>JAETGN010000061.1:0-37758 GCA_017139565.1 Luffa aegyptiaca | reverse complement strand
TCGAAACTCAAACTGAGCAAAGTTTGGACCAACTTCGTCCAAACTAGATAAAAACTCTCATTGGGACGAACTTTGGGTTCCAGCTCTCAAAAACTTAAACTAAGTAAAGTTTGGACCATGTTTCGTCCAAACCACCTAAAGAACTCTCATTCGGACGAACTTTGAGTTCCAAACTCTCTCGAAACTCAAATGGAGCAAAGTTTGGACCAACTTCGTTCAAACTAGATGAAAAACTCTCATTGGGACGAACTTTGGGTTCCAAGCTCTCAAAAACTTAAACTAAGTAAAGTTTGGACCATGTGTCGTCCAAAACCACCTAAAGAACTCTCATTCGGACGAACTTTGAGTTCCAAACTCTCTCGAAACTCAAATGGAGCAAAGTTTGGACCAACTTCGTTCAAACTAGATTAAAAACTCTCATTGGGACGAACTTTGGGTTCCCAGCTCTAAAAAACTTAAACGAAGTAAAGTTTGGACCATGTGTCGTCCAAACCACCTAAAGAACTCTCATTCGGACGAACTTTGAGTTCCAAACTCTCTCGAAACTCAAATGGAGCAAAGTTTGGACCAACTTCGTTCAAACTAGATGAAAAACTCTCATTGGGACGAACTTTGGGTTCCAAGCTCTCAAAAACTTAAACTAAGTAAAGTTTGGACCATGTGTCGTCCAAACCACCTAAAGAACTCTCATTCGGACGAACTTTGAGTTCCAAACTCTCTCGAAACGTCAAACGGAGCAAAGTTTGGACCAACTTCGTTCCAAACTAGATTAAAAACTCTCATTGGGACGAACTTTGGGTTCCAAGCTCTAAAAAACTTAAACGAAGTAAAGTTTGGACCATGTGTCGTCCAAACCACCTAAAGAACTCTCATTCGGACGAACTTTGAGTTCCAAACTCTCTCGAAACTCAAACGGAGCAAAGTTTGGACCAACTTCGTCCAAACTAGATTAAAAACTCTCATTGGGACGAACTTTGGGTTCCAAGCTCTCAAAAACTTAAACTAAGTAAAGTTTGGACCATGTTTCGTCCAAACCACCTAAAGAACTCTCATTCGGACGAACTTTGAGTTCCAAACTCTCTCGAAACTCAAACGGAGCAAAGTTTGGACCAACTTCGTCCAAACTAGATTAAAAACTCTCATTGGGACGAACTTTGGGTTCCAAGCTCTCAAAAACTTAAACTAAGTAAAGTTTGGACCATGTTTCGTCCAAACCACCTAAAGAACTCTCATTCGGACGAACTTTGAGTTCCAAACTCTCTCGAAACTCAAATGGAGCAAAGTTTGGACCAACTTCGTTCAAACTAGAATAAAAACTCTCATTGGGACGAACTTTGGGTTCCAAGCTCTAAAAAACTTAAACGAAGTAAAGTTTGGACCATGTGTCGTCCAAACCACCTAAAGAACTCTCATTCAGACGAACTTTGAGTTCCAAACTCTCTCGAAACTCAAATGGAGCAAAGTTTGGACCAACTTCGTTCAAACTAGATTAAAAACTCTCATTGGGAAGAACTTTGGGTTCCGAGCTCTAAAAAACTTAAACGAAGTAAAGTTTGGACCATGTGTCGTCCAAACCACCTAAAGAACTCTCATTCGGACGAACTTTGAGTTCCAAACTCTCTCCAAACTCAAACGGAGCAAAGTTTGGACGAACTTCGTCCAAACTAGATTAAAAACTCTCATTGGGACGAACTTTGGGTTCCAAGCTATCAAAAACTTAAACTAAGTAAAGTTTGGACCATGTGTCGTCCAAACCACCTAAAGAACTGTCATTCGGACGAACTTTGAGTTCCAAACTCTCTCAAAAGTCAAACGGAGCAAAGTTTGGACCAACTTCGTTCAAACTAGATTAAAAACTCTCATTGGGACGAACTTTGGGTTCCGAGCTCTAAAAAACTTAAACGAAGTAAAGTTTGGACCATGTGTCGTCCAAACCACCTAAAGAACTCTCATTCGGACGAACTTTGAGTTCCAAACTCTCTCGAAACTCAAACGGAGCAAAGTTTGGACCAACTTCGTCAAACTAGATTAAAAACTCTCATTGGGACGAACTTTGGGTTCCAAGCTCTCAAAAACTTAAACTAAGTAAAGTTTGGACCATGTTTCGTCCAAACCACCTAAAGAACTCTCATTCGGACGAACTTTGAGTTCCAAACTCTCTCGAAACTCAAATGGAGCAAAGTTTGGACCAACTTCGTTCAAACTAGATTAAAAACTCTCATTGGGACGAACTTTGGGTTCCGAGCTCTAAAAAACTTAAACGAAGTAAAGTTTGGACCATGTGTCGTCAAAACCACCTAAAGAACTCTCATTCGGACGAACTTTGAGTTCCAAACTCTCTCAAACTCAAACGGAGCAAAGTTTGGACGAACTTCGTCCAAACTAGATTAAAAACTCTCATTGGGACGAACTTTGGGTTCCAAGCTATCAAAAACTTAAACTAAGTAAAGTTTGGACCATGTGTCGTCCAAACCACCTAAAGAACTCTCATTCGGACGAACTTTGAGTTCCAAACTCTCTCGAAAGTCAAACGGAGCAAAGTTTGGACCAACTTCGTTCAAACTAGATTAAAAACTCTCATTGGGACGAACTTTGGGTTCCGAGCTCTAAAAAACTTAAACGAAGTAAAGTTTGGACCATGTGTCGTCCAAACCATCCTAAAGAACTCTCATTCGGACGAACTTTGAGTTCCAAACTCTCTCGAAACTCAAACGGAGCAAAGTTTGGACCAACTTCGTCAAACTAGATTAAAAACTCTCATTGGGACGAACTTTGGGTTCCAAGCTCTCAAAAACTTAAACTAAGTAAAGTTTGGACCATGTTTCGTCCAAACCACCTAAAGAACTCTCATTCGGACGAACTTTGAGTTCCAAACTCTCTCGAAACTCAAATGGAGCAAAGTTTGGACCAACTTCGTTCAAACTAGATTAAAAACTCTCATTGGGACGAACTTTGGGTTCCGAGCTCTAAAAAACTTAAACTGAAGTAAAGTTTGGACCATGTGTCGTCCAAACCACCTAAAGAACTCTCATTCGGACGAACGTTGAGTTCCAAACTCTCTCAAACTCAAACGGAGCTAAGTTTGGACGAACTTCGTCCAAACTAGATTAAAAACTCTCATTGGGACGAACTTTGGGTTCCAAGCTATCAAAAACTTAAACTAAGTAAAGTTTGGACCATGTGTCGTCCAAACCACCTAAAGAACTGTCATTCGGACGAACTTTGAGTTCCAAACTCTCTCGAAGGTCAAACGGAGCAAAGTTTGGACCAACTTCGTCCAAACTAGATGAAAAACTCTCATTGGGACGAACTTTGGGTTCCAAGCTCTCAAAAACTTAAACTAAGTAAAGTTTGGACCATGTTTCGTCCAAACCACCTAAAGAACTCTCATTCGAACGAACTTTGAGTTCCAAACTCTCTCGAAACTCAAACGGAGCAAAGTTTGGACCAACTTCGTTCAAACTAGATTAAAAACTCTCATTGGGATGAACTTTGGGTTCCGAGCTCTCAAAAACTTAAACGAAGTAAAGTTTGGACCATGTGTCGTCCAAATCACCTAAAGAACTCTCATTCGGACGAACTTTGAGTTCCAAACTCTCTCGAAACTCAAATGGAGCAAAGTTTGGACCAACTTCGTTCAAACTAGATTAAAAACTCTCATTGGGACGAACTTTGGGTTCCGAGCTCTAAAAAACTTAAACGAAGTAAAGTTTGGACCATGTGTCGTCCAAACCACCTAAAGAACTCTCATTCGGACGAACTTTGAGTTCCAAACTCTCTCGAAACTCAAATGGAGCAAAGTTTGGACCAACTTCGTTCAAACTAGATTAAAAACTCTCATTGGGACGAACTTTGGGTTCCGAGCTCTAAAAAACTTAAACGAAGTAAAGTTTGGACCATGTGTCGTCCAAACCACCTAAAGAACTCTCATTCGGACGAACGTTGAGTTCCAAACTCTCTCCAAACTCAAACGGAGCTAAGTTTGGACGAACTTCGTCCAAACTAGATTAAAAACTCTCATTGGGACGAACTTTGGGTTCCAAGCTATCAAAAACTTAAACTAAGTAAAGTTTGGACCATGTGTCGTCCAAACCACCTAAAGAACTGTCATTCGGACGAACTTTGAGTTCCAAACTCTCTCGAAGGTCAAACGGAGCAAAGTTTGGACCAACTTCGTCCAAACTAGATGAAAAACTCTCATTGGGACGAACTTTGGGTTCCAAGCTCTCAAAAACTTAAACTAAGTAAAGTTTGGACCATGTTTCGTCCAAACCACCTAAAGAACTCTCATTCGGACGAACTTTGAGTTCCAAACTCTCTCGAAACTCAAACGGAGCAAAGTTTGGACCAACTTCGTTCAAACTAGATTAAAAACTCTCATTGGGATGAACTTTGGGTTCCGAGCTCTCAAAAACTTAAACGAAGTAAAGTTTGGACCATGTGTCGTCCAAATCACCTAAAGAACTCTCATTCGGACGAACTTTGAGTTCCAAACTCTCTCGAAACTCAAATGGAGCAAAGTTTGGACCAACTTCGTTCAAACTAGATTAAAAACTCTCATTGGGACGAACTTTGGGTTCCGAGCTCTAAAAAACTTAAACGAAGTAAAGTTTGGACCATGTGTCGTCCAAACCACCTAAAGAACTCTCATTCGGACGAACTTTGAGTTCCAAACTCTCTCGAAACTCAAACGGAGCAAAGTTTGGACCAACTTCGTTCAAACTAGATTAAAAACTCTCATTGGGACGAACTTTGGGTTCCGAGGTCTAAAAAACTTAAACGAAGTAAGGTTTGGACCATGTGTCGTCCAAACCATCTAAAGAACTCTCATTCGGACGAACTTTGAGTTCCAAACTCTCTCGAAACTCAAACGGAGCAAAGTTTGGACCAACTTCGTCCAAACTAGATTAAAAACTCTCATTGGGACGAACTTTGGGTTCCAAGCTCTCAAAAACTTAAACTAAGTAAAGTTTGGACCATGTTTCGTCCAAACCACCTAAAGAACTCTCATTCGGACGAACTTTGAGTTCCAAACTCTCTCGAAACTCAAATGGAGCAAAGTTTGGACCAACTTCGTTCAAACTAGATTAAAAACTCTCATTGGGACGAACTTTGGGTTCCGAGCTCTAAAAAACTTAAACGAAGTAAAGTTTGGACCATGTGTCGTCCAAACCACCTAAAGAACTCTCATTCGGACGAACGTTGAGTTCCAAACTCTCTCCAAACTCAAACGGAGCTAAGTTTGGACGAACTTCGTCCAAACTAGATTAAAAACTCTCATTGGGACGAACTTTGGGTTCCAAGCTATCAAAAACTTAAACTAAGTAAAGTTTGGACCATGTGTCGTCCAAACCAACTAAAGAACTGTCATTCGGACGAACTTTGAGTTCCAAACTCTCTCGAAGGTCAAACGGAGCAAAGTTTGGACCAACTTCGTCCAAACTAGATGAAAAACTCTCATTGGGACGAACTTTGGGTTCCAAGCTCTTAAAAACTTAAACTAAGTAAAGTTTGGACCATGTTTCGTCCAAACCACCTAAAGAACTCTCATTCGGACGAACTTTGAGTTCCAAACTCTCTCGAAACTCAAACGGAGCAAAGTTTGGACCAACTTCGTTCAAACTAGATTAAAAACTCTCATTGGGATGAACTTTGGGTTCCGAGCTCTCAAAAACTTAAACGAAGTAAAGTTTGGACCATGTGTCGTCCAAATCACCTAAAGAACTCTCATTCGGACGAACTTTGAGTTCCAAACTCTCTCGAAACTCAAATGGAGCAAAGTTTGGACCAACTTCGTTCAAACTAGATTAAAAACTCTCATTGGGACGAACTTTGGGTTCCGAGCTCTAAAAAACTTAAACGAAGTAAAGTTTGGACCATGTGTCGTCCAAACCACCTAAAGAACTCTCATTCGGACGAACGTTGAGTTCCAAACTCTCTCCAAACTCAAACGGAGCTAAGTTTGGACGAACTTCGTCCAAACTAGATTAAAAACTCTCATTGGGACGAACTTTGGGTTCCAAGCTATCAAAAACTTAAACTAAGTAAAGTTTGGACCATGTGTCGTCCAAACCACCTAAAGAACTGTCATTCGGACGAACTTTGAGTTCCAAACTCTCTCGAAGGTCAAACGGAGCAAAGTTTGGACCAACTTCGTCCAAACTAGATGAAAAACTCTCATTGGGACGAACTTTGGGTTCCAAGCTCTCAAAAACTTAAACTAAGTAAAGTTTGGACCATGTTTCGTCCAAACCACCTAAAGAACTCTCATTCGGACGAACTTTGAGTTCCAAACTCTCTCGAAACTCAAACGGAGCAAAGTTTGGACCAACTTCGTTCAAACTAGATTAAAAACTCTCATTGGGATGAACTTTGGGTTCCGAGCTCTCAAAAACTTAAACGAAGTAAAGTTTGGACCATGTGTCGTCCAAATCACCTAAAGAACTCTCATTCGGACGAACTTTGAGTTCCAAACTCTCTCGAAACTCAAATGGAGCAAAGTTTGGACCAACTTCGTTCAAACTAGATTAAAAACTCTCATTGGGACGAACTTTGGGTTCCGAGCTCTAAAAAACTTAAACGAAGTAAAGTTTGGACCATGTGTCGTCCAAACCACCTAAAGAACTCTCATTCGGACGAACTTTGAGTTCCAAACTCTCTCGAAACTCAAACGGAGCAAAGTTTGGACCAACTTCGTCCAAACTAGATGAAAAACTCTCATTGGGACGAACTTTGGGGTCCGAGCTCTCAAAAACTTAAACGAAGTAAAGATTGGACCGTGTGTCATCCAAACCACCTAAAGAACTCTCATTCAGACGAACTTTGAGTTCCAAACTCTCTCGAAACTCAAACGGAGCAAAGTTTGGACGAACTTCGTCCAAACTAGATTAAAAACTCTCATTGGGACGAACTTTGGGTTCCAAGCTATCAAAAACTTAAACTAAGTAAAGTTTGGACCATGTTTCGTCCAACCCACCTAAAGAACTCTCATTCGGACGAACTTTGAGTTCCAAACTCTCTCGAAAGTCAAACGGAGCAAAGTTTGGACCAACTTCGTCCAAACTAGATGAAAAACTCTCATTGGGACGAACTTTGGGTTCCATGCTCTCAAAAACTTAAACTAAGTAAAGTTTGGACCATGTTTCGTCCAAACCACCTAAAGAACTCTCATTCGGACGAACTTTGAGTTCCAAACTCTCTCGAAACTCAAACGGAGCAAAGTTTGGACCAACTTCGTCCAAACTAGATGAAAAACTCTCATTGGGACGAACTTTGGGTTCCAAGCTCTCAAAAACTTAAACTAAGTAAAGTTTGGACCATGTTTCGTCCAAACCACCTAAAGAACTCTCATTCGGACGAACTTTGAGTTCCATACTCTCTCGAAAGTAAAACGGAGCAAAGTTTGGACCAACTTCGTCCAAACTAGATGAAAAACTCTCATTGGGACGAACTTTGGGGTCCGAGCTCTCAAAAACTTAAACGAAGTAAAGATTGGACCGTGTGTCATCCAAACCACCTAAAGAACTCTCATTCAGACGAACTTTGAGTTCCAAACTCTCTCGAAACTCAAATGGAGCAAAGTTTGGACCAACTTCGTTCAAACTAGATTAAAAACTCTCATTGGGACGAACTTTGGGTTCCGAGCTCTAAAAAACTTAAACGAAGTAAAGTTTGGACCATGTGTCGTCCAAACCACCTAAAGAACTCTCATTCGGACGAACTTTGAGTTCCAAACTCTCTCGAAACTCAAACGGAGAAAAGTTTGGACCAACTTCGTCCAATGTAGATGAAAAACTCCCATTAGGACGAACTTTGGGTTCCGAGCTCTCAAAAACTTAAACGAAGTAAAGTTTGGACCATGTGTCGTCCAAACCACCTAAAGAACTCTCATTCGGACGAACTTTGAGTTCCAAACCCTCTCGAAACTCAAACGGAGAAAAGTTTGGACCAACTTCGTCCAAACTAGATGAAAAACTCTCATTGGGACAAACTTTCGGTTCCGAGCTCTCAAAAACTTCAACGAAGTAAGGTTTGGACCATGTGTCGTCCAAACCACCTAAAGAACTCTCATTCGGACGAACTTTGAGTTCCAAACTCTCTCGAAACTCAAACGGAGAAAAGTTTGGACCAACTTCGTCCAAACTAGATTAAAAACTCTCATTGGGACGAACTTTGGGTTCCAAGCTCTCAAAAACTTAAACTAAGTAAAGTTTGGACCATGTTTCGTCCAAACCACCTAAAGAACTCTCATTCGGACGAACTTTGAGTTCCAAACTCTCTCGAAAGTCAAACGGAGCAAAGTTGGGACCAACTTCGTCCAAACTAGATGAAAAACTCTCATTGGGACGAACCTTGGGTTCCGAGCTCTAAAAAACTTAAACGAAGTAAAGATTGGACCATGTGTCGTCCAAACCACCTAAAGAACTCTCATTCGGACGAACTTTGAGTTCCAAACTCTCTCGAAACTCAAACGGAGCAAAGTTTGGACCAACTTCGTCCAAACTAGATGAAAAACTCTCATTGGGACGAACTTTGGGTTACGAGCTCTCAAAAACTTAAACGAAGTAAAGTTTGGACCATGTGTCGTCCAAACCACCTAAAGAACTCTCATTCGGACGAACTTTGAGTTCCAAACTCTCTCGAAACTCAAACGGAGCAAAGTTTGGACCAACTTCGTCCAAACTAGATGAAAAACTCTCATTGGGACGAACTTTGGGTTACGAGCTCTCAAAAACCTAAATGAAGTAAAGTTTGGACCATGTTTCGTCCAAACCACCTAACAAACTCTCATTCGGACGAACTTTGAGTTCTAAACTCTCTCGAAACTCAAACGGCGCAAAGTTTGGACCAACTTCGTCCAAACTAGATGAAAAACTCTCATTGGGACGAACTTTGGGTTACGAGCTCTCAAAAACTTAAATGAAGTAAAAATTGGACCATGTGTCGTCCAAACCACCTAAAGAACTCTCATTCGGACGAACTTTGAGTTCCAAACTCTCTCGAAACTCAAACGGAGCAAAGTTTGGACCAACTTCGTCCAAACTAGATGAAAAACTCTCATTGGGACGAACTTTGGGTTACGAGCTCTCAAAAACCTAAATGAAGTAAAGTTTGGACCATGTTTCGTCCAAACCACCTAACAATCTCTCATTCGGACGAACTTTGAGTTCTAAACTCTCTCGAAACTCAAACGGCGCAAAGTTTGGACCAACTTCGTCCAAACTAGATGAAAAACTCTCATTGGGACGAACTTTGGGTTACGAGCTCTCAAAAACTTAAATGAAGTAAAAATTGGACCATGTTTCGTCCAAACCACCTAACGAACTCTCATTCGGACGAACTTTGAGTTCTAAACTCTCTCGAAACTCAAACGACGCAAAGTTTGGACCAACTTCGTCCAAACTAGATGAAAAACTCTCATTGGGACGAACTGTGGGTTCCGAGCTCTCAAAAACTTAAACTAAGTAAAGTTTGGACCATGTGTCGTCCAAACCACCTAAAGAACTCTCATTCGGACAACTTTGAGTTCCAAACTCTCTCGAAACTCAAACGGAGAAAAGTTTGGACCAACTTCTTCCAAACTAGATGAAAAACTCTCATTGGGACGAACTTTCGGTTCCGAGCTCTCAAAAACTTAAACGAAGTAAAGTTTTGACCATGTGTCGTCCAAACCACCTAAAGAACTCTCATTCGGACGAACTTTGAGTTCCAAACTCTCTCGAAACTCAAACGGAGCAAAGTTCTGACCGATTCGTCCAAACTAGATGAAAAACTCTCATTCGGACGAACATTGGGTTTCGAGCTCTCAAAAACTTAAACGAAGTAAAGTTTGGACCATGTGTCGTCCAAACCACCTAAAGAACTCTCATTCGGATGAACATTGAGTTCCAAACTCTCTTGAAACTCAAACAAAGCAAAGTTTGGACCAACTTCGTCCAAACTAGATTAAAAACTCTCATTGGGAAGAACCTTGGGTTCCGAGCTCTCAAAAACTTAAGGGAAGTAAAGTTTGGACCATGTGTCGTCCAAACCACCTAAAGAACTCTCATTCGGACAAACATTGAGCTCCAAACTCTCTCGAAACTCAAACGGAGCAAAGTTTGGACCAACTTCGTCCAAACTAGATGAAAAACTCTCATTGGGACGAACTATTGGTTACGAGCTCTCAAAAACTTAAAGGAAGTAAAGTTTGGACCATGTGTCGTCCAAACAACCTAAAGAACTCTCATTCGGACGAACTTTGAGTTCCAAACTCTCTCGAAACTCAAACGGAACAAAGTTTGGACCAACTTCGTCCAAACTTGATGAAAAACTCTCATTGGGACGAACTTTGGGTTACGAGCTCTCAAAAACTTAAATGAAGTAAAAATTGGACCATGTTTCGTCCAAACCACCTAAAGAACTCTCATTCGGACGAACTTTGAGTTCCAAACTCTCTCGAAACTCAAACGGAGCAAAGTTTGGACCAACTTCGTCCAAACTAGATGAAAAACTCTCATTGGGACGAACTGTGGGTTCCGAGCTCTCAAAAACTTAAACTAAGTAAAGTTTGGACCATGTGTCGTCCAAACCACCTAAAGAACTCTCATTCGGACAACTTTGAGTTCCAAACTCTCTCGAAACTCAAACGGAGAAAAGTTTGGACCAACTTCTTCCAAACTAGATGAAAAACTCTCATTGGGACGAACTTTCGGTTCCGAGCTCTCAAAAACTTAAACGAAGTAAAGATTGGACCATGTGTCGTCCAAACCACCTAAAGAACTCTCATTCGGACGAACTTTGAGTTCCAAACTCTCTCGAAACTCAAACGGAGCAAAGTTTGGACCAACTTCGTCCAAACTAGATGAAAAACTCTCATTGGGACGAACTTTGGGTTACGAGCTCTCAAAAACTTAAACGAAGTAAAGTTTGGACCATGTGTCGTCCAAACCACCTAAAGAACTCTCATTCGGACGAACTTTGAGTTCCAAACTCTCTTGAAACTCAAACGGAGCAAAGTTTGGACCAACTTCGTCCAAACTAGATTAAAAACTCTCATTGGGAAGAACCTTGGGTTCCGAGCTCTCAAAAACTTAAGGGAAGTAAAGTTTGGACCATGTGTCGTCCAAACCACCTAAAGAACTCTCATTCGGACAAACATTGAGCTCCAAACTCTCTCGAAACTCAAACGGAGCAAAGTTTGGACCAACTTCGTCCAAACTAGATGAAAAACTCTCATTGGGACGAACTATTGGTTACGAGCTCTCAAAAACTTAAAGGAAGTAAAGTTTGGACCATGTGTCGTCCAAACAACCTAAAGAACTCTCATTCGGACGAACTTTGAGTTCCAAACTCTCTCGAAACTCAAACGGAGCAAAGTTTGGACCAACTTCGTCCAAACTTGATGAAAAACTCTCATTGGGACGAACTTTGGGTTACGAGCTCTCAAAAACTTAAATGAAGTAAAAATTGGACCATGTTTCGTCCAAACCACCTAAAGAACTCTCATTCGGACGAACTTTGAGTTCCAAACTCTCTCGAAACTCAAACGGAGCAAAGTTTGGACCAACTTCGTCCAAACTAGATGAAAAACTCTCATTAGGACGAACATTGCGTTTCGAGCTCTCAAAAACTTAAACGAAGTAAAGTTTGGACCATGTGTCGTCCAAACCACCTAAAGAACTCTCATTCGACGAACTTTGAGTTCCAAACTCTCTCGAAACTCAAACGGAGAAAAGTTTGGACCAACTTCGTCCAAACTAGATGAAAAACTCTCATTGGGACGAACTTTGGGTTCCGAGCTCTCAAAAACTTAAAGGAAGTAAAAATTGGACCATGTTTCGTCCAAACCACCTAACAAACTCTCATTCAGACGAACTTTGAGTTCTAAACTCTCTCGAAACTCAAACGGAGCAAAGTTTGGACCAACTTCGTCCAAACTAGATGAAAAACTCTCATTGGGACGAACTTTGGGTTCCGAGCTCTCAAAAACTTAAACGAAGTAAAGTTTGGACCATGTGTCGTCCAAACCACCTAAAGAACTCTCATACGGACGAACTTTGAGTTCCAGACTCTCTCGAAACTGAAACGGAGCAAAGTTTGGACCAACTTTGTCCAAACTAGATGAAAAACTCTCATTGGGACGAACTGTGGGTTCTGAGCTCTCAAAAACTTAAACGAAGTAAAGTTTGGACCATGTGTCGTCCAAACCACCTAAAGAACTCTCATACGGACGAACTTTGAGTTCCAAACTCTCTCGAAACTCAAACGGAGCAAAGTTTGGACCAACTTCGTCCAAACTAGATGAAAAACTCTCATTAGGACGAACATTGCGTTTCGAGCTCTCAAAAACTTAAACGAAGTAAAGTTTGGACCATGTGTCGTCCAAACCACCTAAAGAACTCTCATTCGACGAACTTTGAGTTCCAAACTCTCTCGAAACTCAAACGGAGAAAAGTTTGGACCAACTTCGTCCAAACTAGATGAAAAACTCTCATTGGGACGAACTTTGGGTTCCGAGCTCTCAAAAACTTAAAGGAAGTAAAGTTTGGACCATGTGTCGTCCAAACCACCTAAAGAACTCTCATTCGGACGAACTTTGAGTTCCAAACTCTCTCAAAACTAAAACGGAGCAAAGTTTGGACACACTTTGTCCAAACTAGATGAAAAACTCTCATTGGGAAGAACTTTGGGTTCCGAGCTCTCAAAAACTTAAACGAAGTAAAGTTTGGACCTTGTTTCGTCCAAACCACCTAAAGAACTCTCATTCGGACGAACATTGAGTTCCAAACTCTCTCGAAACTCAAACGGAGCAAAGTTTGGACCAACTTCGTCCAAACTAGATGAAAAACTCTCATTGGGACGAACTTTGGGTTCAGACCTCTCAAAAACTTAAAGGAAGTAAAGTTTGGACCATGTGTCGTCCAAACAACCTAAAGAACTCTCATTAGGACGAACTTTGAGTTCCAAACTCTCTCGAAACTCAAACGGAGAAAAGTTTGGACCAACTTCGACCAAACTAGATGAAAAACTCTCATTGGGACGAACTTTGGGTTACGAGCTCTCAAAAACTTAAACGAAGTAAAGTTTGGACCATGTGTCGTCCAAACCACCTAAAGAACTCTCATTCGGACGAACTTTGAGTTCCAAACTCTCTCGAAACTCAAACGGAGCAAAGTTTGGACCAACTTCGTCCAAACTAGATGAAAAACTCTCATTGGGACGAACTTTGGGTTCCGAGCTCTCAAAAACTTAAACGAAGTAAAGTTTGGACCATGTGTCGTCCAAACCACCTAAAGAACTCTCATACGGACGAAGTTTGAGTTCCAAACTCTCTCGAAACTCAAACGGAGCAAAGTTTGGACCAACTTCGTCCAAACTAGATGAAAAACTCTCATTAGGACGAACATTGGGTTTCGAGCTCTCAAAAACTTAAACGAAGTAAAGTTTGGACCATGTGTCGTCCAAACCACCTAAAGAACTCTCATTCGGACGAACTTTGAGTTCCAAACTCTCTCAAAACTCAAACGGAGCAAAGTTTGGACCAACTTGATATGAATTCTACCAATAAAGAATTCAAATAGAGTTGAAGGTGTTGATTTTCAGTTACTTTATGTGTAGAAGAGCTTCAAGATGGAACACATTAAATGCACTCCGGGTTCATGAAAGCTGCATTTAATGCAAATCAAGCATCAATTGATGGAACTATACTTTAAGCTACTTCAAAGGGAAGCTTAATTAATTCATGGAATGTTACACACAAAATGAAGGTTGACCAAGACTTCAATTCTCGGATTTATGGAGTCCATCATGTAATTTTTCAGGTTTTTGAGTCTTTTCAATGTTACATAGGTTACTTTTGTTAGTGGCTCTTTAATACATTAAAGTTAGGAAGGTTACACACTTTAAGGTGACCTAGTGGCTTAATTTAGGTTATATTTTGGAGGCTATAAAAAGCCATCTTTGATGTAACACAAAATAAGAAGATTTTGATGATGTTTCAATGAAATTGAGTCTTTTGAGCCTAAAGGCCATGAGCAACTTTCTTTGCATATCTTGTGTTTAGATTTGCATGCTAGGATCATTCAAGTAGCTTTGATCGAACTACTTGTGGAGTGATTCGAATCTCGAGTTTAGAAACGAGTTTTCTCTACTCTTGATCTTGATCATCAAGGTAAATCCGTTTCTATCTTCTTCCTTGGGATGAAATCATCTTGGTTTTGGGGTTTTTGATATTGAGTTCTATGGGTCTTGTTTGCTAGCCAGGTTTTTAGATCCAATCATCAAGGGTTTCTTATCATTTGGTATCAGAGCTTTAGGCTCTAGATCGGATATATGTTTCCGTTGTTGCATTTCTTTTCTTGTTCTTCATTCTGAATTTTTTTTCTCTCACTGTTCATGTTCTTGCATTCTGTCCAGAAATATAAAATTGAAAAAAAGTGTCACTTCCATTTATCGTTTCATATTTTCGTCTTCTGCAATCTTATAGATCCTCTTCTGATCTACAACTTTGTCTTCTATGAGATCTTGAGATTCGGCTTGCTTCATATAAAAATTCCGTCATTTTGATAGTATATCTGGAAAAACCGAGAAAACTGTGATTCTGCAACTTGTTGTTGTTCTTGTTGGTTTTTTTTTTGTGTCAAAGTGTATTGGATCTGAATTTGCTGGTAATGACACTCTCATTTGTGTTAAATTTGACCGTTTTCTATTTATTGGTTTCAGTTTCATGTTTAATTTTTTGAAATTAAACAGCCAATTGCAATAAATTTAGCGGTTATAGTTTTGCACACTTAAATTTCCAGCCACTTAGTGTCAATGCCAATGATCTTTCTCATTTGTGTAACTCCTATTTTTGTAAAGGCTGATTAAAACTCCATAATTCTTATTGTTAGCCTTTAGATATTTAATTGTGAAGAGTTACAATTCAGAGTTTGTTCTTTCCATCTAGCAATTAATATTCAAATCTGTCCATCATTCTTTCTTGACTTGTTTCTTATTTGATTTTCGTTTTGCTCCATATTTAAGCTATTTGAATAGATTTTTATGTGTGTTGTCTAACACTTGATTGCAAAAACTTGCTCATTGGCTCCTGTGATAGAGAACGTGCATTTGTTGAGAGTGTGTTTTAATTCGAGTGTATACACGAGTGACTATACCTTTACGAGTGTAAACACGTGAGAGAGTGCTTGTGAGGTCCATTATTTTTTTTTTGTTACGTTACTTAGTTTTGCAGAAATGTCTCAAGAGGATTTTGCAAGACTTCATCGAAGCATGGAGAAAATGACCATGCAATTTGAGAAATTGGATGCAAGGATCAAATCCGTGGAGAAACAACCAGCCTTTCTTATCCGAAAGGAGAGATCTAATCCAATGCACCATAAGGAGTATTGGGAGGTCAAAGGAAAAGAATATGGTGGAGGTTTCCAAGCTGTCCAACGGAGAAATTCAAGAGACATTTATAAAGTTGATCCCAACTTGCGCATGAAGCCTAAACTTCCTAAGTTCTATGGAAGTACAAACTCAAAGGAGTACATTCAATGGGAAAGGCAAGTTGATCATGTCTTTGATTGTTGCACTTTAAGTGAGGAGAAAAAGGTAAAACTTATTGTTTCTCATCTTAGAGATTATGCCATTACTTGGTGGGATAAATTGTTTTTGAGTTCAAGGAACCTTGAACACCCAATAGATTCATGGAGTGATTTGAAGCAATTAATGCGGGAGCACTTTATTCCTAAGCGTTTCTATAACTTGCGGACTTTGAGACAAGGGAGCAAAAGTGTGGAGGTTTTCTACATGGAGATGCAAACATTGCTTGAGGAACTTCATCTTTATGAGGATGAGATGACTACCATGGCTCGTTTCTTTAGAGGACTTAATAAGGAGATTGCTGCCCTACTTGATCTTCAACTTTATGGGGATTTAGACGAGATGGTGAACTTAGCCATAAAGATTGAAAAACATCTCCAAAAACATCTCACCGGTGAGCTCAAACCATGTTTGTCTAGTGTTTCTCTTGAGTTCTTACAGGAAGCCAAAACAATCATTGAGAAGCTTGATTCAAAGTTCCCTTCTAAAGTCAACAATGACAACCGACACATGGACATCAATGCCAACGCATTTCTTGAGAGGCAAAACTCCAAATTTGCTTCTAAGTTCATCCATGGCAGCACGCATAAGGTGTTCAAACCGGGTGATTGGGTTTGGAAACATTATTGGAAGGATCCTTGTTCTTTTCATAAGAAACCCAAGTGGAGATCCAAAGGCGGTTTACCAATCACATCCCATGACTACAAGATTGCTCTACAAGGCGAGAGCGATGTCAGTTACATTTTCAATGCCGCTGATTTTCGCCCATTTGATGTAGGAGACCCTTTTGATTTGAGGACAAATCCTCTTGAAGAAAGGGAGAATGATATGAATTCTACCAATAAAGAATTCAAATAGAGTTGAAGGTGTTGATTTTCAGTTACTTTATGTGTAGAAGAGCTTCAAGATGGAACACATTAAATGCACTCCGGGTTCATGAAAGCTGCATTTAATGCAAATCAAGCATCAATTGATGGAACTATACTTTAAGCTACTTCAAAGGGAAGCTTAATTAATTCATGGAATGTTACACACAAAATGAAGGTTGACCAAGACTTCAATTCTCGGATTTATGGAGTCCATCATGTAATTTTTCAGGTTTTTGAGTCTTTTCAATGTTACATAGGTTACTTTTGTTAGTGGCTCTTTAATACATTAAAGTTAGGAAGGTTACACACTTTAAGGTGACCTAGTGGCTTAATTTAGGTTATATTTTGGAGGCTATAAAAAGCCATCTTTGATGTAACACAAAATAAGAAGATTTTGATGATGTTTCAATGAAATTGAGTCTTTTGAGCCTAAAGGCCATGAGCAACTTTCTTTGCATATCTTGTGTTTAGATTTGCATGCTAGGATCATTCAAGTAGCTTTGATCGAACTACTTGTGGAGTGATTCGAATCTCGAGTTTAGAAACGAGTTTTCTCTACTCTTGATCTTGATCATCAAGGTAAATCCGTTTCTATCTTCTTCCTTGGGATGAAATCATCTTGGTTTTGGGGTTTTTGATATTGAGTTCTATGGGTCTTGTTTGCTAGCCAGGTTTTTAGATCCAATCATCAAGGGTTTCTTATCACAACTTCGTCCAAACTAGATGAAAAACTCTCATTGGGACGAACTTTGGGTTCCGAGCTCTCAAAAACTTAAACGAAGTAAAGTTTGGACCATGTGTCGTCCAAACCACCTAAAGAACTCTCATTCGGACGAACTTTGAGTTCTAAACTCTCTCGAAACTCAAACGACGCAAAGCTTGGACCAACTTCGTCCAAACTAGATGAAAAACTCTCATTGGAACGAACTGTGGGTTCCGAGCTCTCAAATACTTAAACGAAGTAAAGTTTGGACCATGTGTCGTCCAAACCACCTAAAGAACTCTCATACGGTCGAACTTTGAGTTCCAAACTCTCTCGAAACTCAAACGGAGCAAAGTTTGGACCAACTTCGTCCAAACTAGATGAAAAACTCTCATTAGGACGAAGATCCCGAGCTCTCAAAAACTTAAACGAAGTAAAGTTTGGACCATGTGTCGTCCAAACCACCTAAAGAACTCTCATTCGGACGAACTTTGAGTTCCAAACTCTGTCGAAACTCAAACGGAGCAAAGTTTGGACCAACTTCGTCCAAACTAGATGAAAAACTCTCATTGGGACGAACTTTGGGTTCCGAGCTCTCAAAAACTTAAACGAAGTAAAGTTTGGACCATGTGTCGTCCAAACCACCTAAAGAACTCTCATTCGGACGAACTTTGAGTTCCAAACTCTCTCGAAACTCAAACGGAGCAAAGTTTGGACCAACTTCGTCCAAACTAGATGAAAAAGTCTCATTGGGACGAACTTTGGGTGGAGCTCTCAAAAACTTAAACTAAGTAAAGTTTGGACCATGTGTCGTCCAAACCACCTAAAGAACTCTCATTCGGACGAACATTGAGTTCCACACTCTCTCGAAACTCACACGGAGAAAGGTTTGGACCAACTTCGTCCAAACTAGGTAAAAAACTCTCATTGGGACGAACTTTGGGTTCCGAGCTCTCAAAAACTTAAACGAAGTAAAGTTTGGACCATGTGTCGTCCAAACCACCTAAATAACTCTCATTCGGACGAACTTTGAGTTCCAAACTCTCTCAAAACTCAAACAAAGCAAAGTTTGGACAAACTTCGTCAAAACTAGATCAAAAACTCTCATTGGGACGAACTTTGGGTTCCGAGCTCTCAAAAACCTAAACGAAGTACAGTTTGGACCATGTGTTGTCCAAATAAGCTAAAGAACTCTCATTCGGACGAACTTTGAGTTCCAAACTCTCTCGAAACTGAAACGGAGCAAAGTTTGACCCAATTCGTCCAAACTAGATGAAAAACTCTCATTGGGACGAACTTTGGGTTCCAAGCTCTCAAAAACTTAAGCGAAGTAAATGTTGGACCATGTGTCGTCCAAACCACCTAAAGAACTCTCATTCGGACGAACTTTGAGTTCCAAACTCTCTCGAAACTCAAACGGAGCAAAGTTTGGCCCAACTTCGTCCAAACTAGATGAAAAACTCTCATTGGGACGAACTTTGGGTTCCGAGCTCTCAAAAACTTAAACGAAGTAAAGTTTGGACCATGTGTCGTCCAAACCACCTTAAGAACTCTCATTCGGACGAACTTTGAGTTCCAAACTCTCTCGAAACTCAAACGGAGCAAAGTTTGGACCAACTTCGTCCAAACTAGATGAAAAACTCTCATTGGGAAGAACTTTGGGTTCCGAGCTCTCAAAAACTTAAACGAAGTAAAGTTTCGACCATGTTTCGTCCAAACCACCTAAAGAACTCTCATTCGGACGAACATTGAGTTCCACACTCTCTCGAAACTCAAACGGAGAAAGGTTTGGACCAACTTCGTCCAAACTAGATAAAAAACTCTCATTGGGACGAACTTTGGGTTCCGAGCTCTCAAAAACTTAAACGAAGTAAAGTTTGGACCATGTGTCGTCCAAACCACCTAAATAACTCTCATTCGGACGAACTTTGAGTTCCAAACTCTCTCAAAACTCAAACAAAGCAAAGTTTGGACAAATTCGTCAAAACTAGATCAAAAACTCTCATTGGGACGAACTTTGGGTTCCGAGCTCTCAAAAACCTAAACGAAGTACAGTTTGGACCATGTGTTGTCCAAATAAGCTAAAGAACTCTCATTCGGACGAACTTTGAGTTCCAAACTCTCTCGAAACTGAAACGGAGCAAAGTTTGACCCAATTCGTCCAAACTAGATGAAAAACTCTCATTGGGACGAACTTTGGGTTCCGAGCTCTCAAAAACTTAAACGAAGTAAAGTTTGGACCATGTGTCGTCCAAACCACCTAAAGAACTCTCATTCGGACGAACTTTGAGTTCCAAACTCTCTCGAAACTCAAACGGAGCAAAGTTTGGACCAACTTCGTCCAAACTAGATGAAAAAGTCTCATTGGGACGAACTTTGGGTGGAGCTCTCAAAAACTTAAACTAAGTAAAGTTTGGACCATGTGTCGTCCAAACCACCTAAAGAACTCTCATTCGGACGAACTTTGAGTTCCAAACTCTCTCGAAACTCAAACGGAGCAAAGTTGGTTCCGAGCTCTCAAAAACTTAAACGAAGTAAAGTTTGGACCATGTTTCGTCCAAACCACCTAAAGAACTCTCATTCGAACGAACATTGAGTTCCACACTCTCTCGAAACTCAAACGGAGAAAGGTTTGGACCAACTTCGTCCAAACTAGATCAAAAACTCTCATTGGGATGAACTTTGGGTTCCGAGCTCTCAAAAACTTAAACGAAGTAATGTTTGGACCATGTGTCGTCCAAACCACCTAAAGAACTCTCATTCGGACGAACTTTGAGTTCCAAACTCTCTCGAAACTCAAACGGAGCAAAGTTTGGACCAACTTCGTCCAAACTAGATGAAAAACTCTCATTGGGAAGAACTTTTGGTTCCGAGCTCTCAAAAACTTAAACGAAGTAAAGTTTGGACCATGTTTCGTCCAAACCACCCAAAGAACTCTCATTCGGATGAACATTGAGTTCCACACTCTCTCGAAACTCAAACGGAGCAAGGTTTGGACCAACTTCGTCCAAACTAGATGAAAAACTATCATTGGGACGAACTTTGGGTTCCGAGCTCTCAAAAACTTAAAGGAAGTAAAGTTTGGACCATGTGTTGTCCAAACATCCTAAAGAACTCTCATTCGGACGAACTTTGAGTTCCAAACTCTCTCGAAACTCAAACGGAGCAAAGTTTGGACCAACTTCGTCCAAACTAGATGAAAAACTCTCATTGGAAGAACTTTTGGTTCCGAGCTCTCAAAAACTTAAACGAAGTAAAGTTTGGACCATGTTTCGTCCAAACCACCTAAAGAACTCTCATTCGGATGAACATTGAGTTCCACACTCTCTCGAAACTCAAACGGAGCAAAGTTTGGACCAACTTCGTCCAAACTAGATGAAAAACTCTCATTGGAACGAACTGTGGGTTCCGAGCTCTCAAAAACTTAAACGAAGTAAAGTTTGGACCATGTGTCGTCCAAACCACCTAAAGAACTCTCATTCGGACGAACTTTGAGTTCCAAACTCTCTCGAAACTCAAACGGAGCAAAGTTTGGACCAACTTCGTCCAAACTAGATGAAAAACTCTCATTGGGACGAACTTTGGGTTCCGAGCTCTCAAAAACTTAAACGAAATAAAGTTTGGACCATGTTTCGTCCAAACCACCTAAAGAACTCTCAGTCGGATGAACATTGAGTTCCAAACTCTCTCGAAACTCAAACGGAGCAAGGTTTGGACCAACTTCGTCAAAACTAGATGAAAAACTCTCATTGGGACGAACTTTCGGTTCCGAGCTCTCAAAAACTTAAAGGAAGTAAAGTTTGGATCATATGTTGTCCAAACAACCTAAAGAACTCTCATTCGGACGAACTTTGAGTTCCAAACTCTCTCGAAACTCAAACGGAGATAAGTTTGGACAAACTTCGTCCAAACTAGATGAAAAACTCTTATTGGGACGAACTTTGGGTTCCGAGCTCTCAAAAACTTAAATGAAGTAAAGTTTGGACCATTGTTTCGTCCAAACCACCTACCGAACTCTCATCCGGAAGAACTTTGAGTTCCAAACTCTCTCGAAACTCAAAAGGAGCAAAGTTTGGACCAACTTCGTCCAAACTAGATGAAAAACTCTCATTGGGAAGAACTTTGGGTTCCGAGCTCTCAAAAACTTAAACGAAGTAAAGTTTTGACCATGTTTCGTCCAAACCACGTAAAGAACTCTCATTTGGACGAACTTTGAGTTCCAAACTCTCTCGAAACTCAAACGGCGCAAAGTTTGGACCAACTTCGTCCAAACTAGATGAAAAACTCTCATTGGGACGAACTTTGGGTTCCGAGCTCTCAAAAACTTAAACGAAGTAAAGTTTGGACCATGTGTCGTCCAAACAACCTAAAGAACTCTCATTCGAACGAACTTTGAGTTCCAAACTGATAAGAAACCCTTGATGATTGGATCTAAAAACCTGGCTAGCAAACAAGACCCATAGAACTCAATATCAAAAACCCCAAAACCAAGATGATTTCATCCCAAGGAAGAAGATAGAAACGGATTTACCTTGATGATCAAGATCAAGAGTAGAGAAAACTCGTTTCTAAACTCGAGATTCGAATCACTCCACAAGTAGTTCGATCAAAGCTACTTGAATGATCCTAGCATGCAAATCTAAACACAAGATATGCAAAGAAAGTTGCTCATGGCCTTTAGGCTCAAAAGACTCAATTTCATTGAAACATCATCAAAATCTGATCTTGTGGTTACATCAAAGATGACTTTTTATAGCCTCCAAAATATAACCTAAATTCAGCCACTAGGTCACCTTAAAGTGTGTAACCTTCCTAGCTTTAATGTATTAAAGAACCACTAACAAAAGTAACCTATGTAACATTGAAAAGACTCAAAAAAACTGAAAAATTACATGATGGACTCCATAAATCCGAGAATTGAAGTCTTGGTTAACCTTCATTTTGTGTGTAACATTCCATGAATTAATTAAGCTTCCCTTTGAAGTAGCTTAAAGTATAGTTCCATCAATTGATGCTTGATTTGCATTAAGTGCAGCTTTCATGAACTCGGAGTGCATTTAACGCATTCCATCTTGAAGCTCTTCTACACATAAAGTAACTGAAAATCAACACCTTCAACTCTATTTGAATTCTTTATTGGTAGAATTCATATCATTCTCCCTTTCTTCAAGAGGATTTGTCCTCAAATCAAAAGGGTCTCCTACATCAAATGGGCGAAAATCAGCGGCATTGAAAATGTAACTGACATCTCTCTCGCCTTGTAGAGCAATCTTGTAGTCATGGGATGTGATTGGTAAACCTCCTTTGGATCTCCACTTGGGTTTCTTATGAAAAGAACAAGGATCCTTCCAATAATGTTTCCAAACCCAATCACCCGGTTTGAACACCTTATGCGTGCTGCCATGGATGAACTTAGAAGCAAATTTGGAGTTTTGCCTCTCAAGAAATGCATTGGCATTGATGTCCATGTGTCGGTTGTCATTGTTGACTTTAGAAGGGAACTTTGAATCAAGCTTCTCAATGATTGTTTTGGCTTCCTGTAAGAACTCAAGAGAAACACTAGACAAACATGGTTTGAGCTCACCGGTGAGAAAACAAGTTCCTTTGTATAAAAGATCAAAAATATTTTGTTTTGAAAACAAAACAGATTTAACCTCACAAACTGTTTCACACAAACTCATATTCTTGGCTTTTCTCTCATTTTTCTCTTTAGGCCATAAACTAATCTCATGCTTTTCTCTTTCACTCATTTTCTCACAAGATTCTTTTTCAATCAATTCACATGCTTTTGTCTTGGCCTTTTGTGCCTTTTTCCCTAACTCACACACATCAACATGTACTTCATCATGAGTAAGTATAACAATAGTAGAAGGGTTACAATCAAACAAGTCTTTGCAATCTAATTGCCTACTAGACAAGAAATCATTAACATGTGTTGGTTGCATTTCAATTTTGATTCCACCCCTTTCTACCTCAATATTAGGCTGTATTTTAATAGGTAAACTAACCTTTTCCAAAGATGAATGAATTTTGGAAATTGGTTTAGGTTTAGTGTACCTTGTAGACTTCCTTTGGAGATGTTTTTCAATCTTTATGGCTAAGTTCACCATCTCGTCTAAATCCCCATAAAGTTGAAGATCAAGTAGGGCAGCAATCTCCTTATTAAGTCCTCTAAAGAAACGAGCCATGGTAGTCATCTCATCCTCATAAAGATGAAGTTCCTCAAGCAATGTTTGCATCTCCATGTAGAAAACCTCCACACTTTTGCTCCCTTGTCTCAAAGTCCGCAAGTTATAGAAACGCTTAGGAATAAAGTGCTCCCGCATTAATTGCTTCAAATCACTCCATGAATCTATTGGGTGTTCAAGGTTCCTTGAACTCAAAAACAATTTATCCCACCAAGTAATGGCATAATCTCTAAGATGAGAAACAATAAGTTTTACCTTTTTCTCCTCACTTAAAGTGCAACAATCAAAGACATGATCAACTTGCCTTTCCCATTGAATGTACTCCTTTGAGTTTGTACTTCCATAGAATTTAGGAAGTTTAGGCTTCATGCGCAAGTTGGGATCAACTTTATGAATGTCTCTTGAATTTCTCCGTTGGACAGCTTGGAAACCTCCACCATATTCTTTTCCTTTGACCTCCCAATACTCCTTATGGTGCATTGGATTAGATCTCTCCTTTCGGATAAGGTAGGCTGGTTGTTTCTCCACGGATTTGATCCTTGCATCCAATTTCTCAAATTGCATGGTCATTTGCTCCATGCTTCGGTGAAGTCTTGCAAAATCCTCTTGAGACATTTCTGTAAAACTAAGTAACGTAACAAAAAAAAATGGACCTCACAAGCACTCCCTCACGTGTTTACACTCGTAAAGGTATAGTCACTCGTGTTTACACTAAAAAATAAACACACTCTCAGCAAATGCACATTATTTCTCACATGAGCCAATGAGCAAGTTTGCAATCAAGTGATAGACAACACACCTAAAATCAATTCAAATAGCTTAAATATGGAGCAAAACGAAAATCAAATAAGAAACAAGTTAAGAAAGAAAAATGGACAGATTTGAATATTAAATTGCTAGATGGAAAGAACAATCTCTGAATTGTAACTCTTCACAAATAAATATCTAAAGGCTAACATTAAGAATTATGAAGTTTTAATCAGCCTTTACAACAATAGGAGTTACACAAATGAGAAAGATCATGGGCATTGACACCAAGTGGCTGGAAATTTAAATGTGCAAAACTGTAACCGCTAAATTTATTGCAATTGGCTGTTTAATTTCAAAAAATTAAACATGCAACTGAAACCAATAAATAGAAAACGGTCAAATTTAACACAAATGAGAGTGTCACTACCAGCAAATTCAGATCCAACACACTTTGACACAAAATAACCAACAAGAACAACAACAATTTGCAGAATCTCGGTTTTCTCGGTTTTTCCAGATATACTATCAAAATGACGGATTTTCTATATGAAGCAACCCGAATCACAAGATCTCATAGAAGACAAAGTTGTAGATCAGAAGAAGATCTATAAGATTGCAGAAGACAAAAATATGAAACGATAAATGGAAGTGACACTTTTTTTCAATTTTATATTTCTGGACAGAATGCAAGAACATGAAAAGTGAGAAAAAAAAAATTCAGAATGAAGAACAAGAAAAGAAATGCAACAACGGAAACATATATCCGATCTAGAGCCTAAAGCTCTGATACCAAATGATAAGAAACCCTTGATGATTGGATCTAAAAACCTGGCTAGCAAACAAGACCCATAGAACTCAATATCAAAAACCCCAAAACCAAGATGATTTCATCCCAAGGAAGAAGATAGAAACGGATTTACCTTGATGATCAAGATCAAGAGTAGAGAAAACTCGTTTCTAAACTCGAGATTCGAATCACTCCACAAGTAGTTCGATCAAAGCTACTTGAATGATCCTAGCATGCAAATCTAAACACAAGATATGCAAAGAAAGTTGCTCATGGCCTTTAGGCTCAAAAGACTCAATTTCATTGAAACATCATCAAAATCTGATCTTGTGGTTACATCAAAGATGACTTTTTATAGCCTCCAAAATATAACCTAAATTCAGCCACTAGGTCACCTTAAAGTGTGTAACCTTCCTAGCTTTAATGTATTAAAGAACCACTAACAAAAGTAACCTATGTAACATTGAAAAGACTCAAAAAAACTTAAAAATTACATGATGGACTCCATAAATCCGAGAATTGAAGTCTTGGTTAACCTTCATTTTGTGTGTAACATTCCATGAATTAATTAAGCTTCCCTTTGAAGTAGCTTAAAGTATAGTTCCATCAATTGATGCTTGATTTGCATTAAGTGCAGCTTTCATGAACTCGGAGTGCATTTAACGCATTCCATCTTGAAGCTCTTCTACACATAAAGTAACTGAAAATCAACACCTTCAACTCTATTTGAATTCTTTATTGGTAGAATTCATATCACAAACTCTCTCGAAACTCAAACGGAGAAAGTGTGGACCAAATTCGTCCAAACTAGATGAAAAACTCTCATTGGGAAGAACTTTTGGTTCCGAGCTCTCAAAAACTTAAACGAAGTAAAGTTTGGACCATGTTTCGTCCAAACCACCTAAAGAACTCTCATTCGGACGAACATTGAGCTCCACACTCTCTCGAAACTCAAACAGAGCAAGGTTTGGACCAACTTCGTCCAAACTAGAAGAAAAACTCTCATTGGGACGAACTTTGGGTTCCGAGCTCTCAAAAACTTAAAGGAAGTAAATTTTGGACCATGTGTCGTCCAAACAACCTAAAGAACTCTCATTCGGACGAACTTTGAGTTCCAAACTCTCTCGAAACTCAAACGGAGCAAACTTTGGACCAACTTCGTCCAAACTAGATGAAAAATTCTCATTGGGACGAACTTTGGGTTCCGAGCTCTCAAAAACTTAAACGAAGTAAAGTTTGGACCATGTGTCGTCCAAACCACCTAAAGAACTCTCATTCGGACAAACTTTGAGTTCCAAACTCTCTCGAAACTCAAACGGAGCAAAGTTTGGACCAACTTCGTCCAAACTAGATGAAAAACTCTCATTGGCAAGAACTTTTGGTTCTGAGCTCTCAAAAACTTAAAGGAAGTAAAGTTTGGACCATGTTTCGTCCAAACCACCTAAAGAACTCTCATTCCGACGAACATTGAGTTCCACACTCTCTCGAAACTCAAACGGAGCAAGGTTTGGACCAACTTCGTCCAAACTAGATGAAAAACTCTCATTGGGACGAACTTTGGGTTCCGAGCTCTCAAAAACTTAAAGGAAGTAAAGTTTGGACCATGTGTTGTCCAAACAACCTAAAGAACTCTCATTCGGACGAACTTTGAGTTCCAAACTCTCTCGAAACTCAAACGGAGCAAAGTTTGGACCAACTTCGTCCAAACTAGATGAAAAACTCTCATTGGGACGAACTTTGGGTTCCGAGCTCTCAAAAATTAAACGAAATAAAGTTTGGACCATGTTTCGTCCAAACCACCTAAAGAACTCTCATTCGGATGAACATTGAGTTCCAAACTCTCTCGAAACTCAAACGGAGCAAGGTTTGGACCAACTTCGTCCAAACTAGATGAAAAACTCTCATTGGGAAGAACTTTGGGTTCCGAGCTCTCAAAAACTTAAACGAAGTAAAGTTTGGACCATGTGTCGTCCAAACCACCTAAAGAACTCTCATTCGGACGAACAATGAGTTCCACACTCTCTCGAAACTCAAACGGAGCAAGGTTTGGACCAACTTCGTCCAAACTAGATCAAAAACTCTCATTGGGACGAACTTTGGGTTCCGAGCTCTCAAAAACTTAAACGAAGTAAAGTTTGGACCATGTGTCGTCCAAACCCCCTAAAGAACTCTCATTCGGACGAACTTTGAGTTCCAATGTTATGAAACCCCCAAGAAATGGATCTAACAACCTTGCTAATAAACAAGACCTTTAGATCTCAAATCTGAAAACCCCAAAGAACAATATGGAACCAACCCAAGGAAAAGTTTTTGAACGGATTACCTTGACGATCAAGATCAAGAGTAAAGAAAACTCGTTTCTAAACTCGTGATTCGAATCACTCCACAAGAGGTATGATCAACACCACTTGAATGACTCTAGCATGCAAGATCTAAACACAAGAAATTGCACAAATTTGAAAAAAAAACTCAGCTCAACACAAAGCTAAGAGAAAACTCAATACATTTCACTCCAAAAATTCTGGTTTGTGTTACATCCAAGATGGCTTTTTATAGCCTTCAAAATATAACCTAAATTCAGCTTAAATGACATATTTCAGAGTGTAACCTCCACAATATTAAAGCCCATAATCAGCCACTACTCAAATGTAACCTATAAGTTATCAAAAAGACTTAAAAACTGAAAATTACATAATGGAGGGCCATAAATCCGAGAATTGAACTCCAATGGTCAGCTTTGAGTTGTTTGTAACCTCCCATATTAATTGAAGCTTCACTTGGAGTAGTTTAAGCTTAAGTTCCATAAAGCCAACTATAGTTCATTAAATGCAAGTCAAAATGCATTTAACGTGTCTCCATCTTGAATCTCAATTTTGGAAATAGTGTAGGGAAATAGTCCAACATCTCCTTGAACGTCCTTTGTCGAGCTCACCATAGCTTGAATATAGGTGATTAATGCTTGTTGTATCTTCTTGGCTCTCGACCTTGTAATTGGACCTTGAGGCATGACAATAGATGTAGCTTGGTTCACATCATCCAAACTCTCTCGAAACTCAAACGGAGCAAAGTTTGGACCAACTTCGTCCAAACTAGATGAAAAACTCTCATTGGGAAGAACGTTTGGTTCCGAGCTCTCAAAAACTTAAACGAAGTAAAGTTTGGACCATGTTTCGTCCAAACAACCTAAAGAACTCTCATTCGGACGAACATTGAGTTCCACACTTTCTCGAAACTCAAACGGAGCAAGGTTTGGACCAACTTCGTCCAAACTAGATGAAAAACTCTCATTGGGACGAACTTTGGGTTCCGAGCTCTCAAAAACTTAAACGAAGTAAAGTTTGGACCATGTGTCGTCCAAACCACCTAAAGAACTCTCATTCGGACGAACTTTGAGTTCAAAACTCTCTCGAAACTCAAACGGAGCAAGGTTTGGACCAACTTCGTCCAAACTAGATGAAAAACTCTCATTGGGAAGAACTTTGGGTTCCGAGCTCTCAAAAACTTAAACGAAGTAAAGTTTGGACCTTGTTTCGTCCAAACCACCTAAAGAACTCTCATTCGGACGAACATTGAGTTCCAAACTCTCTCGAAACTCATACGGAGCAAAGTTTGGACCAACTTCGTCCAAACTAGATGAAAAACTCTCATTGGGACGAACTTTGCGTTCCGAGCTGTCAAAAACTTAAAGGAAGTAAAGTTTGGACCATGTGTCGTCCAACCAACCTAAAGAACTCTCATTCGGACGAACTTTGAGTTCCAAACTCTCTCGAAACTCAAACGGAGAAAAGTTCGGACAACCTTCTTCCAAACTAGATGAAAAACTCTCATTGGGACGAACTTTGGGTTCCGAGCTCTCAAAAACTTAAACGAAGTAAAGTTTGGACCATGTGTCGTCCAAACCACCTAAAGAACTCTCATTCGGACGAACTTTGAGTTCCAAACTCTCTCGAAACTCAAACGGAGCAAGGTTTGGACCAACTTCGTCCAAACTAGATGAAAAACTCTCATTGGGAAGAACTTTGGGTTCCGAGCTCTCAAAAACATAAACGAAGTAAAGTTTGGACCTTGTTTCGTCCAAACCACCTAAAGAACTCTCATTCGGACGAACATTGAGTTCCAAACTCTCTCGAAACTCATACGGAGCAAAGTTTGGACCAACTTCTCCAAACTAGATGAAAAACTCTCATTGGGACGAACTTTGGGTTCCGAGCTCTCAAAAACTTAAAGGAAGTAAAGTTTGGACCATGTGTCGTCCAACCAACCTAAAGAACTCTCATTCGGACGAACTTTGAGTTCCAAACTCTCTCGAAACTCAAACGGAGAAAAGTTCAGACCAACTTCTTCCAAACTAGATGAAAAACTCTCATTGGGACGAACTTTGGGTTCCGAGCTCTCAAAAACTTAAACGAAGTAAAGTTTGGACCATGTGTCGTCCAAACCACCTAAAGAACTCTCATTCGGACGAACTTTGAGTTCCAAACTCTCTCGAAACTCAAATGGAGCAAAGTTTGGACCAATTTCGTCCAAACTAGATGAAAAACTCCCATTGGGACAAACTTTGGGTTCCGAGCTCTCAAAAACTTAAACGAAGTAAAGTTTGGACCATGTTTCGTAAAAACGACCTAAAGAACTCTCATTCGGACGAACATTGAGTTCCAAACTCTCTCGAAACTCAAACGGAGCAAAGTTTGGACCAACTTTGTCCAAACAAGATGAAAAACTCTCATTGGGACGAACTTTGGGTTCTGAGCTCTCAAAAACTTAAACCAAGTAAAGTTTGGACCATGTGTCGTCCAAACCACCTAAAGAACTCTCATTCGGACGAACTTTGAGTTCCAAACTCTTTCGAAACTCAAACGGAGCCAAGTTTGGACCCACTTCGTCCAAACTAGATCAAAAACTCTCATTGGGAAGAACTTTGGGTTCCGAGCTCTCAAAAACTTAAACGAAGTAAAGTTTGGACCATGTTTCGTCCAAACGACCTAAAGAACTCTCATTCGGACGAACATTGAGTTCCAAACTCTCTCGAAACTTAAACAGAGCAAAGTTTGGACCAACTTCGTCCAAACTAGATGAAAAACTCTCATTGGGACGAACTTTGGGTTCCGACCTCTCAAAAACTTAAAGGAAGTAAAGTTTGGACCATGTGTCGTCCAAACAACCTAAAGAACTCTCATTCGGACAAACTTTGAGTTCCAAACTCTCTCGAAACTCAAACGGAGCAAAGTTTGGACCAACTTTGTCCAAACTAGATGAAAAACTCTCATTGGGACGAACTTTGGGTTCTGAGCTCTCAAAAACTTAAACGAAGTAAAGTTTGGACCATGTGTCGTCCAAACCACCTAAAGAACTCTCATTCGGACGAACTTTGAGTTCCAAACTCTCTCGAAACTCAAACGGAGCAAAGTTTGGACCCACTTCGTCCAAACTAGATGAAAAACTCTCATTGGGAAGAACTTTAGGTTCCGATCTCTCAAAAACTTAAACGAAGTAAAGTTTGGACCTTGTTTCGTCCAAACCACCTAAAGAACTCTCATTCAGACGAACATTGAGTTCCAAACTCTCTTGAAACTCAAACGGAGTAAAGTTTGGACCAACTTCGTCCAAACTAGATGAAAAACTCTCATTGGGACGAACTTTGGGTTCCGAGCTCTCAAAAACTTAAACGAAGTAAAGTTTGGACAATGTGTCGTTCAAACCACCTAGAGAACTCTCATTCGGATGAACTTTGAGTTGCAAACTCTCTCGAAACTCAAACGGAGCAAAGTTTGGACAAACTTCGTCCAAACTAGATGAAAAACTCTCATTGGGAAGAACTTTGGGTTCCGAACTCTCAAAAACTTAAACGAAGTAATGTTTGGACCTTGTTTCGTCCAAACCACCTAAAGAACTCTCATTCGGACGAACATTGAGTTCCAAAGTCTCTCGAAACTCAAACGGAGCAAAGTTTGGACCAACTTCGACCAAACTAGATGAAAAACTCTCATTGGGACGAACTTTGGGTTCCGACCTCTCAAAAACTTAAAGGAAGTAAAGTTTGGACCATGTGTCGTCCAAACAACCTAAAGAACTCTCATTCGAACGAACTTTGAGTTCCAAACTCTCTCGAAACTCAAACGGAGCAAAGTTTGGACCAACTTCGTCCAAACTAGATGAAAAACTCTCATTGGGACGAACTTTGGGTTACGAGCTCTCAAAAACTTAAAGGAAGTAAAGTTTGGCCCATGTGTCGTCCAAACCACCTGAAGAACTCTCATTCGGACGAACTTTGAGTTCCAAACTCTCTCGAAACTCAAACGGAGCAAAGTTTGGACCAACTTCGTCACAAACTAGATGACAAACTCTCATTACGACGAACGTTGGGTTCCGAGCTCTCAAAAACTTAAACGAAGTAAAGTTTGGACCATGTGTCGTCCAAACCACCTAAAGAACTCTCATTCGGACGAACTTTGAGTTCCAAACTCTCTCAAAACTCAAACGGAGCAAAGTTTGGACCAACTTCGTCCAAACTAGATGAAAAACTCTCATTGGGACGAACTGTGGGTTCCGAGCACTCGAAAACTTAAACGAAGTAAAGTTTGGACCATGTGTCGTCTAAACCACCTAAAGAACTCTCATACGGACGAACTTTGAGTTCCAAACTCTCTCGAAACTCAAACGGAGTAAAGTTTGGACCAACTTCGTCCAAACTAGATGAAAAACTCTCATTGGGACGAACTTTGGGTTACGAGCTCTCAAAAACTTAAACGAAGTAAAGTTTGGACCATGTGTCGTCCAAACCACCTAAAGAACTCTCATACGGACGAACTTTGAGTTCCAAACTCTCTCGAAACTCAAACGGAGCAAAGTTTGGACCAACTTTGTCCAAACTAGAAGAAAAAACTCTCATTTGGACGAACTTTGGGTTCCGAGCTCTAAAAAACTTAAAGGAAGTAAAGCTTGGACCAACTTTGTCCAAAGTAGATGAAAAAACTCTCATTTGGACGAACTTTGGGTTCCGAGCTCTCAAAAACTTAAAGGAAGTAAAGTTTGGCCCATGTGTCGTCCAAACCACCTGAAGAACTCTCATTCGGACGAACTTTGAGTTCCAAACTCTCTCGAAACTCAAACGGAGCAAAGTTTGGACCAACTTCGTCACAAACTAGATGACAAACTCTCATTACGACGAACATTGGGTTCCGAGCTCTCAAAAACTTAAACGAAGTAAAGTTTGGACCATGTGTCGTCCAAACCACCTAAAGAACTCTCATTCGGACGAACTTTGAGTTCCAAACTCTCTCAAAACTCAAACGGAGCAAAGTTTTGACCAACTTCGTCCAAACTAGATGAAAAACTCTCATTGGGACGAACTGTGGGTTCCGAGCACTCGAAAACTTAAACGAAGTAAAGTTTGGACCATGTGTGATCTAAACCACCTAAAGAACTCTCATACGGACGAACTTTGAGTTCCAAACTCTCTCGAAACTCAAACGGAGAAAAGTTTGGACCAACTTCGTCCAAACTAGATGAAAAACTCTCATTAGGACGAAGATTGGGTTTCGAGCTCTCAAAAACTTAAACGAAGTAAAGTTTGGACCATGTGTCGTCCAAACCACCTAAAGAACTCTCATTCGGACGAACTTTGAGTTCCAAACTCTCTCGAAACTCAAACGGAGCAAAGTTTGGACCAACTTCGTCCAAACTAGATAAAAAACTCTCATTTTTTTTTTTTGCAAAGGTAGATGTATATAACTAAGCAAAAAGGTGGACCTCATAGCCCTAGGCCAGGGCACAAATGAAACTAAGCTCACACCCCGAGCAGGGAAGCAAAACGCAAACAAACCACAAGGAAACAAACCTCACACCCCGAGAAGGGGAAACGCAAAAAAACTCACACCCCGAGCAGGGGAGAAAAACACCGAATAAAGACACAAACACTAAAAGACTACAACGCACGCCAAAAAACCAAGCTCACACACTGAGCAAGGAGACAATAATGCTCACACCCAGAGTAGGGCACTAACGGACGCACAAAACCTATCATGAATAAACTCAATGAGAAGGGAAGTCTCCCTTGCCCCATATGGAATCAACACTAAACTGAGGAGCACGCTCATATGTAATGAAGTTCGACCGAGGAGTCACCATAGCTAACGGAGGAGGATCAGGAACCTTTGGGATATCGACCAACGACTTCCCGTCAACCCCTTCACAGGAGCTGGCACAACCCTTAGGCCCTACCGGGCTAGGGACTTGGGTAACTAACTGCGAACCCTCTGCCACAGGCCCCATCGGGTTAGGAGGAGACGGCTGAACACCTATCCCCACTGGGATAGAGCTCTGAGTAACAATACGTGAAACCTCTGCCACAGGCCTCTTCGGACTAGGAGGTGAAGCTTGAATGCCAGACCCCACATGGCCCTGCTTAGGCCTACTTGCACAACTCGAAAACGAATGCCCAAACACACAACAATGGGGACACCTTCTAGGTATCCAAGCATACTCAACTGGAATAACAAAATTTGTTCCCCTCACACATACATCCACCGAGCTAGGTAATTCATCCCTTGGCTCAATTTCTACACACACCCTTGCAAAAGACAACCGTCGTCGCTCCTCCGTCGCCTTATCAAGGCACACCGGCCTACCAATAGCACTAGCCACCACACTTATGCCACTTGAAGTCCACAACTCAAGCGGCAAATTTGACAACTTCACCCAAATAGGCACACTATTAAAAGAGAAGGTTTGAGGAACTATACCCGGAAACCACTTACGAAGAAGAAGAGGCTTACCTCCAATATGCCATGGACCATTCGACAAAATCCAATCACATGACGCTTCCTGTCTAAACTGAAAAACAATCAGGCCACTCTCCATCATTGTAATAGAAGGCTCCTCAAGATGCCCCCAAATGCGATTAACCAACCGGGATAAGATTGGAAAAGGTACTCGAGAGTCAACAAATTGGCCCACAAGTGAGCACTGCCACAATTTTATCCCCTCATTAACAATATCCTCTGAAGGCACCACCACCCGACGACCATTCACTACCTTGGGCGGAACAAATTGAAGCTTGGACATTGAAGAAGAATTAGGCGCCCCAAATAATGAAGCCCAAGACCTCACCTCACCATTATTAGAAGCTGATCCCTCACTCGTAGAAGGCCCATTGATAGCCCCAATCGGATCCTTCACAGATTGTGAAACATTCGGCCCAACCCTAGATGACTCACCCCCAAGCGCAAGCCCAGCCGCGTTTGCAATAGCCATCCCATTTGAAGTAGCCGAAACCTTACCCATGGAAGACGTTGAACCCACAGCCTGGCCCATTTGGCCCATTTGGTCACCCTTCGGCTGGACATAAACAGACCCACGCATAGGCCCAACGGGCCCACCAAAAGGTACCGACCCACTTTGGTTCACCATTCCACCCTTCACCCGAGCATTTGCCCTAGCTACTGCCTGCACAAAGGACTGATCCACGCCGTCCAGTACCTTCGTCACCGACGGAGATTCTGGAATGGAGAGCTTCGATATTGTATCCTGGAGATCGCCCGAAGCATCAAGCTCATCCGATTCCATCAGAGGCGCCACACCTCCTACAACCTTCTTCGCCTCGCTCCCAGCACCTTCTGCAATCATCAAAGAACTCTTCGTCCCAGCACCCTCGACTCCATCCTGATGATCAGCCGTAATCTCCTGCTGCGTATCCTCCTTCTCGCTCACAGATGAAGGCACAAAGGATCCTGAAACAATCGATTGCAACCTCACTGCTTCACGCAAGTCAGAAACCAATACCTTCTTTTTCGCAGGCGACCTTCTCTTCTTCATCCCACACCGACTGCACCGCCCACAAAAAATAAAATGGCACCGCTGCACTCTCACACCAATCGGTTAAACCCCACCGCTAAAGACGTGAGAAAAAAAAACCACCGATCAAAGTACCATGAACGCCCCAATCGAAAGACAGCAAACACCCAATCCAGCCACCGTTTAATTAATCCATCACGAAGAAATACCAAACAAAACATCACCCAATCGGATCCATGCAACCAGATGCAAGAACCAAACAATCACCACCCAAATGGATCAATCCACACACTTGCATGAACCTGCAAAAATCAACCCAAACGATTAAAGAAACAAGGCCGGCGGCAGACGCCGCCTTGCCGCCCTAGAACTCCCAATCCCGTCGCCCAATTTCGTAAAGGAGAGAGAACAGAGAAAACTAGGGCTCAAAAATTTTAAAAAAAATTTGAAAAATTTGGGCGGTTAAATAAACAGTAAACTGCGTATATGCAGGATCGAACCCCCACCATGGAGCGAAAATTTGGGCGGTTAAATAAACAGTAAACTGCGTATATGCAGGATCGAACCCCCACCATGGAGCAACCAAGATGAAAAACTCTCATTACGGCGAACTTTGGGTTCCGAGCTCTCAAAAACTTAAAGGAAGTAAAGTTTGGACCATCTGTCGTCCAAACCACCTAAAGAACTCTCATTCGGACGAACTTTGAGTTCCAAACTCTCTCGAAACTCAAACGGAGCAAAGTTTGGACCAACTTCGTCCAAACTATATGAAAAACTCTCATGAGGACGAACATTGGGTTCCGAGCTCTCAAAAACTTAAAGGAAGTAAAGTTTGGACCATGTGTCGTCCAAACCACCTAAAGAACTCTCATTCGGACGAACTTTGAGTTCCAAACTCTCTTGAAACTCAAACGGAGCAAAGTTTGGACCAACTTCGTCCAAACTAGATGAAAAACTCTCATTGGGACGAACTTTGGGTTCCGAGCTCTCAAAAACTTAAAGGAAGTAAAGTTTGGACCATGTGTCGTCTAAACCACCTAAGGAACTCTCATTCGGACGAACTTTTAGTTCCAAACTCTCTCGAAACTCAAACGGAGCAAAGTTTGGACCAACTTCGTCCAAACTAGATGAGAAACTCTCATTACGACGAACATTGGGTTCCGAGCTCTCAAAAACTTAAACGAAGTAAAGTTTGGACCATGTGTCGTCCAAACCACCTAAAGAACTCTCATTCGGACGAACTTTGAGTTCCAAAGTCTCTCGAAACTCAAACGGAGCAAAGTTTGGACCAACTTCGTCCAAACTAGATGAAAAAACTCTCATTGGGACGAACTTTGGGTTCCGAGCTCTCAAAAACTTAAAGGAAGTAAAGTTTGGACCATGTGTCGTCCAAACCACCTAAAGAACTCTGATTCGGACGAACTTTTTTTTTTTTGCAAAGGTAAATATATACATAGCAAAAAACTTGAGGACCTCACAGCCCGAGGTCAAGGCAAAAAGAACGAAAGCTCACAACCCGAGCCAAGGGAAACAAAGAAACACTACGAAACAGGGACAAAAAACCAAGCTCACAGCTCGAGCCAAGCAAAAACAAAGAAAGAAAGCAAACCATGGCGCATCAAGTAAACATGCTCTAGGGAGACGCCCCAGGCAGGAGAGAAGACACACTGCCTAGCCAGGAGGCACAACGATCGGAAATATCAGCCTGAACCACATGTAAAACAGACTGAGGAGAGCGAGGACCCGAACAATGGAGACGCAGATTCCTCTCCCTCCAAATATGATAATCGAGGCACATCAGGCAACCCTCCACACTCGGCGGCTACGACGCTTGCCACCACTAAACTGGCAGATCCAAGACAGCTCAGTGTCCCATGAGGCACTCCTATGAGAACAGGCACCCCAACTCAAGATCCCACCCCACACAACCTGGCTGAAAGGGCACTCAAAAAACAAATGATCTCGGGACTCAGGGGCACCAAAACACAAAAGACAATCAGTGGGGCTCGAAGAATCCCACCTATGCAACTGGTCCCTCGTATAGAGCCTATCCGCACCCCAAGCCAAGAAATAAAGGAGTGTTTAGGGATATTCGTTTGCGTTTCTCTTTCTTTGCTTATTATTATTTTTTAATCTGTCCAGTTTCATAGTCTTTAAACACTCCGAAACTCATATTTCCGTAGGGTTTTTCATCTTAATGTCTTCTATGATATTTTAGACCAAGATCTAAGCTAAAACTTTGTCTTCTATGATATTCTCAAATTCGTCTTTAGTGAGGGAGAAAATTGTGCGTTTATGTAATCTGTTTTGAAAAACTGTTTTAACCCGAGAACATGTGTTCTAAATTTGTTCTTTTTGTTTTTGCTTCCAGAACATGCTAAATCCGAAAATTTCCCTTTTGATATGATCTTGGTGTTTTAATCTGACCTTAGGCATCCAATCTCAGTTGTTACAATTTGAAATTTGCAAAAAAATTGGCTGTTACATAATTAATTTTGATAGTTACATTTCTACAGATTAAATTTTTGGTCATTGGATGTTACAACTTTTTATGTTTGACTTTGTAACTCATGTGCGTTATAAAGGCTATTTTCAACTCCATAATATCTGACATAGCCGTTGGACTTCATTGTTTTCAGAGTTACATTCTTGACTCTTTAAACTCCATTTAACAAAAGCATTGAATGCATCTTTGGTCGTTCATAACATCTTGTCAATCTTCTTACATGTTTGGATTCGGAATATTTCCATAGTTAAGTCAGTTTGCATATTCAAAGTGTGCTACTACTCATTCAATTGCAAACAATCTTGACTTCCCTATTTCAAAATTTGAGAGGTGAGAAAGAGAGTTATAAAGAGTGATATGTGAAAATGAGTGAAAACTAGATGGCCTAATTTTCATGAGTGTGAACGCATAAAAGAGTGTTGTGAGGTCCTTTGTGTTTTCTTAACATGTTTTTGCAGCAATGTCACACAAAAGATTCGAGGACGAATCCTCTTGAAGAAGGGGAGGATGATATGAATCCTACCCTGCTATTCAAGACCTAAAGAAAAGCTTAAAAATGGTGATGCATTAAATGCACTCAAGCTTCATTGAAGACA
>JAETGN010000060.1:0-18826 GCA_017139565.1 Luffa aegyptiaca | reverse complement strand
AAGTTTTTCAGAGCTCGGACCAAAGTCGTCCCAATAGATTTTTCATCTAGATTGGACGAAGTTGGTCCACTTTGCTCCGTTTGAGTTTCGAGAGGAGTTTGGAACTCAAAGTTCGTCCGAATGAGAGTTCTTTAGGTGGTTTGGACGACACATGGTCCAACTTTACTTCGTTTAAGTTTTTTCAGAGCTCGGAACCCAAGTTCGTCCCAATGAGAGTTTTTCATCTAATTGGACGAAGTTGGTCCAAACTTTTCTCCGTTTGAGTTTCGAGAGAGTTTGGAACTCAAAGTTCGTCCGAATGAGAGTTTTTAGGTGGTTTGGACGACACATGGTCCAAACTTTACTTCGTTTAAGTTTTTCAGAGCTCGGAAACCCAAAGTTCGTCCCAATGAGAGTTTTTCATCTAGTTTGGACGAAGTTGGTCCAAACTTTGCACCGTTTGAGTTAAGAGAGAGTTTGGAACTCAAAGTTCGTCCGAATGAGAGTTCTTTAGGTGGTTTGGACGACACATGGTCCAAACTTTACTTCGTTTAAGTTTTTCAGAGCTCGGAACCCAAATTTCGTCCCAATGAGAGTTTTTCATCTAGTTTGGACGAAGTTGTTCCAAACTTTTCTCCGTTTGAGTTTCGAGAGAGTTTGGAACTCAAAGTTCGTCCGAATGAGAGTTTTTTAGGTGGTTTGGACGACACATGGTCCAAACTTTACTTCGTTTAAGTTTTTCAGAGCTCGGAACCCAAAGTTCGTCCCAATGAGAGTTTTTCATCTAGTTTGGACGATGTTGGTCCAAACTTTGTTCCGTTTGAGTTTCGAGAGAGTTTGGAACTCAAAGTTCGTCCGAATGAGAGTTCTTTAGGTGGTTTGGACGACACATGGTCCGAAACTTTACTTCGTTTAAGTTTTTCAGAGCTCGGAACCCAAAGTTCGTCCCAATGAGAGTTTTTCATCTAGATTGGACGAAGTTGGTCCAAACTTTGCTCCGTTTGAGTTTCGAGAGAGTTTGGAACTCAAAGTTCGTCCGAATGAGAGTTCTTTAGGTGGTTTGGACGACACATGGTCCAAACTTTACTTCGTTTAAGTTTTTCAGAGCTCGGAACCCAAAGTTCGTCCCAATGAGAGTTTTTCATCTAATTTGGACGAAGTTGGTCCAAACTTTTCTCCGTTTGAGTTTCGAGAGAGTTTGGAACTCAAAGTTCGTCCGAATGAGAGTTTTTTAGGTGGTTTGGACGACACATGGTCCAAACTTTACTTCGTTTAAGTTTTTCAGAGCTCGGAACCCAAAGTTCGTCCCAATGAGAGTTTTTCATCTAGTTTGGACGAAGTTGGTCCAAACTTTGCACCGTTTGAGTTAAGAGAGAGTTTGGAACTCAAAGTTCGTCCGAATGAGAGTTCTTTAGGTGGTTTGGACGACACATGGTCCAAACTTTACTTCGTTTAAGTTTTTCAGAGCTCGGAACCCAAATTTCGTCCCAATGAGAGTTTTTCATCTAGTTTGGACGAAGTTGTTCCAAACTTTTCTCCGTTTGAGTTTCGAGAGAGTTTGGAACTCAAAGTTCGTCCGAATGAGAGTTTTTTAGGTGGTTTGGACGACACATGGTCCAAACTTTACTTCGTTTAAGTTTTTCAGAGCTCGGAACCCAAAGTTCGTCCCAATGAGAGTTTTTCATCTAGTTTGGACGATGTTGGTCCAAACTTTGTTCCGTTTGAGTTTCGAGAGAGTTTGGAACTCAAAGTTCGTCCGAATGAGAGTTCTTTAGGTGGTTTGGACGACACATGGTCCGAACTTTACTTCGTTTAAGTTTTTCAGAGCTCGGAACCCAAAGTTCGTCCCAATGAGAGTTTTTCATCTAGATTGGACGAAGTTGGTCCAAACTTTGCTCCGTTTGAGTTTCGAGAGAGTTTGGAACTCAAAGTTCGTCCGAATGAGAGTTCTTTAGGTGGTTTGGACGACACATTGTCCAAACTTTACTTCGTTTAAGTTTTTCAGAGCTCGGAACCCAAAGTTCGTCCCAATGAGAGTTTTTCATCTAATTTGGACGAAGTTGGTCCAAACTTTTCTCCGTTTGAGTTTCGAGAGAGTTTGGAACTCAAAGTTCGTCCGAATGAGAGTTTTTTAGGTGGTTTGGACGACACATGGTCCAAACTTTACTTCGTTTAAGTTTTTCAGAGCTCGGAACCCAAAGTTCGTCCCAATGAGAGTTTTTCATCTAGTTTGGACGAAGTTGGTCCAAACTTTGCACCGTTTGAGTTAAGAGAGAGTTTGGAACTCAAAGTTCGTCCGAATGAGAGTTCTTTAGGTGGTTTGGACGACACATTGTCCAAACTTTACTTCGTTTAAGTTTTTCAGAGCTCGGAACCCAAAGTTCGTCCCAATGAGAGTTTTTCATCTAATTTGGACGAAGTTGGTCCAAACTTTTCTCCGTTTGAGTTTCGAGAGAGTTTGGAACTCAAAGTTCGTCCGAATGAGAGTTTTTTAGGTGGTTTGGACGACACATGGTCCAAACTTTACTTCGTTTAAGTTTTTCAGAGCTCGGAACCCAAAGTTCGTCCCAATGAGAGTTTTTCATCTAGTTTGGACGATGTTGGTCCAAACTTTGTTCCGTTTGAGTTTCGAGAGAGTTTGGAACTCAAAGTTCGTCCGAATGAGAGTTCTTTAGGTGGTTTGGACGACACATGGTCCAAACTTTACTTCGTTTAAGTTTTTCAGAGCTCGGAACCCAAAGTTCGTCCCAATGAGAGTTTTTCATCTAGTTTGGACGATGTTGGTCCAAACTTTGCTCCGTTTGAGTTTCGAGAGAGTTTGGAACTCAAAGTTCGTCCGAATGAGAGTTCTTTAGGTGGTTTGGACGACACATGGTCCGAACTTTACTTCGTTTAAGTTTTTCAGAGCTCGGAACCCAAAGTTCGTCCCAATGAGAGTTTTTCATCTAGATTGGACGAAGTTGGTCCAAACTTTGCTCCGTTTGAGTTTCGAGAGAGTTTGGAACTCAAAGTTCGTCCGAATGAGAGTTCTTTAGGTGGTTTGGACGACACATGGTCCAAACTTTACTTCGTTTAAGTTTTTCAGAGCTCGGAACCCAAATTTCGTCCCAATGAGAGTTTTTCATCTAGTTTGGACGAAGTTGTTCCAAACTTTGCTCCGTTTGAATTTCGAGAGAGTTTTGAACTCAAAGTTCGTCCAGATGAGAGTTCTTTAGGTGGTTTGGACGACACATGGTCCAAACTTTACTTCGTTTAAGTTTTTCAGAGCTCGGAACTCAAAGTTCGTCCCAATGAGAGTTTTTCATCTAATTTGGACGAAGTTGGTCCACACTTTTCTCCGTTTGAGTTTCGAGAGAGTTTGGAACTCAAAGTTCGTTCGAATGAGAGTTCTTTAGGTGGTTTGGACGACACATGGTCCAAACTTTACTTCCTTTAAGTTTTTGAGAGCTCGGAACCCAAAGTTCGTCCTAATGGGAGTTTTTCATCTAGATTGGACGAAGTTGGTCCAAACTTTTCTCCGTTTGAGTTTCGAGAGAGTTTGGAACTCAAAGTTCGTCCGAATGAGAGTTCTTTAGGTGGTTTGGACGACACATGGTCCAAACTTTATCTCGTTTAAGTTTTTCAGAGCTCGGAACTCAAAGTTCGTCCCAATGAGAGTTTTTCATCTAATTTGGACGAAGTTGGTTCACACTTTTCTCCGTTTGAGTTTCGAGAGAGTTTGGAACTCAAAGTTCGTCCGAATGAGAGTTCTTTAGGTGGTTTGGACGACACATGGTCCAAACTTTACTTCCTTTAAGTTTTTGAGAGCTCGGAACCCAAAGTTCGTCCTAATGGGAGTTTTTCATCTAGATTGGACAAAGTTGGTCCAAACTTTTCTCCGTTTGAGTTTTGAGAGAGTTTGGAACTCAAAGTTCGTCCGAATGAGAGTTCTTTAGGTGGTTTGGACGACACATGGTCCAAACTTTACTTCGTTTAAGTTTTTCAGAGCTCGGAACTCAAAGTTCGTCCCAATGAGAGTTTTTCATCTAATTTGGACGAAGTTGGTCCACACTTTTCTCCGTTTGAGTTTCGAGAGAGTTTGGAACTCAAAGTTCGTCCGAATGAGAGTTCTTTAGGTGGTTTGGACGACACATGGTCCAAACTTTACTTCCTTTAAGTTTTTGAGAGCTCGGAACCCAAAGTCCGTCCCAATGAGAGTTTTTCATCTAGATTGGACGAAGTTGGTCCAAACTTTGCTCCGTTTGAGTTTCGAGAGAATTTGGAACTCAAAGTTCGTCCGAATGAGAGTTTTTTAGGTGGTTTGGACGACACATGGTCCAAACTTTACTTCGTTTAAGTTTTTCAGAGCTCGGAACCCAAAGTTCGTCCCAATGAGAGTTTTTCATCTAGATTGGACGAAGTTTGTCCAAACTTTGCTCCGTTTGAGTTTCGAGAGAGTTTGGAACTCAAAGTTCGTCCGAATGAGAGTTCTTTAGGTGGTTTCGGACGACACATGGTCCAAACTTTACTTCGTTTAAGTTTTTAGAGCTCGGAACCCAAAGTTCGTCCCAATGAGAGTTTTTCATCTAATTTAGACGAAGTTGGTCCAAACTTTTCTCCGTTTGAGTTTCGAGAGAGTTTGGAACTCAAAGTTCGTCCGAATGAGAGTTTTTTAGGTGGTTTGGACGACACATGGTCCGAACTTTACTTCGTTTAAGTTTTTCAGAGTTCGGAACCCAAAGTTCGTCCCAATGAGAGTTTTTCATCTAGTTTGGATGAAGTTGGTCCAAACTTTGCACCGTTTGAGTTTCGAGAGAGTTTGGAACTCAAAGTTCGTCCGAATGAGAGTTCTTTAGGTGGTTTGGACGACACATGGTCCAAACTTTACTTCGTTTAAGTTTTTCAGAGCTCGGAACCCAAATTTCGTCCCAATGAGAGTTTTTCATCTAGTTTGGACGAAGTTGGTCCAAACTTTGCTCCGTTTGAGTTTCGAGAGAGTTTTGAACTCAAAGTTCATCCAGATGAGAGTTCTTTAGGTGGTTTGGACGACACATGGTCCAAACTTTACTTCGTTTAAGTTTTTCAGAGCTCGGAACTCAAAGTTCGTCCCAATGAGAGTTTTTCATCTAATTTGGACGAAGTTGGTCCACACTTTTCTCCGTTTGAGTTTCGAGAGAGTTTGGAACTCAAAGTTCGTCCGAATGAGAGTTCTTTAGGTGGTTTGGACGACACATGGTCCAAACTTTACTTCCTTTAAGTTTTTGAGAGCTCGGAACGTAAAGTTCGTCCTAATGGGAGTTTTTCATCTAGATTGGACGAAGTTGGTCCAAACTTTTCTCCGTTTGAGTTTCGAGAGAGTTTGGAACTCAAAGTTCGTCCGAATGAGAGTTCTTTAGGTGGTTTGGACGACACATGGTCCAAACTTTACCTCGTTTAAGTTTTTCAGAGCTCGGAACTCAAAGTTCGTCCCAATGAGAGTTTTTCATCTAATTTGGACGAAGTTGGTCCACACTTTTCTCCGTTTGAGTTTCGAGAGAGTTTGGAACTCAAAGTTCGTCCGAATGAGAGTTCTTTAGGTGGCTTGGACGACACATGGTCCAAACTTTACTTCCTTTAAGTTTTTGAGAGCTCGGAACCCAAAGTTCGTCCTAATGGGAGTTTTTCATCTAGATTGGACAAAGTTGGTCCAAACTTTTCTCCGTTTGAGTTTTGAGCGAGTTTGGAACTTAAAGTTCGTCCGAATGAGAGTTCTTTAGGTTGTTTGGACGACACATGGTCCAAACTTTACTTCGTTTAAGTTTTTCAGAGCACGGAACTCAAAGTTCGTCCCAATGAGAGTTTTTCATCTAATTTGGACGAAGTTGGTCCACACTTTTCTCCGTTTGAGTTTCGAGAGAGTTTGGAACTCAAAGTTCGTCCGAATGAGAGTTCTTTAGGTGGTTTGGACGACACATGGTCCAAACTATACTTCCTTTAAGTTTTTGAGAGCTCGGAACCCAAAGTTCGTCCTAATGGGAGTTTTTCATCTAGATTGGACGAAGTTGGTCCAAACTTTTCTCCGTTTGAGTTTCGAGAGAGTTTGGAACTCAAAGTTCGTCCGAATGAGAGTTTTTTAGGTGGTTTGGACGACACATGGTCCAAACTTTACTTCGTTTAAGTTTTTCAGAGCTCGGAACCCAAATTTCGTCCCAATGAGAGTTTTTCATCTAGTTTGGACGAAGTTGTTCCAAACTTTTCTCCGTTTGAGTTTCGAGAGAGTTTGGAACTCAAAGTTCGTCCGAATGAGAGTTTTTTAGGTGGTTTGGACGACACATGGTCCAAACTTTACTTCGTTTAAGTTTTTCAGAGCTCGGAACCCAAAGTTCGTCCCAATGAGAGTTTTTCATCTAGTTTGGACGATGTTGGTCCAAACTTTGTTCCGTTTGAGTTTCGAGAGAGTTTGGAACTCAAAGTTCGTCCGAATGAGAGTTCTTTAGGTGGTTTGGACGACACATGGTCCGAACTTTACTTCGTTTAAGTTTTTCAGAGCTCGGAACCCAAAGTTCGTCCCAATGAGAGTTTTTCATCTAATTTGGACGAAGTTGGTCCAAACTTTTCTCCGTTTGAGTTTCGAGAGAGTTTGGAACTCAAAGTTCGTCCGAATGAGAGTTCTTTAGGTGGTTTGGACGACACATGGTCCAAACTTTACTTCGTTTAAGTTTTTCAGAGCTCGGAACCCAAAGTTCGTCCCAATGAGAGTTTTTCATCTAGTTTGGACGAAGTTGGTCCAAACTTTGCACCGTTTGAGTTAAGAGAGAGTTTGGAACTCAAAGTTCGTCCGAATGAGAGTTCTTTAGGTGGTTTGGACGACACATGGTCCAAACTTTACTTCGTTTAAGTTTTTCAGAGCTCGGAACCCAAATTTCGTCCCAATGAGAGTTTTTCATCTAGTTTGGACGAAGTTGTTCCAAACTTTGCTCCGTTTGAGTTTCGAGAGAGTTTTGAACTCAAAGTTCGTCCAGATGAGAGTTCTTTAGGTGGTTTGGACGACACATGGTCCAAACTTTACTTCGTTTAAGTTTTTCAGAGCTCGGAACTCAAAGTTCGTCCCAATGAGAGTTTTTCATCTAATTTGGACGAAGTTGGTCCACACTTTTCTCCGTTTGAGTTTCGAGAGAGTTTGGAATTCAAAGTTCGTCCGAATGAGAGTTCTTTAGGTGGTTTGGACGACACATGGTCCAAACTTTACTTTCTTTAAGTTTTTGAGAGCTCGGAACCCAAAGTTCGTCCTAATGGGAGTTTTTCATCTAGATTGGACGAAGTTGGTCCAAACTTTTCTCCGTTTGAGTTTCGAGAGAGTTTGGAACTCAAAGTTCGTCCGAATGAGAGTTCTTTAGGTGGTTTGGACGACACATGGTCCAAACTTTACTTCCTTTAAGTTTTTGAGAGCTCGGAACCCAAAGTTCGTCCTAATGGGAGTTTTTCATCTAGATTGGACAAAGTTGGTCCAAACTTTTCTCCGTTTGAGTTTTGAGAGAGTTTGGAACTCAAAGTTCGTCCGAATGAGAGTTCTTTAGGTGTTTTGGACGACACATGGTCCAAACTTTACTTCGTTTAAGTTTTTCAGAGCTCGGAACTCAAAGTTCGTCCCAATGAGAGTTTTTCATCTAATTTGGACGAAGTTGGTCCACACTTTTCTCCGTTTGAGTTTCGAGAGAGTTTGGAACTCAAAGTTCGTCCGAATGAGAGTTCTTTAGGTGGTTTGGACGACACATGGTCCAAACTTTACTTCCTTTAAGTTTTTGAGAGCTCGGAACCCAAAGTTCGTCCCAATGAGAGTTTTTCATCTAGATTCGACGAAGTTGGTCCAAACTTTGCCCCGTTTGAGTTTCGAGAGAATTTGGAACTCAAAGTTCGTCCGAATGAGAGTTTTTTAGGTGGTTTGGACGACACATGGTCCAAACTTTACTTCGTTTAAGTTTTTCAGAGCTCGGAACCCAAAGTTCGTCCCAATGAGAGTTTTTCATCTAGATTGGACGAAGTTTGTCCAAACTTTGCTCCGTTTGAGTTTCGAGAGAGTTTGGAACTCAAAGTTCGTCCGAATGAGAGTTCTTTAGGTGGTTTCGACGACACATGGTCCAAACTTTACTTCGTTTAAGTTTTTTAGAGCTCGGAACCCAAAGTTCGTCCCAATGAGAGTTTTTCATCTAATTTAGACGAAGTTGGTCCAAACTTTTCTCCGTTTGAGTTTCGAGAGAGTTTGGAACTCAAAGTTCGTCCGAATGAGAGTTTTTTAGGTGGTTTGGACGACACATGGTCCGAACTTTACTTCGTTTAAGTTTTTCAGAGCTCGGAACCCAAAGTTCGTCCCAATGAGAGTTTTTCATCTAGTTTGGATGAAGTTGGTCCAAACTTTGCACCGTTTGAGTTTCGAGAGAGTTTGGAACTCAAAGTTCGTCCGAATGAGAGTTCTTTAGGTGGTTTGGACGACACATGGTCCAAACTTTACTTCGTTTAAGTTTTTCAGAGCTCGGAACCCAAATTTCGTCCCAATGAGAGTTTTTCATCTAGTTTGGACGAAGTTGGTCCAAACTTTGCTCCGTTTGAGTTTCGAGAGAGTTTTGAACTCAAAGTTCATCCAGATGAGAGTTCTTTAGGTGGTTTGGACGACACATGGTCCAAACTTTACTTCGTTTAAGTTTTTCAGAGCTCGGAACTCAAAGTTCGTCCCAATGAGAGTTTTTCATCTAATTTGGACGAAGTTGGTCCACACTTTTCTCCGTTTGAGTTTCGAGAGAGTTTGGAACTCAAAGTTCGTCCGAATGAGAGTTCTTTAGGTGGTTTGGACGACACATGGTCCAAACTTTACTTCCTTTAAGTTTTTGAGAGCTCGGAACCTAAAGTTCGTCCTAATGGGAGTTTTTCATCTAGATTGGACGAAGTTGGTCCAAACTTTTCTCCGTTTGAGTTTCGAGAGAGTTTGGAACTCAAAGTTCGTCCGAATGAGAGTTCTTTAGGTGGTTTGGACGACACATGGTCCAAACTTTACCTCGTTTAAGTTTTTCAGAGCTCGGAACTCAAAGTTCGTCCCAATGAGAGTTTTTCATCTAATTTGGACGAAGTTAGTCCACACTTTTCTCCGTTTGAGTTTCGAGAGAGTTTGGAACTCAAAGTTCGTCCGAATGAGAGTTCTTTAGGTGGTTTGGACGACACATGGTCCAAACTTTACTTCGTTTAAGTTTTTCAGAGCTCGGAACCCAAATTTCGTCCCAATGAGAGTTTTTCATCTAGTTTGGAAGAAGTTGGTCCAAACTTTGCTCCGTTTGAGTTTCGAGAGAGTTTTGAACTCAAAGTTCGTCCGAATGAGAGTTCTTTAGGTGGTTTGGACAACACATGGTCCAAACTTTACTTCGTTTAAGTTTTTCAGAGCTCGGAACCCAAATTTCGTCCCAATGAGAGTTTTTCATCTAGTTTGGAAGAAGTTGGTCCAAACTTTGCTCCGTTTGAGTTTCGAGAGAGTTTTGAACTCAAAGTTCGTCCGAATGAGAGTTCTTTAGGTGGTTTGGACGACACATGGTCCAAACTTTACTTCCTTTAAGTTTTTGAGAGCTCGGAACCCAAAGTTCGTCCCAATGAGAGTTTTTCATCTAGTTTTGACGAAGTTGGTCCAAACTTTTCTCCGTTTGAGTTTCGAGAGAGTTTGGAACTCAAAGTTCGTCCGAATGAGAGTTCTTTAGGTGGTTTGGACGACACATGGTCCAAACTTTACTTCGTTTAAGTTTTTCAGAGCTCGGAACCCAAAGTTCGTCCCAATGAGAGTTTTTCATCTAGTTTGGACGAAGTTGGTCCAAACTTTGCACCGTTTGAGTTTCGAGAGAGTTTGGAACTCAAAGTTCGTCCGAATGAGAGTTCTTTAGGTGGTTTGGACGACACATGGTCCAAACTTTACTTCGTTTAAGTTTTTCAGAGCTCGGAACTCAAAGTTCGTCCCAATGAGAGTTTTTCATCTAATTTGGACGAAGTTGGTCCACACTTTTCTCCGTTTGAGTTTCGAGAGAGTTTGGAACTCAAAGTTCGTCCGAATGAGAGTTCTTTAGGTGGTTTGGACGACACATGGTCCAAACTTTACTTCCTTTAAGTTTTTGAGAGCTCGGAACCCAAAGTTCATCCCTATGAGAGTTTTTCATCTAGTTTGGACGAAGTTGGTCCAAACTTTGCTCCGTTTGAGTTTCGAGAGAGTTTGGAACTCAAAGTTCGTCCGAATGAGAGTTCTTTAGGTGGTTTGGATGACACATGGTCCAAACTTTACTTCCTTTAAGTTTTTGAGAGCTCAGAACCCAAAGTTCGTCCCAATGAGAGTTTTTCATCTAGTTTGGACGAAGTTAATCTAAACTTTGCTCCGTTTGAGTTTCGAGAGAGTTTGGAACTCAAAGTTCGTCCGAATGACAGTTCTTTAGGTGGTTTGGACGACACATGGTCCAATCTTTACTTCGTTTAAGTTTTTGAGAGCTCGGAACCCACAGCTCGTCCCAATGAGAGTTTTTCATCTAGTTTGGACGAAGTTGGTCCAAACTTTGCTCCGCTTGAGTTTCGAGAGAGTTTGGAACTCAAAGTTCTTCCGAATGAGAGTTCTTTAGGTGGTTTGGATGACACATGGTCCAAACTTTACTTCGTTTAAGTTTTTGAGAGCTCGGAACCCAAAGTTCGTCCTAATGGGAGTTTTTCATCAAGATTGGACGAAGTTGGTCCAAACTTTGCTCCGTTTGAGTTTCGAGAGAGTTTGGAACTCAAAGTTCATCCGAATGAGAGTTCTTTAGGTGGTTTGGACGACACATGGTCCAAACTTTACTTCGTTTAAGTTTTTGAGAGCTCGGAACCCAAAGTTCGTCCCAATGAGAGTTTTTCATCTAGATTGGACGAAGTTGGTCCAAACTTTGCTCCGTTTGAGTTTCGAGAGAGTTTGGAACTCAAAGTTCATCCGAATGAGAGTTCTTTAGGTGGTTTGGACGACGCATGGTCCAAAATTTACTTCCTTTAAGTGTTTGAGAGCTCGGAACCCAAAGTTCGTCCCAATGAGAGTTTTTCATCTAGTTTGGACGAAGTTGGTCCAAACTTTGCTCCGTTTGACTTTCGAGAGAGTTTGGAACTCAAAGTTTGTCCGAATGAGAGTTCTTTAGGTGGTTTGGACGAAACATGGTCCAAACTTTACTTAGTTTAAGTTTTTGAGAGCTCGGAACCCAAAGCTCGTCCCAATGTGAGTTTTTAATCTAGTTTGGACGAAGTTGGTGCAAACTTTGCTCCGTTTGACTTTCGAGAGAGTTTGGAACTCAAAGTTCGTCCGAATGAGAGTTCTTTAGGTGGTTTGGACGACACATGGTCCAAACTTTACTTCCTTTAAGTTTTTGAGAGCTCGGAACCCAAAGTTCGTCGCAATGAGAGTTTTTAATCTAGTTTGGACGAAGTTGGTCCAAACTTTGCTCCGTTTGAGTTTCGAGAGAGTTTGGAACTCAAAGTTCTTCTGAATGAGAGTTCTTTAGGTGGTTTGGACGACACATGGTCCAAACTTTACTTCGTTTAAGTTTTTGAGAGCTCGGAACCCAAAGTTCGTCCCAATGAGAGTTTTTCATCTAGTTTGGACGAAGTTGGTCAAAACTTTGCTCCGTTTTAGTTTCGAGAGAGTTTGGAACTCAAAGTTCGTCTGAATGAGAGTTCTTTAGGTGGTTTGGACAACACATGGTCCAATCTTTACTTCGTTTAAGTTTTTGAGAGCTCGGAACCCAAAGTTCATCCCTATGAGAGTTTTTCATCTAGTTTGGACGAAGTTGGTCCAAACTTTGCTCCGTTTGAGTTTCGAGAGAGTTTGGAACTCAAAGTTCTTCCGAATGAGAGTTCTTTAGGTGGTTTGGATGACACATGGTCCAAACTTTACTTCCTGATAAGAAACCCTTGATGATTGGATCTAAAAACCTTGCTAGCAAACAAGACCCATAGAACTCAATATCAAAAACCCCAAAACCGATTTGAAAATCAACCCAAGGAAAGTAAAAACCGGATTACCTTGTCGATCAAATATCTCAAGGCAAGAAACTTGCTTGAGATTCGAATCACTCCACAAGCAAGATTGATCAAGTCAAGCTTGAATGATTCTCAGCATGCAATCTAAACTACATAGAATTGCAAAGAAACTTAGCACTAGGCTAATGGAAAAGCTCAAAGGCTCTTTTTACTACATTTCCAAGTCTCTCTTTTTTTTACAATGGAATTACATGGCATTATATAGCCTTAAAATTGAACCCTAGACCTTCCATGAGGCATTTCAAGAGTTGTAACATTCCAACTTTATGACCATAATCAACCATTAACTCAATATAACCTAAAAAGTAAATAAAATGACATAAAACTGAAAATACATTCAAAAGGGTCCATAAATCCGTGAATAGGAGTTTGCAATCAGCCAATTAATATTTGTAACCTCCCAAAGTATAAATGAAGCCTCACTTGAAGTATCTTGAAGTTCATGTTCCATAAATGACACTTTGAATTGTCTTCAATGAAGCTTGAGTGCATTTAATGCATCATGTAGTAAAAAGAGCCTTTGAGCTTTTCCATTAGCCTAGTGCTAAGTTTCTTTGCAATTCTATGTAGTTTAGATTGCATGCTGAGAATCATTCAAGCTTGACTTGATCAATCTTGCTTGTGGAGTGATTCGAATCTCAAGCAAGTTTCTTGCCTTGAGATATTTGATCGACAAGGTAATCCGGTTTTTACTTTCCTTGGGTTGATTTTCAAATCGGTTTTGGGGTTTTCAGTTATGTGATCTAAAGGTCTTGTTTTTCAGCAAGGTTGTTAGATCCATCTCTTGGGAGTTTCTTAACATTTGGTATCAGAGCTACTTTGATTCATAACACTTCCTTTAAGTTTTTTAGAGCTCAGAACCCAAAGTTCGTCCCAATGAGAGTTTTTCATCTAGTTTGGACGAAGTTGGTCCAAACTTTGCTCCGTTTGAGTTTCGAGAGAGCTTGGAACTCAAAGTTCGTCCGAATGAGAGTTCTTTAGGTGGTTTGGACGACACATGGTCCAAACTTTACTTCCTTTAAGTTTTTGAGAGCTCGGAACCCAAAGTTCATCCCTATGAGAGTTTTTCATCTAGTTTGGACGAAGTTGGTCCAAACTTTGCTCCGTTTGAGTTTCGAGAGAGTTTGGAACTCAAAGTTCGTCCGAATGAGAGTTCTTTAGGTGGTTTGGATGACACATGGTCCAAACTTTACTTCCTTTAGGTTTTTGAGAGCTCAGAACCCAAAGTTCGTCCCAATGAGAGTTTTTCATCTAGTTTGGACGAAGTTGGTCCAAACTTTGCTCCGTTTGAGTTTCGAGAGAGTTTGGAACTCAAAGTTCTTCCGAATGAGAGTTCTTTAGGTGGTTTGGATGACACATGGTCCAAACTTTACTTCGTTTAAGTTTTTGAGAGCTCGGAACCCAAAGTTCGTCCTAATGGGACTTTTTCATCTAGATTGGACGAAGTTGGTCCAAACTTTGCTCCGTTTGAGTTTCGAGAGAGTTATGAACTCAAAGTTCATCCGAATGAGAGTTCTTTAGGTGGTTTGGACGACACATGGTCCAAACTTTACTTCGTTTAAGTTTTTGAGAGCTCGGAACCCAAAGTTCGTCCCAATGAGAGTTTTTCATCTAGTTTGGACGAAGTTGGTCCAAACTTTGCTCCGCTTGAGTTTCGAGAGAGTTTGGAACTCAAAGTTCTTCCGAATGAGAGTTCTTTAGGTGGTTTGGATGACACATGGTCCAAACTTTACTTCGTTTAAGTTTTTGAGAGCTCGGAACCCAAAGTTCGTCCTAATGGGAGTTTTTCATCAAGATTGGACGAAGTTGGTCCAAACTTTGCTCCGTTTGAGTTTCGAGAGAGTTTGGAACTCAAAGTTCATCCGAATGAGAGTTCTTTAGGTGGTTTGGACGACACATGGTCCAAACTTTACTTCGTTTAAGTTTTTGAGAGCTCGGAACCCAAAGTTCGTCCCAATGAGAGTTTTTCATCTAGATTGGACGAAGTTGGTCCAAACTTTGCTCCGTTTGAGTTTCGAGAGAGTTTGGAACTCAAAGTTCATCCGATTGAGAGTTCTTTAGGTGGTTTGGACGACGCATAGTCCAAACTTTACTTCCTTTAAGTGTTTGAGAGCTCGGAACCCAAAGTTCGTCCCAATGAGAGTTTTTCATCTAGTTTGGACGAAGTTGGTCCAAACTTTGCTCCGTTTGACTTTCGAGAGAGTTTGGAACTCAAAGTTTGTCCGAATGAGAGTTCTTTAGGTGTTTGGACGAAACATGGTCCAAACTTTACTTAGTTTAAGTTTTTGAGAGCTCGGAACCCAAAGCTCGTCCCAATGTGAGTTTTTAATCTAGTTTTGACGAAGTTGGTGCAAACTTTGCTCCGTTTGACTTTCGAGAGAGTTTGGAACTCAAAGTTCGTCCGAATGAGAGTTCTTTAGGTGGTTTGGACGACACATGGTCCAAACTTTACTTCCTTTAAGTTTTTGAGAGCTCGGAACCCAAAGTTCGTCGCAATGAGAGTTTTTAATCTAGTTTGGACGAAGTTGGTCCAAACTTTGCTCCGTTTGAGTTTCGAGAGAGTTTGGAACTCAAAGTTCTTCTTAATGAGAGTTCTTTAGGTGGTTTGGACGACACATGGTCCAAACTTTACTTCGTTTAAGTTTTTGAGAGCTCGGAACCCAAAGTTCGTCCCAATGAGAGTTTTTCATCTAGTTTGGACGAAGTTGGTCCAAACTTTGCTCCGTTTTAGTTTCGAGAGAGTTTGGAACTCAAAGTTCGTCTGAATGAGAGTTCTTTAGGTGGTTTGGACGACACATGGTCCAATCTTTACTTCGTTTAAGTTTTTGAGAGCTCGGAACCCAAAGTTCATCCCTATGAGAGTTTTTCATCTAGTTTGGACGAAGTTGGTCCAAACTTTTCTCCGTTTGAGTTTCGAGAGAGTTTGGAACTCAAAGTTCGTCCGAATGAGAGTTCTTTAGGTGGTTTGGATGACACATGGTCCAAACTTTACTTCCTTTAAGTTTTTGAGAGCTCAGAACCCAAAGTTCGTCCCAATGAGAGTTTTTCATCTAGTTTGGACGAAGTTGGTCCAAACTTTGCTCCGTTTGAGTTTCGAGAGAGTTTGGAACTCAAAGTTCGTCCGAATGAGAGTTCTTTAGGTGGTTTGGATGACACATGGTCCAAACTTTACTTCCTTTAAGTTTTTGAGAGCACAGAACCCAAAGTTCGTCCGAATGAGAGTTTTTCATCTAGTTTGGACGAAGGTTGTCCAAACTTTGCTCCGTTTGAGTTGCGAGAGAGTTTGGAACTCAAAGTTCGTCCGAATGACAGTTCTTTAGGTGGTTTGGACGACACATGGTCCAATCTTTACTTCGTTTAAGTTTTTGAGAGCTCGGAACCCAAAGCTCGTCCCAATGTGAGTTTTTAATCTAGTTTGGACGAAGTTGGTCCAAACGTTGCTCCGTTTGAGTTTCGAGAGAGTTTGGAACTCAAAGTTCGTCCGAATGACAGTTCTTTAGGTGGTTTGGACGACACATGGTCCAATCTTTACTTCGTTTAAGTTTTTGAGAGCTCGGAACCCAAAGCTCGTCCCAATGAGAGTTTTTCATCTAGTTTGGACGAAGTTGGTCCAAACTTTGCTCCGCTTGAGTTTCGAGAGAGTTTGGAACTCAAAGTTCTTCCGAATGAGAGTTCTTTAGGTGGTTTGGATGACACATGGTCCAAACTTTACTTCGTTTAAGTTTTTGAGAGCTCGGAACCCAAAGTTCGTCCTAATGGGAGTTTTTCATCTAGATTGGACGAAGTTGGTCCAAACTTTGCTCCGTTTGAGTTTCGAGAGAGTTTGGAACTCAAAGTTCATCCGAATGAGAGTTCTTTAGGTGGTTTGGACGACACATGGTCCAAACTTTACTTCGTTTAAGTTTTTGAGAGCTCGGAACCCAAAGTTCGTCCCAATGAGAGTTTTTCATCTAGATTGGACGAAGTTGGTCCAAACTTTGCTCCGTTTGAGTTTCGAGAGAGTTTGGAACTCAAAGTTCATCCGAATGAGAGTTCTTTAGGTGGTTTGGACGACGCATGGTCCAAACTTTACTTCCTTTAAGTGTTTGAGAGCTCGGAACCCAAAGTTCGTCCCAATGAGAGTTTTTCATCTAGTTTGGACGAAGTTGGTCCAAACTTTGCTCCGTTTGACTTTCGAGAGAGTTTGGAACTCAAAGTTTGTCCGAATGAGAGTTCTTTAGGTGGTTTGGACGAAACATGGTCCAAACTTTACTTAGTTTAAGTTTTTGAGAGCTCGGAACCCAAAGCTCGTCCCAATGTGAGTTTTTAATCTAGTTTGGACGAAGTTGGTGCAAACTTTGCTCCGTTTGACTTTCGAGAGAGTTTGGAACTCAAAGTTCGTCCGAATGAGAGTTCTTTAGGTGGTTTGGACGACACATGGTCCAAACTTTACTTCGTTTAAGTTTTTGAGAGCTCGGAACCCAAAGTTCGTCGCAATGAGAGTTTTTAATCTAGTTTGGACGAAGTTTGTCCAAACTTTGCTCCGTTTGAGTTTCGAGAGAGTTTGGAACTCAAAGTTCTTCTGAATGAGAGTTCTTTAGGTGGTTTGGACGACACATGGTCCAAACTTTACTTCGTTTAAGTTTTTGAGAGCTCGGAACCCAAAGTTCGTCCCAATGAGAGTTTTTCATCTAGTTTGGACGAAGTTGGTCCAAACTTTGCTCCGTTTTAGTTTCGAGAGAGTTTGGAACTCAAAGTTCGTCTGAATGAGAGTTCTTTAGGTGGTTTGGACGACACATGGTTCAATCTTTACTTCGTTTAAGTTTTTGAGAGCTCGGAACCCAAAGTTCATCCCTATGAGAGTTTTTCATCTAGTTTGGACGAAGTTGGTCCAAACTTTGCTCCGTTTGAGTTTCGAGAGAGTTTGGAACTCAAAGTTCGTCCGAATGAGAGTTCTTTAGGTGGTTTGGATGACACATGGTCCAAACTTTACTTCCTTTAAGTTTTTGAGAGCTCAGAACCCAAAGTTCGTCCGAATGAGAGTTTTTCATCTAGTTTGGACGAAGTTGGTCCAAACTTTGCTCCGTTTGAGTTTCGAGAGAGTTTGGAACTCAAAGTTCGTCCGAATGACAGTTCTTTAGGTGGTTTGGACGACACATGGTCCAATCTTTACTTCGTTTAAGTTTTTGAGAGCTCGGAACCCAAAGCTCGTCCCAATGTGAGTTTTTAATCTAGTTTGGACGAAGTTGGTGCAAACTTTGCTCCGTTTGACTTTCGAGAGTGTTTGGAACTCAAAGTTCGTCCGAATGAGAGTTCTTTAGGTGGTTTGGACGACACATGGTCCAAACTTTACTTCCTTTAAGTTTTTGAGAGCTCGGAACCCAAAGTTCGTCCCAATGAGAGTTTTTCATCTAGTTTGGACGAAGTTGGTCAAAACTTTGCTCCGTTTGAGTTTCGGGAGAGTTTGGAACTAAAAGTTCTTCCGAATGAGAGTTCTTTAGGTGGTTTGGATGACACATGGTCCAAACTTTACTTCGTTTAAGTTTTTGAGAGCTCAGAACCCAAAGTTCGTCCCAATGAGAGTTTTTCATCTAGTTTGGACGAAGTTCGTCCAAACTTTGCTCCGTTTGAGTTTCGAGAGAGTTTGGAACTCAAAGTTCGTCCGAATGAGAGTTCTTTAGGTGGTTTGGACGACACATGGTCCAAACTTTACATCCTTTAAGTTTTTGAGAGCAAGGAAACCAAAGTTCATCCCTATGAGAGTTTTTCATCTAGTTTGGACGAAGTTGGTCCAAACTTTGCTCCGTTTGAGTTTCGAGAGAGTTTGGAACTCAAAGTTCGTCCGAATGAGAGTTCTTTAGGTGGTTTGGAGGACACATGGTCCAAACTTTACTTCCTTTAAGTTTTTGAGAGCTCAAAACCCAAAGTTCGTCCCAATGAGAGTTTTTCATCTAGTTTGGACGAAGTTGGTCCAAACTTTGCTCCGTTTGAGTTTCGAGAGAGTTTGGAACTCAAAGTTCTTCCGTATGAGAGTTCTTTAGGTGGTTTGGATGACACATGGTCCAAACTTTACTTCGTTTAAGTTTTTGAGAGCTCGGAACCCAAAGTTCGTCCCAATGGGAGTTTTTCATCTAGTTTGGACGAAGTTGGTCCAAACTTTGCTTCGTTTGAGTTTCGAGAGAGTTTGGAACTCAAGTTCGTCCGAATGAGAGTTCTTTAGGTGGTTTGGGACGCACCGATGGTCCAAACCTTACTTCGTTTAAGTTTTTTGAGAAGCTACGGCAACCAGAAAGGTTCGGCCCAATGAGAGTTGTTTTCATCTAGTTTGGACGAAGTTGGTCCAAATGTTTGCTCCGTTTGAGTTTCGAGAGAGTTTGGAGACTCAAAGTTCGTCGAATGAGAAGTCTTTAGGTGGTTGTGGACGGACCCATGGTCCAAACTGTACTTCGTTTAGGTTATTTATTGCAGGAGCTCGGAAACCCAAGTTCGTCCCGAATGGGATTGTTTTCATCTAGTTTGGACGAAGTTGGTCCAAAGTTGCTCGTTTGAGTTTCGAGAGAGTTTGGAACTCGAAGTTCGTCCGAATGAGAGTTCTCTAGGTGGTTGGACGACAACATGGTCCAAACTTTACACTTCGTTTAGGTTTTTGGAGAGCTCGGAACCCAAAGTTCGTCACCTAATGGGAGTTTTTCATCTAGTTGGACGAAGTTGGTCCAAAGCTTTCTCTCCGTTTGAGTTTCGAGAGAGTTTGGAACTCAAAGTTCGTCCGAATGAGAGTTCTTTAGGTGGTCTTGGACGACACTAGGTCCAAACTTTACTTCGTTTAGTTTTTGAG
>JAETGN010000058.1:0-385612 GCA_017139565.1 Luffa aegyptiaca | reverse complement strand
AAGAACTGTCATTGGGACGAACTTTGGTTTCTTCCGAGCTCTCAAATACTGAAACGGAGCAAAGTTTGGACCATGTGTCGTCCAAACCACCAAAAGAACTCTCATTGGGCCGAACTTTGAGTTCCTAACTCTCCAAAAACTCAAACGGAGCAAAGTTTGGACCAAGTTCGTCAAACCATATGAAGAAGTGTCATTGGGACGAACTTTGGGTTCCGAGCTCCAAATACTGAAACGGAGCAAAGTTTGGACCATTGTGTCGTCCAAACCACCAAAAGAACTCTCATTGGCCGAACTTTGAGTTCCGAGCTCTCAAATACATGAAACGGAGCAAAGTTTGGACCCATGTGTCGTCACAAACCACCAAAGAAACTCTCATTTGGGCAGAACTTTGAGTTCCCTAACTCCTCCAAAAACTCAAACGGAGCAAAGTTTGGACCAAGTTCGTCCAAACCATATGAAGAACTGTCATTGGGACGAACTTTGGGTTCCGAGCTCTCAAATACTGAAACGGAGCAAAGTTTGGACCAAGTGTCGTCCAAACCACAAAAGAACTCTCATTGGGCCGAACTTGAGTTCCTAACTCTCCAAAAACTCAAACGGAGCAAAGTTTGGACCAAGTTCGTCCAAACCATATGAAGACGTGTCATTGGGACGAACTTTGGGTTCCGAGCTCTCAAATACTGAAACGGAGCAAAGTTTGGACCATGTGTCGTCCAAACCACCAAAAGAACTCTCATTGGGCCGAACTTTGAGTTCCTAACTCTCCAAAAACTCAAACGGAGCAAGTTTGGACCAAGTTCGTCCAAACCATATGAAGAACTGTCATTGGGACGAACTTTGGGTTCCGAGCCTCAAATACTGAAACGGAGCAGAAGTTTGGACCATGTGTTCGTCCAAACCACCTAAAGAACTCTCATTGGGCCGAACTTTGAGTTCCTAACTCTCCAAAAACTCAAACGGAGAAAAGTTTGGACCAAGTTCGTCAAAACCATATGAAGAAGTGTCATTGGGACGAACTTTGGGTTCCGAGCTCTCAAATACTGAAACGGAGCAAAGTTTGGACCATGTGTCGTCCAAACCACCAAAAGAACTCTCATTGGGCTGAACTTTGAGTTCCTAACTCTCCAAAAAACTCAAACGGAGCAGAGTTTGGACCAAGTTCGTCCAAACCATATCAAAAACTCTCAGTGGGACGAACTTTGGGTTCCGAGCTCTCAAAATACTGAAACGGAGCAGAGTTTGGACGATGTGTCCGTCCAAACCACCAAAAGAACTCTCATTGGGCCGAACTTTGAGTTCCTAACTCTCCAAAAACTCAAACGGAGCAAAGTTTGGACCAAGTTCGTCCAAACCATATGAAGAACTGTCATTGGGACGAACTTTGGGTTCCGAGCTCTCAAATACTGATACGGAGGCAAAGTTTGGACCATGTGTCGTCCAAACCACCTAAAGAACTCTCATTGGGCCGAACTTTGAGTTCCTAACTCTCCAAAAACTCAAACGGAGCAAAGTTTGGACCAAGTTCGTCCAAACCATATGAAGAACTGTCATTGGGACGAACTTTGGGTTCCGAGCTCTCAAATACTGAAACGGAGAAAAGTTTGGACCAAGTGTCGTCCAAACCACCAAAAGAACTCTCATTGGGCCGAACTTTGAGTTCTTAACTCTCCAAAAACTCAAACGGAGAAAAGTTTGGACCAAGTTCGTCAAAACCATATGAAGAAGTGTCATTGGGACGAACTTTGGGTTCCGAGCTCTCAAATACTGAAACGGAGCAAAGTTTGGACCATGTGTCCTCCAAACCACCAAAAGAACTCTCATTGGGCCGAACTTTGAGTTCCTAACTCTCCAAAAACTCAAACGGAGCAGAGTTTGGACCAAGTTCGTCCAAACCATATCAAAAACTCTCAGTGGGACGAACTTTGGGTTCCGAGCTCTCAAATACTGAAACGGAGCAGAGTTTGGACCATGTGTCATCCAAACCACCTAAAGAACTCTCATTGGGCCGAACTTTGAGTTCCTAACTCTCCAAAAACTAAAACGGAGCAAAGTTTGGACCAAGTTCGTCCAAACCATATGAAGACTTGTCATTGGGACGAACTTTGGGTTCCGAGCTCTCAAATACTGAAACGGAGCAAAGTTTGGACCATGTGTCGTCCAAACCACCAAAAGAACTCTCATTGGGCCGAACTTTGAGTTCCTAACTCTCCAAAAACTCAAACGGAGCAAAGTTTGGACCAAGTTCGTCCAAACCATATGAAGAACTGTCATTGGGACGAACTTTGGGTTCCGAGCTCTCAAATACTGAAACGGAGCAAAGTTTGGACCATGTGTCGTCCAAACCACCAAAAGAACTCTCATTGGGCCGAACTTTGAGTTCCTAACTCTCCAAAAACTCAAACGGAGCAAAGTTTGGACCAAGTTCGTCAAAACCATATGAAGAAGTGTCATTGGGACGAACTTTGGGTTCCGAGCTCTCAAATACTGAAACGGAGCAAAGTTTGGACCATGTGTCGTCCAAACCACCAAAAGAACTCTCATTGGGCCGAACTTTGAGTTCTTAACTCTCCAAAAACTCAAACGGAGCAAAGTTTGGACCAAGTTCGTCCAAACCATATGAAGAACTGTCATTGGGACGAACTTTGGCTTCCGAGCCCTCAAATACTGAAACGGAGCGAAGTTTGGACCATGTGTTGTCCAAACCACCTAAAGAACTCTCATTGGGCCAAACTTTGAGTTCCTAACTCTCCAAAAACTCAAACGGAGAAAAGTTTGGACCAAGTTCGTCAAAACCATATGAAGAAGTGTCATTGGGACGAACTTTGGGTTCCGAGCTCTCAAATACTGAAACGGAGCAAAGTTTGGACCATGTGTCGTCCAGACCACCAAAAGAACTCTCATTGGGCTGAACTTTGAGTTCCTAACTCTCCAAAAACTCAAACGGAGCAGAGTTTGGACCAAGTTCGTCCAAACCATATCAAAAACTCTCAGTGGGACGAACTTTGGGTTCCGAGCTCTCAAATACTGAAACGGAGCAGAGTTTGGACGATGTGTCGTCCAAACCACCAAAAGAACTCTCATTGGGCCGAACTTTGAGTTCCTAACTCTCCAAAAACTCAAACGGAGCAAAGTTTGGACCAAGTTCGTCCAAACCATATGAAGAACTGTCATTGGGACGAAATTTGGGTTCCGAGCTCTCAAATACTGATACGAAGCAAAGTTTGGACCATGTGTCGTCCAAACCACCAAAAGAACTCTCATTGGGCCGAACTTTGAGTTCCTAACTCTCCAAAAACTCAAACGGAGCAAAGTTTGGACCAAGTTCGTCCAAACCATATGACGAACTGTCATTGGGACGAACTTTGGGTTCCGAGCTCTCAAATACTGAAACGGAGAAAAGTTTGGACCAAGTGTCGTCCAAACCACCAAAAGAACTCTCATTGGGCCGAACTTTGAGTTCTTAACTCTCCAAAAACTCAAACGGAGAAAAGTTTGGACCAAGTTCGTCAAAACCATATGAAGAAGTGTCATTGGGACGAACTTTGGGTTCCGAGCTCTCAAATACTGAAACGGAGCAAAGTTTGGACCATGTGTCCTCCAAACCACCAAAAGAACTCTCATTGGGCCGAACTTTGAGTTCCTAACTCTCCAAAAACTCAAACGGAGCAGAGTTTGGACCAAGTTCGTCCAAACCATATCAAAAACTCTCAGTGGGACGAACTTTGGGTTCCGAGCTCTCAAATACTGAAACGGAGCAGAGTTTGGACCATGTGTCATCCAAACCACCTAAAGAACTCTCATTGGGCCGAACTTTGAGTTCCTAACTCTCCAAAAACTAAAACGGAGCAAAGTTTGGACCAAGTTCGTCCGAAACCATATGAAGAACTGTCATTGGGACGAACTTTGGGTTCCGAGCTCTCAAATACTGAAACGGAGATAAGTTTGGACCATGTGTCGTCCAAACCACCAAAAGAACTCTAATTGGGCCGAACTTTGAGTTCCTAACTCTCCAAAAACTCAAACGGAGAAAAGTTTGGACCAAGTTCGTCAAAACCATATGAAGAAGTGTCATTGGGACGAACTTTGGGTTCCGAGCTCTCAAATACTGAAACGGAGCAAAGTTTGGACCATGTGTCGTCCAGACCACCAAAAGAACTCTCATTGGGCTGAACTTTGAGTTCCTAACTCTCCAAAAACTCAAACGGAGCAGAGTTTGGACCAAGTTCGTCCAAACCATATCAAAAAATCTCAGTGGGACGAACTTTGGGTTCCGAGCTCTCAAATACTGAAACGGAGCAGAGTTTGGACGATGTGTCGTCCAAACCACCAAAAGAACTCTCATTGGGCCGAACTTTGAGTTCCTAACTCTCCAAAAACTCAAACGGAGCAAAGTTTGGACCAAGTTCGTCCAAACCATATGACGAACTGTCATTGGGACGAACTTTGGGTTCCGAGCTCTCAAATACTGAAACGGAGAAAAGTTTGGACCATGTGTCGTCCAAACCACCAAAAGAACTCTAATTGGGCCGAACTTTGAGTTCCTAACTCTCCAAAAACTCAAACGGAGAAAAGTTTGGACCAAGTTCGTCAAAACCATATGAAGAAGTGTCATTGGGACGAACTTTGGGTTCCGAGCTCTCAAATACTGAAACGGAGCAGAGTTTGGACGATGTGTCGTCCAAACCACCAAAAGAACTCTCATTGGGCCGAACTTTGAGTTCCTAACTCTCCAAAAACTCAAACGGAGCAAAGTTTGGACCAAGTTCGTCAAAACCATATCAAAAACTCTCAGTGGGACGAACTTTGGGTTCCGAGCTCTCAAATACTGAAACGGAGCAGAGTTTGGACGATGTGTCGTCCAAACCACCAAAAGAACTCTCATTGGGCCGAACTTTGAGTTCCTAACTCTCCAAAAACTCAAACGGAGCAAAGTTTGGACCAAGTTCGTCCAAACCATATGAAGAACTGTCATTGGGACGAAATTTGGGTTCCGAGCTCTCAAATACTGATACGAAGCAAAGTTTGGACCATGTGTCGTCCAAACCACCAAAAGAACTCTCATTGGGCCGAACTTTGAGTTCCTAACTCTCCAAAAACTCAAACGGAGCAAAGTTTGGACCAAGTTCGTCCAAACCATATGACGAACTGTCATTGGGACGAACTTTGGGTTCCGAGCTCTCAAATACTGAAACGGAGAAAAGTTTGGACCAAGTGTCGTCCAAACCACCAAAAGAACTCTCATTGGGCCGAACTTTGAGTTCTTAACTCTCCAAAAACTCAAACGGAGAAAAGTTTGGACCAAGTTCGTCAAAACCATATGAAGAAGTGTCATTGGGACGAACTTTGGGTTCCGAGCTCTCAAATACTGAAACGGAGCAAAGTTTGGACCATGTGTCCTCCAAACCACCAAAAGAACTCTCATTGGGCCGAACTTTGAGTTCCTAACTCTCCAAAAACTCAAACGGAGCAGAGTTTGGACCAAGTTCGTCCAAACCATATCAAAAACTCTCAGTGGGACGAACTTTGGGTTCCGAGCTCTCAAATACTGAAACGGAGCAGAGTTTGGACCATGTGTCATCCAAACCACCTAAAGAACTCTCATTGGGCCGAACTTTGAGTTCCTAACTCTCCAAAAACTAAAACGGAGCAAAGTTTGGACCAAGTTCGTCGAAACCATATGAAGAACTGTCATTGGGACGAACTTTGGGTTCCGAGCTCTCAAATACTGAAACGGAGATAAGTTTGGACCATGTGTCGTCCAAACCACCAAAAGAACTCTAATTGGGCCGAACTTTGAGTTCCTAACTCTCCAAAAACTCAAACGGAGAAAAGTTTGGACCAAGTTCGTCAAAACCATATGAAGAAGTGTCATTGGGACGAACTTTGGGTTCCGAGCTCTCAAATACTGAAACGGAGCAAAGTTTGGACCATGTGTCGTCCAGACCACCAAAAGAACTCTCATTGGGCTGAACTTTGAGTTCCTAACTCTCCAAAAACTCAAACGGAGCAGAGTTTGGACCAAGTTCGTCCAAACCATATCAAAAAATCTCAGTGGGACGAACTTTGGGTTCCGAGCTCTCAAATACTGAAACGGAGCAGAGTTTGGACGATGTGTCGTCCAAACCACCAAAAGAACTCTCATTGGGCCGAACTTTGAGTTCCTAACTCTCCAAAAACTCAAACGGAGCAAAGTTTGGACCAAGTTCGTCCAAACCATATGACGAACTGTCATTGGGACGAACTTTGGGTTCCGAGCTCTCAAATACTGAAACGGAGAAAAGTTTGGACCATGTGTCGTCCAAACCACCAAAAGAACTCTAATTGGGCCGAACTTTGAGTTCCTAACTCTCCAAAAACTCAAACGGAGAAAAGTTTGGACCAAGTTCGTCAAAACCATATGAAGAAGTGTCATTGGGACGAACTTTGGGTTCCGAGCTCTCAAATACTGAAACGGAGCAGAGTTTGGACGATGTGTCGTCCAAACCACCAAAAGAACTCTCATTGGGCCGAACTTTGAGTTCCTAACTCTCCAAAAACTCAAACGGAGCAAAGTTTGGACCAAGTTCGTCCAAACCATATGACGAACTGTCATTGGGACGAACTTTGGGTTCCGAGCTCTCAAATACTGAAACAGAGAAAAGTTTGGACCATGTGTCGTCCAAACCACCAAAAGAACTCTAATTGGGCCGAACTTTGAGTTCCTAACTCTCCAAAAACTCAAACGGAGATAAGTTTGGACCATGTGTCGTCCAAACCACCAAAAGAACTCTAATTGGGCCGAACTTTGAGTTCTTAACTCTCCAAAAACTCAAACGGAGCAAAGTTTGGACCAAGTTCGTCCAAACCATATGACGAACTGTCATTGGGACGAACTTTGGGTTCCGAGCTCTCAAATACTGAAACGGAGAAAAGTTTGGACCATGTGTCGTCCAAACCACCAAAAGAACTCTAATTGGGCCGAACTTTGAGTTCCTAACTCTCCAAAAACTCAAACGGAGAAAAGTTTGGACCAAGTTCGTCAAAACCATATGAAGAAGTGTCATTGGGACGAACTTTGGGTTCCGAGCTCTCAAATACTGAAACGGAGCAAAGTTTGGACCATGTGTCGTCCAAACCACCAAAAGAACTCTCATTGGGCCGAACTTTGAGTTCCTAACTCTCCAAAAACTCAAACGGAGCAAAGTTTGGACCAAGTTCGTCCAAACCATATGAAGAACTGTCATTGGGACGAACTTTGGGTTCCGAGCTCTCAAATACTGAAACGGAGCAAAGTTTGGACCATGTGTCGTCCAAACCACCAAAAGAACTCTCATTGGGCCGAACTTTGAGTTCCTAACTCTCCAAAAACTCAAACGGAGCAAAGTTTGGACCAAGTTCGTCCAAACCATATGAAGAACTGTCATTGGGACGAACTTTGGCTTCCGAGCCCTCAAATACTGAAACGGAGCAAAGTTTGGACCATGTGTTGTCCAAACCACCTAAAGAACTCTCATTGGGCCAAACTTTGAGTTCCTAACTCTCCAAAAACTCAAACGGAGAAAAGTTTGGACCAAGTTCGTCAAAACCATATGAAGAAGTGTCATTGGGACGAACTTTGGGTTCCGAGCTCTCAAATACTGAAACGGAGCAAAGTTTGGACCATGTGTCGTCCAGACCACCAAAAGAACTCTCATTGGGCTGAACTTTGAGTTCCTAACTCTCCAAAAACTCAAACGGAGCAGAGTTTGGACCAAGTTCGTCCAAACCATATCAAAAAATCTCAGTGGGACGAACTTTGGGTTCCGAGCTCTCAAATACTGAAACGGAGCAGAGTTTGGACGATGTGTCGTCCAAACCACCAAAAGAACTCTCATTGGGCCGAACTTTGAGTTCCTAACTCTCCAAAAACTCAAACGGAGCAAAGTTTGGACCAAGTTCGTCCAAACCATATGAAGAACTGTCATTGGGACGAACTTTGGGTTCCGAGCTCTCAAATACTGATACGAAGCAAAGTTTGGACCATGTGTCGTCCAAACCAGCAAAAGAACTCTCATTGTGCCGAACTTTGAGTTCCTAACTCTCCAAAAACTCAACCGGAGCAAAGTTTGGACCAAGTTCGTCCAAACCATATGACGAACTGTCATTGGGACGAACTTTTGGTTCCGAGCTCTCAAATACTGAAACGGAGCAAAGTTTTGACCATGTGTCGTCCAAACCACCAAAAGAACTCTCATTGGGCCGAACTTTGGGTTCCTAACTCTCCAAAAACAAAAACGGAACAAAGTTTGGACCAAGTTGGTCCAAACCATATCAAAAACTCTCAATGGGACGAACTTTGGGTTCCGAGCTCTCAAATACTGAAACGGAGCAGAGTTTGGACCATGTGTCGTCCAAACCACCAAAAGAACTCTCATTAGGCCGAACTTTGAGTTCCTAACTCTCCAAAAACTCAAACGGAGCATAGTTTGGACCAAGTTCGTCCAAACCATATGAAGAACTGTCATTGGGACGAACTTTCGCTTCCGAGCTCTCAAATACTGAAACGGAGCAAAGTTTTGACCATGTGTCGTCCAAACCACCAAAAGAACTCTCATTGGGCCGAACTTTGAGTTCCTAACTCTCCAAAAACTCAAACGGGGCATAGTTTGGACCAAGTTCGTCCAAACCATATGAAGAACTGTCATTGGGACGAACTTTTGCTTCCGAGCTCTCAAATACTGAAACGGAGCAAAGTTTGGACCATGTGTTGTCTAAACCACCTAAAGAACTCTCATTGGGCTGAACTTTGAGTTCCTAACTCTCCAAAAACTCAAACGGAGCAAAGTTTGGACCAAGTTCGTCCAAACCATATGACGAACTGTCATTGGGACGAACTTTTGGTTCCGAGCTCTCAAATATTGAAACGGAGCAAAGTTTTGACCATGTGTCGTCCAAACCACCAAAAGAACTCTCATTCGGCCGAACTTTGGGTTCTTAACTCTCCAAAAACAAAAACGGAGCAAAGTTTGGACCAAGTTCGTCAAAACCATATCAAAAACTCTCAATGGGACGAACTTTGGGTTCCGAGCTCTCAAATACTGAAACGGAGCAGAGTTTGGACCATGTGTCGTCCAAACCACCTAAAGGACTCTCATTGGGCCGAACTTTGAGTTCCTAACTCTCCAAAAACTAAAACGGAGCAAAGTTTGGACCAAGTTCGTCCAAACCATATCAAAAACTCTCAATGGGACGAAATTTGGGTTCCGAGCTCTCAAATACTGAAACGGAGCAGAGTTTGGACCATGTGTCGTCCAAACCACCTAAAGAACTCTCATTTGGCCGAACTTTGAGTTCCTAACTCTCCAAAAACTCAAACGGAGAAAAGTTTGGACCAAGTTCGTCCAAACCATATGAAGAACTGTCAGTGGGACGAACTTTGGGTTCCGAGCTCTCAAATACTGAAACGGAGAAAAGTTTGGACCAAGTGTCGTCCAAACCATCAAAAGAACTCTCCTTGGGCCGAACTTTTAGTTCCTAACTCTCCAAAAACTCAAACGGAGCAAAGTTTGGACCAAGTTCGTCCAAACAATATGAAGAAGTGTCATTGGGACGAACTTTGGGTTCCGAGCTCTCAAATACTGAAACGGAGCAAAGTTTGGACCTTGTGTTGTCCAAACCACCAAAAGAACTCTCATTGGGCCGAACTTTGAGTTCCTAACTCTCCAAAAACTCAAACGGAGCAGAGTTTGGACCAAGTTCGTCCAAACCATATCAAAAAATCTCAGTGGGACGAACTTTGGGTTCCGAGCTCTCAAATACTGAAACGAAGCAGAGTTTGGACAATGTGTCGTCCAAACCACCTAAAGAACTCTCATTGGGCCGAACTTTGAGTTCCTAACTCTCCAAAAACTCAAACAGAGCAAAGTTTGGACCAAGTTCTTCCAAACCATATCAAAAACTCTCAATGGGACGAACTTTGGGTTCCGAGCTCTCAAATACTGAAACGGAGCAAAGTTTGGACCATGTGTCGTCCAAACCACCTAAAGAACTCTCATTGAACCGAACTTTGAGTTCCTAACTCTCCAAAAACTCAAACAGAGCAAAGTTTGGACCAAGTTCGTCCAAACCATATCAAAAACTCTCAATGGGACGAACTTTGGGTTCCGAGCTCTCAAATACTGAAACGGAGCAGAGTTTGGACCATGTGTCGTCCAAACCACCTAAAGAACTCTCATTGGGCCGAACTTTGAGTTCCTAACTCTGCAAAAACTCAAACGGAGCAAAGTTTGGACCAAGTTCGTCCAAACCATATGACGAATTGTCATTGGGACGAACTTTGGGTTCCGAGCTCTCAAATACTGAAACGGAGCAAAGTTTTGACCATGTGTCGTCCAAACCACCAAAAGAACTCTCATTGGGCCGAATTTTGAGTTCCTAACTCTCCAAAAACTCAAACGGAGCATAGTTTGGACCAAGTTCGTCCAAACCATATGAAGAACTGTCATTGGGACGAACTTTGGCTTCCGGGCTCTCAAATACTGCAACGGAGAAAAGTTTGGACCATGTGTTGTCCAAACCACCTAAAGAACTCTCATTGGGCCGAACTTTGAGTTCCTAACTCTCCAAAAACTCAAACGGAGCAAAGTTTGGACCAAGTTTGTCCAAACCATATGACGAACTGTCATTGGGACGAACTTTGGGTTCCGAGCTCTCAAATACTGAAACGGAGCAAAGTTTTGACCATGTTTCGTCCAAACCACCTAAAGAACTCTCATTGGGCCGAACTTTGAGTTCCTAACTCTCCAAAAACTCAAACGGAGCAAAGTTTGGACCAAGTTCGTCCAAACCATATGAAGAACTGTCATTGGGACGAACTTTGGCTTCCGAGCTCTCAAATACTGAAACGGAGCAAAGTTTGGACCATGTGTTGTCCAAACCATCAAAAGAACTCTCATTGGGCCGAACTTTGAGTTCCTAACTCTCCAAAAACTCAAAGGGAGCAAAGTTTGGACCAAGTTCGTCCAAACCATATGAAGAACTGTCATTGGGACGAACTTTGGCTTCCGAGCTCTCAAATACTGAAACGGAGCAAAGTTTGGACCATGTGTTGTCCAAACCACCTAAAGAACTCTCATTAGGCCGAACTTTGAGTTCCTAACTCTCCAAAAACTCAAACGGAGCAAAGTTTGGACCAAGTTCATCCAAACCATATGACGAACTGTCATTGGGACGAACTTTCGCTTCCGAGCTCTCAAATACTGAAACGGAGCAAAGTTTTGACCATGTGTCGTCCAAACCACCAAAAGAACTCTCATTGGGCCGAACTTTGGGTTCCTAACTCACCAAAAACACAAACGCAGCAAAGTTTGCACCAAGTTCTTCCAAACCATATCAAAAACTCTCAATGGGACGAACTTTGGGTTCCGAGCTCTCAAATACTGAAACGGAGCAGAGTTTGGACCATGTGTCGTCGAAACCACCTAAAGAACTCTCATTGGGCCGAACTTTGAGTTCCAAACTCTCCAAAAACTCAAACATAGCAAATTTTGGACCAAGTTCGTCCAAACCATATGAAGAACTGTCATTGGGACGAACTTTGGGTTCCGAGCTCTCAAATACTGAAACGGAGCAAAGTTTGGACCTTGTGTTGTCCAAACCACCAAAAGAACTCTCATTGGGCCGAACTTTGAGTTCCTAACTCTCCAAAAACTCAAACGGAGCAGAGTTTGGACCAAGTTCGTCCAAACCATATCAAAAAATCTCAGTGGGACGAACTTTGGGTTCCGAGCTCTCAAATACTGAAACGAAGCAGAGTTTGGACAATGTGTCGTCCAAACCACCTAAAGAACTCTCATTGGGCCGAACTTTGAGTTCCTAACTCTCCAAAAACTCAAACAGAGCAAAGTTTGGACCAAGTTCTTCCAAACCATATCAAAAACTCTCAATGGGACGAACTTTGGGTTCCGAGCTCTCAAATACTGAAACGGAGCAGAGTTTGGACCATGTGTCGTCCAAACCACCTAAAGAACTCTCATTGAACCGAACTTTGAGTTCCTAACTCTCCAAAAACTCAAACAGAGCAAAGTTTGGACCAAGTTCGTCCAAACCATATCAGAAACTCTCAATGGGACGAACTTTGGGTTCCGAGCTCTCAAATACTGAAACGGAGCAGAGTTTGGACCATGTGTCGTCCAAACCACCTAAAGAACTCTCATTGGGCCGAACTTTGAGTTCCTAACTCTGCAAAAACTCAAACGGAGCAAAGTTTGGACCAAGTTCGTCCAAACCATATGACGAATTGTCATTGGGACGAACTTTGGGTTCCGAGCTCTCAAATACTGAAACGGAGCAAAGTTTTGACCATGTGTCGTCCAAACCACCAAAAGAACTCTCATTGGGCCGAATTTTGAGTTCCTAACTCTCCAAAAACTCAAACGGAGCATAGTTTGGACCAAGTTCGTCCAAACCATATGAAGAACTGTCATTGGGACGAACTTTGGCTTCCGAGCTCTCAAATACTGCAACGGAGAAAAGTTTGGACCATGTGTTGTCCAAACCACCTAAAGAACTCTCATTGGGCCGAACTTTGAGTTCCTAACTCTCCAAAAACTCAAACGGAGCAAAGTTTGGACCAAGTTTGTCCAAACCATATGACGAACTGTCATTGGGACGAACTTTGGGTTCCGAGCTCTCAAATACTGAAACGGAGCAAAGTTTTGACCATGTTTCGTCCAAACCACCTAAAGAACTCTCATTGGGCCGAACTTTGAGTTCCTAACTCTCCAAAAACTCAAACGGAGCAAAGTTTGGACCAAGTTCGTCCAAACCATATGAAGAACTGTCATTGGGACGAACTTTGGCTTCCGAGCTCTCAAATACTGAAACGGAGCAAAGTTTGGACCATGTGTTGTCCAAACCATCAAAAGAACTCTCATTGGGCCGAACTTTGAGTTCCTAACTCTCCAAAAACTCAAAGGGAGCAAAGTTTGGACCAAGTTCGTCCAAACCATATGAAGAACTGTCATTGGGACGAACTTTGGCTTCCGAGCTCTCAAATACTGAAACGGAGCAAAGTTTGGACCATGTGTTGTCCAAACCACCTAAAGAACTCTCATTAGGCCGAACTTTGAGTTCCTAACTCTCCAAAAACTCAAACGGAGCAAAGTTTGGACCAAGTTCATCCAAACCATATGACGAACTGTCATTGGGACGAACTTTCGCTTCCGAGCTCTCAAATACTGAAACGGAGCAAAGTTTTGACCATGTGTCGTCCAAACCACCAAAAGAACTCTCATTGGGCCGAACTTTGGGTTCCTAACTCACCAAAAACACAAACGCAGCAAAGTTTGGACCAAGTTCTTCCAAACCATATCAAAAACTCTCAATGGGACGAACTTTGGGTTCCGAGCTCTCAAATACTGAAACGGAGCAGAGTTTGGACCATGTGTCGTCGAAACCACCTAAAGAACTCTCATTGGGCCGAACTTTGAGTTCCAAACTCTCCAAAAACTCAAACATAGCAAATTTTGGACCAAGTTCGTCCAAACCATATGAAGAACTGTCATTGGGACGAACTTTGGGTTCCGAGCTCTCAAATATTGAAACGGAGAAAAGTTTGGACCATGTGTCGTCCAAACCACCAAAAGAACTCTCATTGGGCCGAACTTTGAGTTCCTAACTCTCCAAAAACTCAAACGGAGCATAGTTTGGACCAAGTTCGTCCAAACCATATGAAGAACTGTCATTGGGACGAACTTGGGCTTCCGAGCTCTCAAATACTGAAACGGAGCAAAGTTTTGACCATGTGTCGTCCAAACCACCAAAAGAACTCTCATTGGGCCGAACTTTGGGTTCCTAACTCTCCAAAAACACAAACGGAGCAAAGTTTGGACCAAGTTCTTCCAAACCATATCAAAAACTCTCAATGGGACGAACTTTGGGTTCCGAGCTCTCAAATACTGAAACGGAGCAGAGTTTGGACCATGTGTCGTCCAAACCACCTAAAGAACTCTCATTGGGCCGAACTTTGAGTTTCAAACTCTCCAAAAACTCAAACGGAGAAAATTTTGGACCAAGTTTGCCCAAACCATATGAAGAACTGTCATTGGGACGAACTTTGGGTTCCGAGCTCTCAAATATTGAAACGGAGAAAAGTTTGGACCATGTGTCGTCCAAACCACCAAAAGAACTCTCATTGGGCCGAACTTTGAGTTCCTAACTCTCCAAAAACTCAAACGGAGCATAGTTTGGACCAAGTTCGTCCAAACCATATGAAGAACTGTCATTGGGACGAACTTGGGCTTCCGAGCTCTCAAATACTGAAACGGAGCAAAGTTTTGACCATGTGTCGTCCAAACCACCAAAAGAACTCTCATTGGGCCGAACTTTGGGTTCCTAACTCTCCAAAAACACAAACGGAGCAAAGTTTGGACCAAGTTCTTCCAAACCATATCAAAAACTCTCAATGGGACGAACTTTGGGTTCCGAGCTCTCAAATACTGAAACGGAGAAGAGTTTGGACCATGTGTCGTCCAAACCACCAAAAGAACTCTCATTGGGCCGAACTTTGGGTTCCTAACTCTCCAAAAACACAAACGGAGCAAAGTTTGGACCAAGTTCTTCCAAACCATATCAAAAACTCTCAATGGGACGAACTTTGGGTTCCGAGCTCTCAAATACTGAAACGGAGCAGAGTTTGGACCATGTGTCGTCCAAACCACCTAAAGAACTCTCATTGGGCCGAACTTTGAGTTTCAAACTCTCCAAAAACTCAAACGGAGAAAATTTTGGACCAAGTTTGCCCAAACCATATGAAGAACTGTCATTGGGACGAACTTTGGGTTCCGAGCTCTCAAATATTGAAACGGAGAAAAGTTTGGACCATGTGTCGTCCAAACCACCAAAAGAACTCTCATTGGGCCGAACTTTGAGTTCCTAACTCTCGAAAAACTCAAACGGAGCATAGTTTGGACCAAGTTCGTCCAAACCATATGAAGAACTGTCATTGGGACGAACTTGGGCTTCCGAGCTCTCAAATACTGAAACGAAGCAAAGTTTGGACCATGTGTCGTCCAAACCACCAAAAGAACTCTCATTGGGCCGAACTTTGAGTTCCTAACTCTCCAAAAACTCAAACGGAGCATAGTTTGGACCAAGTTCGTCCAAACCATATGACGAATTGTCATTGGGACGAACTTTGGGTTCCGAGCTCTCAAATACTGAAACGGAGCAAAATTTTGACCATGTGTCGTCCAAACCACCAAAAGAACTCTCATTGGGCCGAACTTTGGGTTCCTAACTCTCCAAAAACACAAACGGAGCACAGTTTGGACCAAGTTCGTCCAAACCATATCAAAAACTCTCAATGGGACGAACTTTGGGTTCCGAGCTCTCAAATACTGAAACGGAGAAGAGTTTGGACCATGTGTCGTCCAAACCACCTAAAGAACTCTCATTGGGCCGAACTTTAGTTCCTAACTCTCCAAAAACTCAAACGGAGCAAAGTTTGGACCAAGTTCGTCCAAACCATATCAAAAACTCTCAATGGGACGAACTTTGGGTTCCGAGCTCTCAAATACTGAAACGGAGCAGAGTTTGGACCACGTGTCGTCCAAACCACCAAAAGAACTCTCATTGGGCCGAAATTTGAGTTCCTAACACTCCAAAAACTCAAACGGAGCAAAGTTTTGACCAAGTTCGTCCAAACCATATGAAAAACTCTCATTGGGTCGAACCTTGGCTGCCGAGCTCGCAAAAACTGAAACGGAGCAAAGTTTGGAACATGTGTCGTCCAAACCACCTAAAGAACTCTCATTTGGCCGAAATTTGAGTTCCTAACACTTCAAAAACTCAAACGGCGGAAAGTTTTGACCAAGTTCATCCAAACCATATGAAAAACTCTCATTGGGACGAACATTTGCTTCCGAGCTCTCAAAAACTTAAACGGAGCAAAGTTTGGACCATGTGTCGTCCAAACCACCTAAAGAACTCTAATCGGGTCGAAGTTTGAGTTCCTAACTCTCCAAAAACTCAAACGGAGCAAAGTTTGGACCAAGTTCGTCCAAACAATATGAAAAACTCTCATTGGGTCGAACTTTGGCTTCCGAGCTCTCAAAAACTGAAACGGAGCAAAGTTTGGAACATGTGTCGTCCAAACCACCTAAAGATCTCTCATTGGGCCGAAATTTGAGTTCCTAACACTCCAAAAACTCAAACGGAGCAAAGTTTTGACCAAGTTCGTCCAGACCATATGAAAAACTCTCATTGGGTCGAACCTGTGCTGCCGAGCTCGCAAAAACTGAAACGGAGCAAAGTTTGGAACATGTGTCGTCCAAACCACCTAAAGAACTCTCATTGGGCTGAACTTTGAGTTCCTATCTCTCCAAAAACTCAAACGGAGCAAAGTTTGGACAAAGTTCGTCCAAACCATATGAAAAACTCTCATTGGGACGAACTTTGGGTTCCGAGCTCTCAAAAAGTGAAATGGAGCAAAGTTTGGACCATGTGTCGTCCAAACAAATTAAAGAACTCTCATTGGGCCGAACTTTGAGTTCCTATCTCTCCAAAAACTCAAACGGAGCAAAGTTTGGACAAAGTTCGTCCAAACCATATGAAAAACTCTCATTGGGACGAACTTTGGGTTCCGAGCTCTCAAAAAGTGAAATCGAGCAAAGTTTGGACCATGTGTCGTCCAAACAAACTAAAGAACTCTCTTTGGGCCGAACTTTGAGTTCCTCACTCTCCAAAAACTTAAACGGAGCAAAGTTTAGACCAAATTCGTGCAAACCATATGAAAAACTTCATTGGGAGGAACTTTGGGTTCTGATCTCTCAAAAACTTAAACGGAGAAAAGTTTGGACCATGTGTCGTCCAAACAACCTAAAGAACTCTCATCGGGTCGAAGTTTGAGTTCCTAACTCTCCAAAAACTCAAACGGAGACAAGTTTGCACCAAGTTCGTCCAAACCATATGAAAAACTCTCATTGGGACGAACTTTGGCTTCCGAGCTCTCAAAAACTGAAACGAAGCAAAGTTTGGACCATGTGTCGTCCAAACCACCTAAAGAAATCTCATCGGGTCGAAGTTTGAGTTCCTAACTCTCCAAAAACTCAAACGGAGACAAGTTTGCACCAAGTTCGTCCAAACCATATGAAAAACTCTCATTGGGACGAACTTTGGCTTCCGAGCTCTAAAAAAATGAAACGGAGCAAAGTTTGGACCATGTGTCGTCCAAACCACCTAAAGAACTCTCATCGGGTCGAAGTTTGAGTTCCTAACTCTCCAAAAACTCAAACGGAGCAAAGTTTGGAACAAGTTTGTCCAAACCATATGAAGAAACTCTGATTTGGAAGACCTTTGGCTTCCTAGCTCTCAACAAGTGAAACGGAGCAAAGTTTGGACCATGTGTCGTCCAAACCACCGAAAGAACTCTCATTGGGCCGAACTTTGAGTTCCTATCTCTCCAAAAACTCAAACGGAGCAAAGTTTGGAAAAAGTTTGTCCAAACCATATGAAAAATTCTCATTGGGACGAACTTTGGGTTCCGAGCTCTCAAAAAGTGAAATAGAGCAAAGTTTGGACCATGTGTCGTCCAAACAAACGAAAGAACTCTCATTGGGCCGAACTTGGAGTTTCTAACTCTCCAAAAACTCAAACGGAGAAAAGTTTGGACCAAGTTCGTCCAAACCATATGAACAACTCTCATTGGGACGAACTTTGGGTTCCGAGCTCTCAAAAAGTGGAACGGAGCAAACTTTGGTCCATTTGTCGTCCAAACCTCCTAAAGAACTCTCATTGGGCCGAACTTTGAGTTCCTAACTCTCCAAAAACTCAATTAGAGAAAAGTTTGGGCAAAGTTCGTCCAAACCATATGAAAAACTCTCATTGGGACGAACTTTGGGTTCTGAGCTCTGAAAAACTTAAACGGAGAAAAGTTTGGACCATGTGTCGTCCAAACCACCTAAAGAACTCTAATTGGGTCGAAGTTTGAGTTCCTAACTCTGCAAAAACTCAAACGGAGCAAAGTTTGGACCAAGTTCGCCCAAACCATATGAAAAACTCTCATTATAACGAATTTATGCTTCCGAGCTCTCAAAAACTGAAACGGAGCAAAGTTTGGACCATGTGTCGTCCAAACCACCGAAAGAACTCATATCGGGTCGAAGTTTGAGTTCCTAACTCTTCAAAAACTCAAACGGAGCAAAGCTTGGACCAAGTTTGTCCAAACCATATGAAGAAACTCTGATTTGGACGAACTTTGGCTTCCGAGCTCTAAACAAGTGAAACGGAGCAAAGTTTGGACGATGTGTCGTCCAAACCACCTAAAGAACTCTCATTGGGCCGAAATTTGAGTTCCTAAAGCTCCAAAAAGTCAAACGGAGAAAAGTTTGCACAAAGTTCGTCAAAACCATATGAAAAACTCTCATTGGGACGAACTTTGGCTTCCGAGCTCTAAAAAACTGAAACGGAGCAAAGTTTGGACCATGTGTCGTCCAAACGACCTAAAGAACTCTCATCGGGTCGAAGTTTGAGTTCCTAACTCTCCAAAAACTCAAACGGAGCAAAGTTTGGAACAAGTTTGTCTAAACCATATGAAGAAACTCTGATTTGGAAGACCTTTGGGTTCCGAGCTCTCAACAAGTGAAACGGAGCAAAGTTTGGACCATGTGTCGTACAAACCACCGAAAGAACTCTCATTGGGCCGAACTTTGAGTTCCTATCTCTCCAAAAACTCAAACGGAGCAAAGTTTGGACAAAGTTTGTCCAAACCATATGAAAAACTCTCATTGGGACGAACTTTGGGTTCCGAGCTCTCAAAAAGTAAAATGGAGCAAAGTTTGGACCATGTGTCGTCCAAACAAACGAAAGAACTCTCATTGGGCCGAACTTTGAGTTCCTAACTCTCCAAAAACTCAAACGGAGAAAAGTTTGGACGAAGTTCGTCCAAACCATATGAAAAACTCTCATCGGGACGAACTTTGGGTTCCGAGCTCTCAAAAAGTGAAACGGAGCAAACTTTGGTCCATTTGTCGTCCAAACCTCCTAAAGAACTCTCATTGGGCTGAACTTTCAGTTCCTAACTCTCCAAAAACTCAATTAGAGAAAAGTTTGGGCAAAGTTCGTCCAAACCATATGAAAAACTCTCATTGGGACGAACTTTGGGTTCTGAGCTCTCAAAAACTTAAACGGAGCAAAGTTTGGACCATGTGTCGTCCAAACCACCTAAAGAACTCTAATTGGGTCGAAGTTTGAGTTCCTAACTCTGCAAAAACTGAAACAGAGCAAAGTTTGGACCATGTGTCGTCCAAACCACCGAAAGAACTCTCATCGGGTCGAAGTTTGAGTTCCTAACTCTTCAAAAACTCAAACGGAGCAAAGTTTGGACCAAGTTTGTCCAAACCATATGAAGAAACTCTGATTTGGACGAACTATGGCTTCCGAGCTCTAAACAAGTGAAACGGAGCAAAGTTTGGACCATGTGTCGTCCAAACCACCTAAAGAACTCTCATTGGGCCGAACTTTGAGTTCCTATCTCTCCAAAAAGACAAACGGAGAAAAGTTTGGACCAAGTTCGTCCAAACCATATGAAAAACTCTCATTGGGACGAACTTTGGGTTCCGAGGTATCAAAAACTGAAATGGAGCAAAGTTTGGACCATGTGTCGCCCAAACCACCTAAAGAACTCTAATCGGGTTGAAGTTTGAGTTCCTAACTCTCCAAAAACTCAAACGGAGCAAAGTTTGGACAAAGTTCGTCCAAACCATATGAAAAACTCTCATTGGGTCGAACTTTGGCTTCCGAGCTCTAAAAAACTGAAACGGGGCAAAGTTTGGACCATGTGTCCTCCAAACCACCTAAAGAACTCTCATTGGGCCGAAATTTGAGTTCCTAACACTCCAAAAACTCAAACGGAGCAAAGTGTTGACCAAGTTCGTCCAAACCATATGAAAAACTCTCATTGGGTCGAACCTTGGCTTCCGAGCTCGCAAAAACTGAAACGGAGCAAAGTTTGGAACATGTGTCGTCCAAACCACCTAAAGAACTCTCATTGGGCCGAAATTTGAGTTCCTAACACTCCAAAAACTCAAACGGAGGAAAGTTTAGACCAAGTTCGTCCAAACCATATGAAAAACTCTCATTGGGACGAACTTTGGCTTCCGTGCTCTCAAAAACTGAAACGGAGCAAAGTTTGGACCATGTGTCGTCCGAACCACCTAAAGACTCTCATGGGGCCGAACTTTGAGTTCCTAACTCTCCAAAAACTCAAACGGAGCAACGTTTGGACAAAGTTCGTCCAAACCATTAAACTCTCATTGGGACGAACTTTGGGTTCCGAGCTCTCAAAAAGTGGAATGGAGCAAACTTTTGACCATGTGTCGTCCAAACCACCTAAAGAACTCTCATTGGGCTGAACTTTGAGTTCCTAACTCTCCAAAAACTCAAACGGAGCAAAGTTTGGACAAAGTTCGTCCAAACCATATGAAAAACTGTCATTGGGACGAACTTTGGGTTCCGAGCTTTCAAAAAGTGAAATGGAGCAAAGTTTGGACCATGTGTCGTCCAAACCACCTAAAGAACTCTCATTGGGCCGAACTTTGAGTTCCTATCTCTCCAAAAACTCAAACGGAGCAAAGTTTGGACAAAGTTCGTCCAAACCATATGAAAAACTCTCATTGGGACGAACTTTGGGTTCCGAGCTCTCAAAGAGTGAAATGGAGCAAAGTTTGGACCATGTGTCGTCCAAACAAACTAAAGAACTCTCATTGGGCCGAACTTTGAGTTCCTAACTCTCCAAAAACTCAAACGGAGAAAAGTTTAGACCAAATTCGTGCAAACCATATGAAAACTCTCATTGGAACGACGTTTGGGTTCTGAGCTCTCAAAAACATAAACGGAGCAAAGTTTGGACCATGTGTCGTCCAAACAACCTAAAGAAATCTCCTCGGGTCGAAGTTTGAGTTCCTAACTCTCCAAAAACTCAAACGGAGACAAGTTTGCACAAAGTTCGTCCAAACCATATGAAAAACTCTCATTGGGACGAACTTTGGCTTCCGAGCTCTCAAAAACTGAAACGGAGCAAAGTTTGGACCATGTGTCGTCCAAACCACCTAAAGAACTCTCACCGGGTCGAAGATTGAGTTCCTAACTCTCCAAAAACTCAAACGGAGATAAGTTTGCACCAAGTTCGTCCAAACCAAATGATAAACTCTCATTGGGACGAACTTTGGGTTCCGAGCTCTCAAAAAGTGGAACGGAGCAAACTTTTGACCATGTGTCGTCCAAACCACCTAAAGAACTCTCATTGGGCTGAACTTTGAGTTCCTAACTCTCCAAAAACTCAAACGGAGCAAAGTTTGGACAAAGTTCGTCCAAACCATATGAAAAACTGTCATTGGGACGAACTTTGGGTTCCGAGCTTTCAAAAAGTGAAATGGAGCAAAGTTTGGACCATGTGTCGTCCAAACCACCTAAAGAACTCTCATTGGGCCGAACTTTGAGTTCCTATCTCTCCAAAAACTCAAACGGAGCAAAGTTTGGACAAAGTTCGTCCAAACCATATGAAAAACTCACATTGGGACGAACTTTGGGTTCCGAGCTCTCAAAGAGTGAAATGGAGCAACGTTTGGACCATGTGTCGTCCAAACAAACTAAAGAACTCTCATTGGGCCGAACTTTGAGTTCCTAACTCTCCAAAAACTCAAACGGAGAAAAGTTTAGACCAAATTCGTGCAAACCATATGAAAACTCTCATTGGAACGACGTTTGGGTTCTGAGCTCTCAAAAACATAAACGGAGCAAAGTTTGGACCATGTGTCGTCCAAACAACCTAAAGAAATCTCATCGGGTCGAAGTTTGAGTTCCTAACTCTCCAAAAACTCAAACGGAGACAAGTTTGCACAAAGTTCGTCCAAACCATATGAAAAACTCTCTTTGGGACGAACTTTGGCTTCCGAGCTCTCAAAAACTGAAACGGAGGAGAGTTTGGACCATGTGTCGTCCAAACCACCTAAAGAACTCTCACCGGGTCGAAGATTGAGTTCCTAACTCTCCAAAAACTCAAACGGAGATAAGTTTGCACCAAGTTCGTCCAAACCATATGAAAAACTCTCAATGGGACAAACTTTGGCTTCCGAGCTCTCAAAAACTGAAACGGAGCAAAGTTTGTACCATGCGTCGTCCAAACCACCTAAAGAACTCTCATCGGGTCGAAGTTTGAGTTCCTAACTCTCCAAAAACTGAAACGGAGCAAAGTTTGGACCAAGTTTGTCCAAACCATATGAAGAAACTCTGATTTGGACGACCTTTGGCTTCCGAGCTCTCAACAAGTGAAACGGAGCAAAGTTTGGACCACGTGTCGTCCAAACCACCTAAAGAACTCTCATTGGGCCGATATTTGCGTTCCTAACACTCCAAAAACTCAAACGGAGCAAAGTTTTGACCAAGTTCGTCCAAACCATATGAAAAACTCTCATTGGGTCGAACCTTGGCTTCCGAGCTCGCAAAAACTGAAACGGAGAAAAGTTTGGAACATGTGTCATCCAAACCACCTAAAGAACTCTCATATGGCCGAAATTTGAGTTCCTAACACTCCAAAAACTCAAACGGAGGAAAGTTTTGACCAAGTTCGTCCAAACCATATGAAAAACTCTCATTGGTACGAACTTTGGCTTCCGTGCTCTCAAAAACTGAAACGGAGCAAAGTTTGGACCATGTGTCGTCCAAACCACCTAAAGAACTCTCATGGAGCCGAACTTTGAGTTCTTAACTCTCCAAAAACTCAAACGGAGCAACGTTTCGACAAAGTTCGTCCAAACCATATGATAAACTCTCATTGGGACGAACTTTGGGTTCCGAGCTCTCAAAAAGTGGAACGGAGCAAACTTTTGACCATGTGTCGTCCAAACCACCTAAAGAACTCTCATTGGGCTGAACTTTGAGTTCCTAACTCTCCAAAAACTCAAACGGAGCAAAGTTTGGACAAAGTTCGTCCAAACCATATGAAAAACTGTCATTGGGATGAACTTTGGGTTCCGAGCTTTCAAAAAGTGAAATGGAGCAAAGTTTGGACCATGTGTCGTCCAAACCACCTAAAGAACTCTCATTGGGCCGAACTTTGCGTTCCTATCTCTACAAAAACTCAAACGGAGCAAAGTTTGGACAAAGTTCGTCCAAACCATATGAAAAACTCTCATTGGGACGAACTTTCGGTTCCGAGCTCTCAAAGAGTGAAATGGAGCAAAGTTTGGACCATGTGTCGTCCAAACAAACTAAAGAACTCTCATTGGGCCGAACTTTGAGTTCCTAACTCTCCAAAAACTCAAACGGAGAAAAGTTTAGACCAAATTCGTGCAAACCATATGAAAACTCTCATTGGGACGACGTTTGGGTTCTGAGCTCTCAAAAACATAAACGGAGCAAAGTTTGGACCATGTGTCGTCCAAACAACCTAAAGAAATCTCATCGGGTCGAAGTTTGAGTTCCTAACTCTCCAAAAACTCAAACGGAGACAAGTTTGCACAAAGTTCGTCCAAACCATATGAAAAACTCTCATTGGGACGAACTTTGGCTTCCGAGCTCTCAAAAACTGAAACGGAGCAAAGTTTGGACCATGTGTCGTCCAAACCACCTAAAGAACTCTCACCGGGTCGAAGATTGAGTTCCTAACTCTCCAAAAACTCAAACGGAGATAAGTTTGCACCAAGTTCGTCCAAACCATATGAAAAACTCTCATTGGGACGAACTTTGGCTTCCGAGCTCTCAAAAACTGAAACGGAGCAAAGTTTGGACCATGCGTCGTCCAAACCACCTAAAGAACTCTCATCGGGTCGAAGTTTGAGTTCCTAACTCTCCAAAAACTGAAACGGAGCAAAGTTTGGACCAAGTTTGTCCAAACCATATGAAGAAACTCTGATTTGGACGACCTTTGGCTTCCGAGCTCTCAACAAGTGAAACGGAGCAAAGTTTGGACCATGTGTCGTCCAAACCACCTAAAGAACTCTCATTGGGCCGATATTTGCGTTCCTAACACTCCAAAAACTCAAACGGAGCAAAGTTTTGACCAAGTTCGTCCAAACCATATGAAAAACTCTCATTGGGTCGAACCTTGGCTTCCGAGCTCGCAAAAACTGAAACGGAGAAAAGTTTGGAACATGTGTCGTCCAAACCACCTAAAGAACTCTCATATGGCCGAAATTTGAGTTCCTAACACTCCAAAAACTCAAACGGAGGAAAGTTTTGACCAAGTTCGTCCAAACCATATGAAAAACTCTCATTGGGACGAACTTTGGCTTCCGTGCTCTCAAAAACTGAAACGGAGCAAAGTTTGGACCATGTGTCGTCCAAACCACCTAAAGAACTCTCATCGAGCCGAACTTTGAGTTCCTAACTCTCCAAAAACTCAAACGGAGCAACGTTTGTACAAAGTTCGCGAAACCATATGATAAACTCTCATTGGGACGAACTTTGGGTTCCGAGTTCTCAAAAAGTGGAACGGAGCTAACTTTTGACCATGTGTCGTCCAAACCACCTAAAGAACTCTCATTGGGCTGAACTCTGAGTTCCTAACTCTCCAAAAACTCAAACGGAGCTGATAAGGAAATGAGTGACCAACAATGATATGAATTCTACCAATAAAGAATTCAAATAGAGTTGAAGGTGTTGATTTTCAGTTACTTTATGTGTAGAAGAGCTTCAAGATGGAATGCGTTAAATGCACTCCGAGTTCATGAAAGCTGCACTTAATGCAAATCAAGCATCAATTGATGGAACTATACTTTAAGCTACTTCAAAGGGAAGCTTAATTAATTCATGGAATGTTACACACAAAATGAAGGTTAACCAAGACTTCAATTCTCGGATTTATGGAGTCCATCATGTAATTTTTCAGTTTTTTTGAGTCTTTTCAATGTTACATAGGTTACTTTTGTTAGTGGTTCTTTAATACATTAAAGCTAGGAAGGTTACACACTTTAAGGTGACCTAGTGGCTGAATTTAGGTTATATTTTGGAGGCTATAAAAAGCCATCTTTGATGTAACCACAAGATCAGATTTTGATGATGTTTCAATGAAATTGAGTCTTTTGAGCCTAAAGGCCATGAGCAACTTTCTTTGCATATCTTGTGTTTAGATTTGCATGCTAGGATCATTCAAGTAGCTTTGATCGAACTACTTGTGGAGTGATTCGAATCTCGAGTTTAGAAACGAGTTTTCTCTACTCTTGATCTTGATCATCAAGGTAAATCCGTTTCTATCTTCTTCCTTGGGATGAAATCATCTTGGTTTTGGGGTTTTTGATATTGAGTTCTATGGGTCTTGTTTGCTAGCCAGGTTTTTAGATCCAATCATCAAGGGTTTCTTATCATTTGGTATCAGAGCAGCTGCTTTGATTTCATATCATTTGAGTTCCTAACTCTCCAAAAACTCAAATGGAGAAAAGTTTAAACCAAATTCGTGCAAACCATATGAAAAACTCTCATTGGGACGACGTTTGGTTTCTGAGCTCTCAAAAACATAAACGGAGCAAAGTTTTGACCATGTGTCGTCCAAACAACCTAAAGAAATCTCATCGGGTCGAAGTTTGAGTTCCTAACTCTCCAAAAACTCAAACGGAGACAAGTTTGCACAAAGTTCGTCCAAACCATATTAAAAACTCTCATTGGGACGAACTTTGGCTTCCGAGCTCTCAAAAACTGAAACGGAGCAAAGTTTGGACCATATGTCGTCCAAACCACCTTAAGAACTCTCATTGGGCCGAACTTTGAGTTCCTATCTCTCCAAAAACTCAAACGGAGCAAAGTTTGGACAAAGTTCGTCCCAACCATATGAAAAACTCTCATTGGGACGAACTTTGGGTTCCGAGCTCTCAAAAAGTGAAATGGAGCAAGGTTTGGACCATGTGTCGTCCAAACAAACTAAAGAACTCTCATTGGGCCGAACTTTGAGTTCCTAACTCTCCAAAAACTCAAACGGAGAAAAGTTTAGACCAAATTCGTGCAAACCATATGAAAAACTCTCATTGGGACGACGTTTGGTTTCTGAGCTCTCAAAAACATAAACGGAGCAAAGTTTTGACCATGTGTCGTCCAAACAACCTAAAGAAATCTCATCGGGTCGAAGTTTGAGTTCCTAACTCTCCAAAAACTCAAACGGAGACAAGTTTGCACAAAGTTCGTCCAAACCATATTAAAAACTCTCATTGGGACGAACTTTGGCTTCCGAGCTCTCAAAAACTGAAACGGAGAAAAGTTTGGACCATGTGTCGTCCAAACCACCTAAAGAACTCTCCCCGGGTCGAAGTTTGAGTTCCTAACTCTCCAAAAACTCAAACAGAAAAAAGTTTGCACAATGTTCGTCCAAACCATATGAAAAACTCTCATCGGGACGAACTTTTGCTTCCGAGCTCTCAAAAACTGAAACGGAGCAAAGTTTGGACCATGTGTCGTCCAAACCACCTAAAGAACTCTTTTCGGGTCGAAGATTGAGTTCCTAACTCTCCAAAAACTCAAACGGAGACAAGTTTGCACAAAGTTCGTCCAAACCATATGAAAAACTCTCATTGGGACGAACTTTGGCTTCCGAGCTCTCAAAAACTGAAACGGAGCAAAGTTTGGACCATGTGTCGTCCAAACCACCTAAAGAACTCTCATCGGTTCGAAGTTTGAGTTCCTAACTCTCAGAAAACTCAAACGGAGCAAAGTTTGGACCAAGTTTGTCCAAACCATATGAAAAAACTCTGATTTGGACGACCTTTGGCTTCCGAGCTCTCAACAAGTGAAACGGAGCAAAGTTTGGACCATGTGTCGTCCAAACCACCTAAAGAACTCTCATTGGGCAGAAATTTGAGTTCCTAACACTCCAAAAACTCAAACGGAGCAAAGTTTTGACCAAGTTCGTCCAAACCATATGAAAAACTCTCATTGGGACGAACTTTGGCTTCCGTGCTCTCAAAAACTGAAACGGAGCAAAGTTTGGACCATGTGTCGTCCAAACCACCTAAAGAACTCTCATGGGGCCGAACTTTGAGTTCCTAACTCTCCAAAAACTCAAACGGAGCAACGTTTGGACAAAGTTCGTCCAAACCATATGATAAACTCTCATTGGGACGAACTTTGGGTTCAGAGCTCTCAAAAAGTGGAACGGACCAAACTTTGGACCATGTGTCGTCGAAACCACCTAAAGAACTCTCATTGGGCTGAACTTTGAGTTCCTAACTCTCCAAAAACTCAAACGGAGAAAAGTTTTGACAAAGTTCGTCCAAACCATATGAAAAACTCTCATTGGGACGTACTTTGGGTTCCGAGCTCTCAAAAACTTAAACGGAGCAAAGTTTGGACCATGTGTCGTCCAAACCACCTAAAGAACTCTAATCGGGTCGAAGTTTGAGTTCCTAACTCTCCAAAAACTCAAACGGAGCAAAGTTTGGACCAAGTTCGTGTTATGAAACTCCCAGGAAATGTATCTAACAACCTTGCTGAAAAACAAGACCTTTAGATCTCAAATCTGAAAACCCCAAAACCGATTTGAAAATCAACCCAAGGAAAGTAAAAACCGGATTACCTTGTCGATCAAATATCTCAAGGCAAGAAACTTGCTTGAGATTCGAATCACTCCACAAGCATGATTGATCAAGTCAAGCTTGAATGATTCTCGACATGCAATCTAAACTACATAGAATTGCAAAGAAACTTAGCTCTAGGCTAAAGGAAAAGCTCAAAGGCTTATTTTACTACATTTCCAAGTCTTCCTTTCAAATACAACATACATGGCTTTTTATAGCCTCAAAATGAAACTCTAGAGTAACCTATGGTCATTTGAAGAGTTGTAACTCTCATCCTCATTAATACTATAATGACCACTACCTAAATTGTAACCTAAAACATTGATAACAAAACTTAAAAACTGAAAATTACATGGAAACTCCCTTAAATCCGAGAATTAAAAACCCCATCAACCAACTAAGTCTTGTAACCTCCCAAAGATTAAATGAAGCTCTACTTGATGTAGTTTGAAGTAGCTTGAAGTGTGGTTCCATCATTGATGTTTAACTTGCACTAAATGAACTTGACATGTAGTTGAGTTCATTCAATACAACTTGAGTTCCTTCCATGCTAGTTGACTTCAACTTTATTGACATTTGACTTCATTTAATCCAACTTAATTTTGAATTCGTTTTTGGCATAACACAAGACATCTTGGTTCATATCATCCTCCCCTTCTTCAAGAGGATTCGTCCTCGAATCTTGTTGTGAGACATTGCTGTAAAAACATGTTAAGAAAAGAAAACAGAAAGGACCTCACAACACTCTTTTATATGCTCACACTCATGAAAATTTAGGCCACTCTTGTTTGCACTCATTTTCACAAATCACTCGGTATAAACTTGCATTCTCATCTCTCAAAATTGGAAGTGGAAAAGCCAAGGTAATTTGCAATTCTTGTAATTGAAAGCATATATCAAACAAGTTGAACCTCTACGAAGGATTCCAAATTAATATTATGAAATGAGAGAATAAATAGAAAATGAATTATATGGAGGATGGAAGACCAAATTTAAACCCAATGGACAGACTTTAAACAAAGAAGTTACAATTCTGAAACTAATGGCTTGAAAATTCAATGAGCAGAAATGTAACTGTCCATATTTAATGCATAAAAACCAACTCTGATACCAAATGTTAAGAAACTCTCAGGAAATGTATCTAACAACCTTGTTGAAAAACAAGACCTTTAGATCACATAACTGAAAACCCCAAAACCGATTTGAAAATCAACCCAAGGAAAGTAAAAACCGGATTACCTTGTCGATCAAATATCTCAAGGCAAGAAACTTGCTTGAGATTCGAATCACTCCACAAGCATGATTGATCATGTCAAGCTTGAATGATTCTAAGCATGCAACCTAAACTACATAGAATTGCAAAGAAACTTAGCTCTTAGGCTAAAGGAAAAGCTCAAAGGCTTATTTTACTACATTTCCAAGTCTTTCTTTCAAATACAACATACATGGCTTTTTATAGCCTCAAAATGAAACTCTAGAGTAACCTATGGTCATTTGAAGAGTTGTAACTCTCATCCTCATTAATACTATAATGACCACTACCTAAATTGTAACCTAAAACATTGATAACAAAACTTAAAAACTGAAAATTACATGGAAACTCCCTTAAATCCGAGAATTAAAAACCCCATCAACCAACTAAGTCTTGTAACCTCCCAAAGATTAAATGAAGCTCTACTTGATGTAGTTTGAAGTAGCTTGAAGTGTGGTTCCATCATTGATGTTTAACTTGCACTAAATGAACTTGACATGTAGTTGAGTTCATTCAATACAACTTGAGTTCCTTCCATGCTAGTTGACTTCAACTTTATTGACATTTGACTTCATTTAATCCAACTTAATTTTGAATTCGTTTTTGGCATAACACAAGACATCTTGGTTCATATCAGTTCGTCTAAACCATATGAAAAACTCTCATTGGGTCGAACTTTGGCTTCCGAGCTCTCAAAAACTGAAACGGAGCAAAGTTTGGAACATGTGTTATGAAACTCCCAAGAAATGGATCTAACAACCTTGCTAAAAAAACAAGACCTTTAGATCTCAAATCTGAAAACCCCAAAGAACAATATGGAACCAACCCAAGGAAAAGTTTTGAAACGGATTACCTTGATGATCAATATCAAGAGTAAAGAAAACTTGTTTCTAAACTCGTGATTCGAATCACTCCACAAGAGGTTTGATCAACACCACTTGAATGACTCTAGCATGCAAGATCTAAACACAAGAAATTGCACAATTTGAAAAAAACTCAGCTCAACACAAAGCTAAGAGAAAACCCAATATATTTCACTCAAAATATTCTGGTTTGTGATACATCCAAGATGGCTTTTTTTAGCCTTCAAAATATAACCTAAATTCAGCTTAAATGACATATTTAAGAGTGTAACCTCCACAATATTAAAGCCCATAATCAGCCACTACTCAAATGTAACCTATAAGTTATGAAAAAGACTTAAAAACTGAAAATTATATAATGGAGGGCCATAAATCCGAGAATTGAACTCCAATGGTCAGCTTTGAGTTGTTTGTAACCTCCCATATTAATTGAAGCTTCACTTGGAGTAGTTTAAGCTTAAGTTCCATAAAGCCAACTATAGTTCATTAAATGCAAGTGAAAATGCATTTAACGTGTCTCCATCTTGAATCTCAATTTTGGAAATAGTGTAGGGAAATAGTCCAACATCTCCTTGAACGTCCTTTGTCGAGCTCACCATAGCTTGAATATAGGTGATTAATGCTTGTTGTATCTTCTTGGCTCTCGACCTTGTAATTGGACCTTGAGGCATGACAATAGATGTAGCTTGGTTCACATCATCTTCTCCCTCTTCAGAAGGATTCGTCCTCGAATCATAGCCATCACCTACATCAAAAGGACTCAAGTCAGCAACATTAAAGGTTGCACTAACACCATACTCACCTGGTAAATCAATTTTATAAGCATTGTCATTGATGCGCTCAAGAACTTGGAAAGGACCATCTCCTCTGGGCAAAAGTTTCGATCTTCTTTGTGTAGGAAACCTTTCTTTTCGAAAATGCACCCAAACCCAATCTCCAGGTTTGAAGACTAAAAGCTTGCGTCCCTTATTAATTCTTGAAGCAACCTTGGAATTATGCTTCTCAATGTTCTCTTTCACTTTTTGGTGCAGCTTATGAACAAAGTCAACCTTTGCATTGGCATCAAAACTCACAAACTCATTAGGGGGCATAGGTAATAAATCAATAGGAGTTAGAGGATTAAAGCCATAAACAATTTCAAAAGGAGTGCATTTAGTAGTGCTATGTACAGCCCTATTATATGCAAATTCTATGAATGGCAAACAATCCTCCCAAGTCTTAAGATTCTTGTCGATAATAGCTCTAAGCATAGTAGTCATGGTCCGATTAACAACCTCAGTTTGTCCATCCGTTTGTGGATGACATGTAGTTGAATACACTAGCTTAGTTCCCAATTTACCCCACAAAACACGCCAAAAGTGACTTAAAAATTTAACATCACGATCACTTACTATGCTTTTAGGAATACCATGCAATCTCACAACCTCCCTAAAAAATAAATCAGCAATATGCTTTGCATCATCAGTTTTGTGACAAGGAATAAAATGAGCCATTTTACTAAATCTATCAACCACAACAAAGATGCTATCCCTACCTTTCCTAGTTCTAGGTAAGCCTAAAACAAAATCCATTGATATATCAATCCAAGGACCATTAGGAATGGGCAAAGGTGAATACAAACCATGTGGTTGAAGCCTAGACTTAGCTTGTTTACATGTTATGCATCGTGCACACACTTTATTAACATCATGTCTCATTTTAGGCCAGTAAAAGTGTTCAGCAAGCATATCATAAGTTTTAGAAACTCCAAAATGAGCCATTAAGCCACCTCCATGAGCTTCCCTTACAAGTAACTCACGAATGGAACAAAATGGTATGCAAAGTTTCCCTTTTCTAAACAAAAATCCATCAAACAACATGTAATCATCCACAACAAGTCCTTTTTCACAAGATTCAACAAAAGGAGCAAAGAACACATCATGATGATACAAAGACTTTATATGCTCAAAACCCAAAAACTTAGCATTCAATCGGTTAAAAAGAGCATACCTTCGAGACAAAGCATCAGCAACAACATTCTCTTTACCTTGTTTATACTTAATGACATAAGGAAATGACTCGATGAACTCCACCCATTTAGCATGGCGACGATTGAGCTTATCTTGACCTCTCAAGTGTTTTAAACTCTCATGATCAGTATGAATAACAAACTCTTTAGGCCAAAGATAATGTTGCCAAGTTTGTAATGCACGAACCAAAGCATAAAGTTCTTTGTCATAAGTCGGATACTTCAAAGAAGCACCATTCAATTTTTCACTAAAGAACATTAAAGGTCTTTGATTTTGCATTAAAACAGCCCCTATTCCAACACCACTAGCATCACATTCAATTTCAAAAGTTAAGTCAAAATTAGGTAATGCCAGTAATGGAGCAGAACTCAATTTTTCTTTCAAAGTATTAAAAGCAAGTTCTTGGTCTTTTCCCCATTCAAAAGAAACATTTTTTTTAACAAGTTCATTCAAAGGTGAAGCAATAGTACTAAAATCCTTTATGAACCTACGATAAAATCCTGCAAGACCATGAAAACTTCTTACCTCACTTACACTTTTAGGTGTAGGCCAATCTCGTATTGCCTTTACCTTCTCCTCGTCAACCTCAACACCATTAGATGAAACGACAAATCCAAGAAAATTAACTTTTTCCATACAAAAGCTACATTTTTTAAAATTTGCATACAAGCATTCTTTTCGCAAAGTAATGAAAACAGAACGCACATGCTCAACATGCTCATCTAAGGATTTAGAATAAACAAGTATGTCATCAAAATACACAACCACAAACTTCCCTAAGTATTCACGCAAGACATGATTCATTAACCTCATGAATGTACTAGGTGCATTAGTCAATCCAAAAGGCATAACTAACCACTCATAAAGGCCATACTTAGTTTTGAAAGCGGTTTTCCATTCATCACCAATATGCATGCGAATTTGATGATAACCTGATTTCAAATCAATTTTAGTAAATAGACTACATCCATGCAACTCATCAAGCATATCATCTAATCTAGGAATTGGATGCCTATACTTAATAGTTATCTTGTTTATAGCCCTACAATCAACACACATCCGCCATGATCCATCTTTCTTAGGCACAAGAATAACCGGAACAGAACATGGACTCAAACTCTCACGCACATACCCTTTATCAAGGAGTTCACTTACTTGCCTTTGTATTTCTTCAGCCTCCTTTGGATTAGTCCTATATGCTGGACGATTTGGAATGGTCGCTCCCGAAATGAAGTCAATCTTGTGCTCAATTCCTCTAAGTGGTGGCAAACCACTTGGCATCTCCTCGGGAAATAAATCTTCAAACTCCTGCAAAAGTGTAACAAAAACACTAGGCAAAGAAGGGTTAAGCTCGTTAGTAAGAAAACAAGACCCTTTGTACAAAAGTACAAGAATGGTCCGGTTAGAGAGCAAAACATTCCTAGCCTCACTTGATCTAACATACAAGCTCACTATTTTGGCTTTTCTCTCATTTTTCTCTCTAGGCCGATTGCTAGTCACTTGCTTTTCACTCAACTCTTTTTTTTCTCTCAATTCTTTTTCTTTCATTTCTTTTGAACCTTTTGCTTTTGCATCGACCTCTTGCCTTTTCTTTTCAAGTTTACATTGATCAATATACACGTCTGTTGGAGACAAAGGTACAAGAGTAGTTTTTCTCCCATTATGAGTAAAAGAGTAACGATTAGCATACCCATCATAGACTACCCGACGATCAAATTGCCAAGGTCTCCCCAACAATAAATCCCCAGCATGCATGGATACAACATCACACAAAACATCATCAGCATACTTCCCAATGGTAAAAGAAACAAGAGCTTGCCTACTTACCCTTACCTCCCCACAATCATTCAACCATTGAAGCCTATATGGTTTAGGATGGGGTTTGGTTTCTAAATTAAGTCTCTTGACCAGAATGGAACTCACAACATTGGTACAACTACCACTATCGATAACCACACTACAAGGTACAGATTGAACAAGACACCTAGTGTGAAATAAGTTCTCCCGTTGGTCTAGACTATCCTCCTTAATTTGGGTGTTTAAAGCTCTCCTAGTGACTAAGGACATATAAGTAGGATCCTCTTCACTAAACTCATCACTTTCACACTCTACTTTTCCTTCCTCTATGACCTCATCTTCCTCTTCATCCTCCGTCACAAACTCTCCCTCTCGAAGGATCATCGTTCTCCTATTTGGGCAATCTCTACTATAATGACCTACCCCTTGACATTTCCAGCACTTCAAATCCCTATTTCGCACATTAGATTCATCTACCTTCTCTTTCCCCTTCTTGGAACTCTCCCCCTTTTCAAACTTCTCTTTAGGTTTCTCATACCCCTCTCGATTTCTAGGCTTATAATCAATACTCTTACTATCCCTTTTCCATGATGAGCTAGAGTTGGAAAAGTGTTTAGAAGAATACCGTCGTGACTTTCGTTGGAGTTGCCTCTCAATTTTGATTGCAATATGCAGCATCTCTTCCATGTCAAAATAAGGTTGTAGATCAACCTTGTCCGCAATCTCCGTGTTTAGCCCATTAAGAAACCGTGCCATGAGATTCTCCATGTCTTCATCTATATCAAGTCGATCCATCAACGTATCCATCTCCTTGTAATAATCCTCCACGGACTTACTTCCTTGTTTCAATGCTTGAAGCTTTTGCGCCATGTCCCGTTGAAAATGTTTTGGAACAAAACGCTTCCTCATGGCCTCCTTGAACTCGTACCAATCATCGATCGGTGCCTCAAGATTTCTTCTCCTACTTGACATCAACTTATCCCACCATGTTTGAGCATATTGTTTAAATTGAGCAACACATAATATTACCTTCTTTTCATCACTGAAATTATGGCAATTGAATACGGACTCCACTGACTTCTCCCATTCAAGGTATTCCTCCGGATCGGTTTTGCCATAGAACTTTGGAAGCTTCAATTTGATGTTACCCACATTTCGATCAACTCCCTCATATTGAGGAACTCGTTGTTGGAAAATATGATGTCCTCGTCCACGACCTCGCCCTCTTTCCATGCCACGACCAGCACGTCTTTGTCTTCCTCTTGGAACCGCTACCAAGGTAACTTGGTCATCATCTGGTTGATCGGAACCATCATCCTCATAGTCATCCTCTCGATCATTGTCAATACGTGGTGGTGGAACTCTCTCACGAGGTTGGTACTGAGCCTCCAACCTTCCCATGCGTTCGGACAACTCTTCTATACCACGAATCATTCTTTCCATGGTTCCTTGTTGTGCCTCTCTCATCCGTGCTTCAGTAATGTTAGGATCATTCTCATGATTTGCCATACTACAAAACAAAGTTAAGTGACAAAAAAAAAAATAATAATGGACCTCACAAGCGCTCCCTCACACGTTTCACTCGTTAATGAAGACCACTCGTGTTTAACACTCAACACTCAAAACAATGTACCACTCCCTTACAATCACACCCTCACAAATTGGCACACAGAAATCACACTCCAAAACAGATTGGTATTAAGTCTAGCAAAGTTAAAGAGCTAAGCAGTGCAATTCAAGTGATTAGTCCACACACTTAGAACACAATCAAAGGTATTAAAGGAGCAATCCGAATAACAACAAAGAAACAAGTTTAAGAAAAAAAAATATTGGAATATGATTAGGGAAGAAAGAAACAAACTTAGAACAAAGAGAAACAAAGTTGGACAGAATTGAAATGGTATGCAAAGTAGTTACTAAGTTGAATTCAAAAAAATTGATAAAGATGATGTTAACTCCGGGCAAATGATGAATAATGGTGTTTAATTCAGCCTTAGTAACAGATAGGAGTTAAATATAACAGCAACAAAAGAGAATTGACTAAGCCCAATTGTAACTGCCACATTTAATGCCCAACGGTTTTCTTTTGTTTGAATTCTGGATGTAACTGATATGTTGGAACTTTAAACGGTCAAATCTGAATCTAAGAAGAGAGTATTAACATTAGAACATTCAGATGAACATGCTTTCAAACAATGAATACAAAGAAGTCAGCAAGAATTTGCTCTCGGGCTGTACAGATTTCCTTTGACAGATTTTCAAAATATGCCTAAATCACCCTGAAGCAAACCGATTTAGAAGTTCTCAATGAAGGAAAAGTTGTAGATAAGACTTCAATCTAAAACTTTGTAGAAGACAAGAACATGAAATGAAGAACGGAAATGATATATTTTTTTTCTTTTTTAAGACAGCAGAATAGCATGCCCAGATTTACGAAAACTGAAGAAAAAAAACAAATAGAACAAAAAGATAAACACAAGGAAACATATGTCCGATCAAAGAGCCTAATTCTCTGATACCAAATGTTATGAAACTCCCAAGAAATGGATCTAACAACCTTGCTAAAAAAACAAGACCTTTAGATCTCAAATCTGAAAACCCCAAAGAACAATATGGAACCAACCCAAGGAAAAGTTTTGAAACGGATTACCTTGATGATCAATATCAAGAGTAAAGAAAACTTGTTTCTAAACTCGTGATTCGAATCACTCCACAAGAGGTTTGATCAACACCACTTGAATGACTCTAGCATGCAAGATCTAAACACAAGAAATTGCACAATTTGAAAAAAACTCAGCTCAACACAAAGCTAAGAGAAAACCCAATATATTTCACTCAAAATATTCTGGTTTGTGATACATCCAAGATGGCTTTTTTTAGCCTTCAAAATATAACCTAAATTCAGCTTAAATGACATATTTAAGAGTGTAACCTCCACAATATTAAAGCCCATAATCAGCCACTACTCAAATGTAACCTATAAGTTATGAAAAAGACTTAAAAACTGAAAATTATATAATGGAGGGCCATAAATCCGAGAATTGAACTCCAATGGTCAGCTTTGAGTTGTTTGTAACCTCCCATATTAATTGAAGCTTCACTTGGAGTAGTTTAAGCTTAAGTTCCATAAAGCCAACTATAGTTCATTAAATGCAAGTGAAAATGCATTTAACGTGTCTCCATCTTGAATCTCAATTTTGGAAATAGTGTAGGGAAATAGTCCAACATCTCCTTGAACGTCCTTTGTCGAGCTCACCATAGCTTGAATATAGGTGATTAATGCTTGTTGTATCTTCTTGGCTCTCGACCTTGTAATTGGACCTTGAGGCATGACAATAGATGTAGCTTGGTTCACATCAACATGTGTCGTCCAAACCACCTAAAGAACTCTCATTGGGCCGAAATTTGAGTTCCTAACACTCCAAAAACTCAAACGGAGTAAAGTTTTGACCAAGTTTGTCCAAACCATATGAAAAACTCTCATTGGGACGAACTTTGGCTTCCGTGCTCTCAAAAACTGAAACGGAGCAAAGTTTGGACCATGTGTCGTCCAAACCACCTAAAGAACTCTCATGGGGCCGAACTTTGAGTTCCTAACTCTCCAAAAACTCAAACGGAGCAACGTTTGGACAAAGTTCGTCCAAACCATATGATAAACTCTCATTGGGACGAACTTTGGGTTCAGAGCTCTCAAAAAGTGGAACGGACCAAACTTTGGACCATGTGTCGTCGAAACCACCTAAAGAACTCTCATTGGGCTGAACTTTGAGTTCCTAACTCTCCAAAAACTCAAACGGAGAAAAGTTTTGACAAACTTCGTCCAAACCATATGAAAAACTCTCATTGGGACGTACTTTGGGTTCCGAGCTCTCAAAAACTTAAACGGAGCAAAGTTTGGACCATGTGTCGTCCAAACCACCTAAAGAACTCTAATCGGGTCGAAGTTTGAGTTCCTAACTCTCCAAAAACTCAAACGGAGCAAAGTTTGGACCAAGTTCGTCTAAACAATATGAAAAACTCTCATTGGGTCGAACTTTGGCTTCCGAGCTCTCAAAAACTTAAACGGAGCAAAGTTTGGAACATGTGTCGTCCAAACCACCTAAAGAACTCTCATTGGGCCGAAATTTGAGTTCCTAACACTCCAAAAACTCAAACGGAGCAAAGTTTTGACCAAGTTCGTCCAAACCATATGAAAAACTCTCATTGGGACGAACTTTGGCTTCCGTGCTCTCAAAAACTGAAACGGAGACAAGTTTGGACCATGTGTCGTCCAAACCACCTAAATAACTCTCATGGGGCCGAACTTTGAGTTCCTAACGCTCCAAAAACTCAAACGGAGCAACGTTTGGACAAAGTTCGTCCAAACCATATGATAAACTGTCATTGGGACGAACTTTGGGTTCCGAGCTCTCAAAAAGTGGAACGGAGAAAACTTTGGACCATGTGTCGTCCAAACCACCTAAAGAACTCTCATTGGGCTGAAGTTTGAGTTCCTAACTCTCCAAAAACTCAAACGGAGCAAAGTTTGGACAAATTTCGGTTAAACCATATGAAAAACTCTCATTGGGACGAACTTTGGGTTCCGAGCTGTCAAAAAGTTAAATGGAGCAAAGTTTGGACCATGTGTCGTCCAAACAATCTAAAGAACTCTCATTGGGCCGAACTTTGAGTTCCTAACTCTCCAAAAACTCAAACGGAGCAAAGTTTGGACCAAATTCGTGCAAACCATATGAAAAACTCTCATTGGGACGAACTTTGGGTTCTGAGCTCTCAAAAACTTAAACGGAGCAAAGTTTGGACCATGTGTCGTCCAAAAAACCTAAAGAACTCTCATCGGGTCGAAGTTTGAGTTCCTAACTCTCCAAAAACTCAAACGGAGACAAGTTTCCACCAAGTTCGTCCAAACCATATGAAAAACTCTCATTGGGACGAACTTTGGCTTCCGAGCTCTCAAAAAGTGAAACGAAGAAAAGTTTGGACCATGTGTCGTCCAAACCAACTAAAGAACTCTCATCGGGTCGAAGTTTGAGTTCCTAACTCTCCAAAAACTCAAACGGAGCAAAGTTTGGAACAAGTTTGTCCAAACAATATGAAGAAACTTTGATTTGGAAGACCTTTGGCTTCCGAGCTCTCAACAAGTGAAACGGAGCAAAGTTTGGACCATGTGTCGTCCAAACCACCTAAAGAACTCTCATTGGGCCAAAACTTTGAGTTCCTATCTCTCCAAAAACTCAAACGGAGCAAAGTTTGGACAAAGTTTGTCCAAACCATATTGAAAACTCTCATTGGGACGAACTTTGGGTTCCGAGCTCTCAAAAAGTGAAATGGATCAAAGTTTGGACCATGTGTCGTCCAAACCACCTAAAGAACTCTCATTGGGCAAAACTTTGAGTTCCTATCTCTCCAAAAACTCAAACGGAGCAAAGTTTGGACAAAGTTCGTCAAAACCATATGAAAAACTCTCATTGGGACGAACTTTGGGTTCCGAGCTTTCAAAAAGTGAAATGGAGCATAGTTTGGACCATGTGTTGTCCAAACCACCTAAAGAACTCTCGTTGGGCCGAACTTTGAGTTCCTAACTCTCCAAAAACTCAATTAGAGAAAAGTTTGGGCAAAGGTCGTCGAAACCATATGAAAAACTCTCATTGGGACGAACTTTGGGTTCTGAGCTCTCAAAAACTTAAACGGAGCAAAGTTTGGACCATGTGTCGTCTAAACAACCTAAAGAACTCTCATCGGGTCGAAGTTTGAGTTCCTAACTCTCCAAAAACTCAAACGGAGACAAGTTTGCAGCAAGTTCGTCCAAACAATATGAAAAACTATCATTGGGACGAACTTTGGGTTCCGAGCTCTCAAAAACTTAAACGGAGCAAAGTTTGGACCATGTGTCGTCCAAACCACCTAAAGAACTCTAATCGGGTCGAAATTTGAGTTCCTAACTCTCCAAAACTCAAACGGAGCAAAGTTTGGACCAAGTTTGTCCAAACCATATGCAGCAACTCTTATTTGGACGAACTTTGGCTTCCGAGCTCTCAACAAGTGAAATGGAGCAAAGTTTGGACCATGTGTCGTCCAAACCACCTAAAGAACTCTCATTGGGCCGAACTTTGAGTTCCTATCTCTCCAAAAACACAAACGGAGCAAAGTTTGTACCAAGTTCGTCCAAACAATATGAAAAACTCTCATTGGGACGAACTTTGGGTTCCGAGGTATCAAAAACTGAAATCGAGCAAAGTTTGGACCACGCGTCGTCCAAACAACCTAAAGAACTCTCATCGGGCCGAACTTTAAGTTCCTAACTCTCCAAAAACTCAAACGGAGCAAAGTTTGGACAAAGTTCGTCCAAACCATATGAAAAACTCTCATTGGGACGAACTTTGGGTTCCGAGCTCTCAAAAACTTAAACGGAGCAAAGTTTGGACCATGTGTCGTCCAAACCACCTAAAGAACTCTAATCGGGTCCAAGTTTGAGTTCCTAACTCTCCAAAAACTCAAACGGAGTAAAGTTTGGACCAAGTTCGTCAAAACCAAATGAAAAACTCTCATTGGGACGAACTTTGGGTTCCGAGCTCTCAAAAACTTAAACGGAGCAAAGTTTGGACCATGTGTCGTCCAAACCACCTAAAGAACTCTAATCGGGTCGAAGTTTGAGTTCCTAACTCTCCAAAAACTCAAACGGAGCAAAGTTTGGACCAAGTTCGTCCAAACCATATGAAAAACTCTCATTGGGACGAACTTTGGCTTCCGAGCTCTCAAAAACTGAAACGGAGCAAAGTTTGGAACATGTGTCGTCCAAACCACCTAAAGAACTCTCATTGGGCCGAAATTTGAGTTCCTAACACTCCAAAAACTCAAACGGAGCAAAGTTTAGACCAAGTTCGTCTAAACCATATGAAAAACTCTCATTGGGACGAACTTTGGCTTCCGTGCTCTCAAAACCTGAAACGGAGCAAAGTTTGGACCATGTGTCGTCCAAACCGCCTAAAGAACTCTCTTGGGGCCGAACTTATAGTTCCTAACTCTCCAAAAACTCTAACGGAACAAAGTTTGGACCAAGTTTGTCCAAACCATATGAAAAAACTCTGATTTGGACGATCTTTGGCTTCCGAGTTCTCAAAAAGTGAAACGGAGCAAAGTTTGGACCATGTGTCGTCCAAACCACCTAAAGAAATCTCATTGGGCCGAACTTTGAGTTCCTAACTCTCCAAAAACTCAAACGGAGCAAAGTTTGGACCAAGTTCGTCCAAACCATATGAAAAACTCTCATTGGAACGAACTTTGGGTTCCGAGGTATCAAAAACTAAAACGGAGCAAAGTTTGGACCATGTGTCGTCCAAACCACCTAAAGAACTCTCATGGGGCCGAACTTTGAGTTCCTAACTCTCCAAAAACTCAAACGGAGCAACGTTTGGACAAAGTTCGTCCAAACCATATGATAAACTCTCATTGGGACGAACTTTGGGTTCCGAGCTCTCAAAAAGTGGAACGGACCAAACTTTGGACCATGTGTCGTCGAAACCACCTAAAGAACTCTCATTCGGCTGAACTTTGAGTTCCTAACGCTCCAAAAACTCAAACGGAGCAAAGTTTTGACAAAGTTCGTCCAAACCATATGAAAAACTCTCATTGGGACGAACTTTGGGTTCCGAGCTCTCAAAAACTTAAACGGAGCAAAGTTTGGACCATGTGTCGTCCAAACCACCTAAAGAACTCTCTTGGGGCCGAACTTATAGTTCCTAACTCTCCAAAAACTCTAACGGAACAAAGTTTGGACCAAGTTTGTCCAAACCATATGAAGAAACTCTGATTTGGACGATCTTTGGCTTCCGAGTTCTCAAAAAGTGAAACGGAGCAAAGTTTGGACCATGTGTCGTCCAAACCACCTAAAGAAATCTCATTGGGCCGAACTTTGAGTTCCTAACTCTCCAAAAACTCAAACGGAGCAAAGTTTGGACCAAGTTCGTCCAAACCATATGAAAAACTCTCATTGGGACGAACTTTGGGTTCCGAGGTATCAAAAAGTAAAACGGAGCAAAGTTTGGACCATGTGTCGTCCAAACCACCTAAAGAACTCTCATGGGGCCGAACTTTGAGTTCCTAACTCTCCAAAAACTCAAACGGAGCAACGTTTGGACAAAGTTCGTCCAAACCATATGATAAACTCTCATTGGGACGAACTTTGGGTTCCGAGCTCTCAAAAAGTGGAACGGACCAAACTTTGGACCATGTGTCGTCGAAACCACCTAAAGAACTCTCATTGGGCTGAACTTTGAGTTCCTAATGCTCCAAAAACTCAAACGGAGCAAAGTTTTGACAAACTTCGTCCAAACCATATGAAAAACTCTCATTGGGACGAACTTTGGGTTCCGAGCTCTCAAAAACTTAAACGGAGCAAAGTTTGGACCATGTGTCGTCCAAACCACCTAAAGAACTCTCTTGGGGCCGAACTTATAGTTCCTAACTCTCCAAAAACTCTAACGGAACAAAGTTTGGACCAAGTTTGTCCAAACCATATGAAGAAACTCTGATTTGGACGATCTTTGGCTTCCGAGTTCTCAAAAAGTGAAACGGAGCAAAGTTTGGAACATGTGTCGTCCAAACCACCTAAAGATCTCTCATTGGGCCGAAATTTGAGTTCCTAACACTCCAAAAACTCAAACGGAGCAAAGTTTTGACCAAGTTCGTCCAAACCATATGAAAAACTCTCATTGGGTCGAACCTGTGCTGCCGAGCTCGCAAAAACTGAAACGGAGCAAAGTTTGGAACATGTGTCGTCCAAACCACCTAAAGAACTCTCATTGGGCTGAACTTTGAGTTCCTATCTCTCCAAAAACTCAAACGGAGCAAAGTTTGGACAAAGTTCGTCCAAACCATATGAAAAACTCTCATTGGGACGAACTTTGGGTTCCGAGCTCTCAAAAAGTGAAATGGAGCAAAGTTTGGACCATGTGTCGTCCAAACAAACTAAAGAACTCTCATTGGGCCGAACTTTGAGTTCCTATCTCTCCAAAAACTCAAACGGAGCAAAGTTTGGACAAAGTTCGTCCAAACCATATGAAAAACTCTCATTGGGACGAACTTTGGGTTCCGAGCTCTCAAAAAGTGAAATCGAGCAAAGTTTGGACCATGTGTCGTCCAAACAAACTAAAGAACTCTCTTTGGGCCGAACTTTGAGTTCCTCACTCTCCAAAAACTTAAACGGAGCAAAGTTTAGACCAAATTCGTGCAAACCATATGAAAAACTTCATTGGGAGGAACTTTGGGTTCTGATCTCTCAAAAACTTAAACGGAGAAAAGTTTGGACCATGTGTCGTCCAAACAACCTAAAGAACTCTCATCGGGTCGAAGTTTGAGTTCCTAACTCTCCAAAAACTCAAACGGAGACAAGTTTGCACCAAGTTCGTCCAAACCATATGAAAAACTCTCATTGGGACGAACTTTGGCTTCCGAGCTCTCAAAAACTGAAACGAAGCAAAGTTTGGACCATGTGTCGTCCAAACCACCTAAAGAAATCTCATCGGGTCGAAGTTTGAGTTCCTAACTCTCCAAAAACTCAAACGGAGACAAGTTTGCACCAAGTTCGTCCAAACCATATGAAAAACTCTCATTGGGACGAACTTTGGCTTCCGAGCTCTAAAAAAATGAAACGGAGCAAAGTTTGGACCATGTGTCGTCCAAACCACCTAAAGAACTCTCATCGGGTCGAAGTTTGAGTTCCTAACTCTCCAAAAACTCAAACGGAGCAAAGTTTGGAACAAGTTTGTCCAAACCATATGAAGAAACTCTGATTTGGAAGACCTTTGGCTTCCTAGCTCTCAACAAGTGAAACGGAGCAAAGTTTGGACCATGTGTCGTCCAAACCACCGAAAGAACTCTCATTGGGCCGAACTTTGAGTTCCTATCTCTCCAAAAACTCAAACGGAGCAAAGTTTGGAAAAAGTTTGTCCAAACCATATGAAAAATTCTCATTGGGACGAACTTTGGGTTCCGAGCTCTCAAAAAGTGAAATAGAGCAAAGTTTGGACCATGTGTCGTCCAAACAAACGAAAGAACTCTCATTGGGCCGAACTTTGAGTTTCTAACTCTCCAAAAACTCAAACGGAGAAAAGTTTGGACCAAGTTCGTCCAAACCATATGAACAACTCTCATTGGGACGAACTTTGGGTTCCGAGCTCTCAAAAAGTGGAACGGAGCAAACTTTGGTCCATTTGTCGTCCAAACCTCCTAAAGAACTCTCATTGGGCCGAACTTTGAGTTCCTAACTCTCCAAAAACTCAATTAGAGAAAAGTTTGGGCAAAGTTCGTCCAAACCATATGAAAAACTCTCATTGGGACGAACTTTGGGTTCTGAGCTCTGAAAAACTTAAACGGAGAAAAGTTTGGACCATGTGTCGTCCAAACCACCTAAAGAACTCTAATTGGGTCGAAGTTTGAGTTCCTAACTCTGCAAAAACTCAAACGGAGCAAAGTTTGGACCAAGTTCGCCCAAACCATATGAAAAACTCTCATTATAACGAATTTATGCTTCCGAGCTCTCAAAAACTGAAACGGAGCAAAGTTTGGACCATGTGTCGTCCAAACCACCGAAAGAACTCATATCGGGTCGAAGTTTGAGTTCCTAACTCTTCAAAAACTCAAACGGAGCAAAGCTTGGACCAAGTTTGTCCAAACCATATGAAGAAACTCTGATTTGGACGAACTTTGGCTTCCGAGCTCTAAACAAGTGAAACGGAGCAAAGTTTGGACGATGTGTCGTCCAAACCACCTAAAGAACTCTCATTGGGCCGAAATTTGAGTTCCTAAAGCTCCAAAAAGTCAAACGGAGAAAAGTTTGCACAAAGTTCGTCAAAACCATATGAAAAACTCTCATTGGGACGAACTTTGGCTTCCGAGCTCTAAAAAACTGAAACGGAGCAAAGTTTGGACCATGTGTCGTCCAAACGACCTAAAGAACTCTCATCGGGTCGAAGTTTGAGTTCCTAACTCTCCAAAAACTCAAACGGAGCAAAGTTTGGAACAAGTTTGTCTAAACCATATGAAGAAACTCTGATTTGGAAGACCTTTGGGTTCCGAGCTCTCAACAAGTGAAACGGAGCAAAGTTTGGACCATGTGTCGTACAAACCACCGAAAGAACTCTCATTGGGCCGAACTTTGAGTTCCTATCTCTCCAAAAACTCAAACGGAGCAAAGTTTGGACAAAGTTTGTCCAAACCATATGAAAAACTCTCATTGGGACGAACTTTGGGTTCCGAGCTCTCAAAAAGTAAAATGGAGCAAAGTTTGGACCATGTGTCGTCCAAACAAACGAAAGAACTCTCATTGGGCCGAACTTTGAGTTCCTAACTCTCCAAAAACTCAAACGGAGAAAAGTTTGGACGAAGTTCGTCCAAACCATATGAAAAACTCTCATCGGGACGAACTTTGGGTTCCGAGCTCTCAAAAAGTGAAACGGAGCAAACTTTGGTCCATTTGTCGTCCAAACCTCCTAAAGAACTCTCATTGGGCTGAACTTTCAGTTCCTAACTCTCCAAAAACTCAATTAGAGAAAAGTTTGGGCAAAGTTCGTCCAAACCATATGAAAAACTCTCATTGGGACGAACTTTGGGTTCTGAGCTCTCAAAAACTTAAACGGAGCAAAGTTTGGACCATGTGTCGTCCAAACCACCTAAAGAACTCTAATTGGGTCGAAGTTTGAGTTCCTAACTCTGCAAAAACTGAAACAGAGCAAAGTTTGGACCATGTGTCGTCCAAACCACCGAAAGAACTCTCATCGGGTCGAAGTTTGAGTTCCTAACTCTTCAAAAACTCAAACGGAGCAAAGTTTGGACCAAGTTTGTCCAAACCATATGAAGAAACTCTGATTTGGACGAACTATGGCTTCCGAGCTCTAAACAAGTGAAACGGAGCAAAGTTTGGACCATGTGTCGTCCAAACCACCTAAAGAACTCTCATTGGGCCGAACTTTGAGTTCCTATCTCTCCAAAAAGACAAACGGAGAAAAGTTTGGACCAAGTTCGTCCAAACTGATATGAATCCTACCATGCTATCCAAGACCTAAAGAAAAGCTTAAAAATGGTGATGCATTAAATGTACTCAAGCTTCATTGAAGACAACTCAAAGTGTGATTTATGGAACATGGACTTCAAGCTACTTCAAACTACATCAAGTAGAGCTTCATTTAAACTTTGGGAGGTTACAAGACATTGTTGGTTGATGGGTTTTCAATTCTCGGATTTAAGGGAGTTTCTATGTAATTTTCAGTTTTTAAGTTTTGTTATCAATGTTTTAGGTTACAATTTAGGTAGTGGTCATTATAGTATTAATGAGGATGAGAGTTACAACTCTTCAAATGACCATAGGATACTCTAGAGTTTAATTTTGAGGCTATAAAAAGCCATGTATGTTGTATTTGAAAAGAAGACTTGGAAATGTAGTAAAATAAGCCTTTGAGCTTTTCCTTTAGCCTAGAGCTAAGTTTCTTTGCAATTCTATGTAGTTTAGATTGCATGTTAAGAATCATTCAAGCTTGACTTGATCAATCATGCTTGTGGAGTGATTCGAATCTCAAGCAAGTTTCTTGCCTTGAGATATTTGATCGACAAGGTAATCCGGTTTTTACTTTCCTTGGGTTGATTTTCAAATCGGTTTTGGGGTTTTCAGATTTGAGATCTAAAGGTCTTGTTTTTCAGCAAGGTTGTTAGATCCATTTCTTGGGAGTTTCATAACATTTGGTATCAGAGCTGCTTTGATTCATAACATTTGGTATCAGAGCTTTAGGCTCAAGATCGGATATATGTTTCCTTTGCGTTTTTCTTGAATTTGTTTTTATTTTTCTGGTTATTTTTTTCAATCTGTTTGATTTCGTAGTCTGTCTAAAAGCTCCAAAAACTTGTATTTCCGTAGGTATTTTTATCCTTTTGCCTTCTATGATATTTTAGATCAAGGTCTAAGCTAAAACTTTGTCTTTTATGATATTCTCAAATTTGTCTTTAGTGAGGGAGAAAATTGTGCGTTTTTGTAATCTGTTCTGGAAAAACTGTTTTACCCGAGAGCATGTGTTCTAAATTTGTTCTTGTTGTTTTTTCTTCCAGAATATGCCAAATCCGAAATTTTCCCTCTTTGATCTGATCTTGGTGTTTTAATCTGACCTTAGGCATCCAATCTCAGCTGTTACAGTTTGAAATTTGCAAAAGTTGGCTGTTACATAATTAATTTTGACAGTTATATTTCAGCAGGTTAAATTTTTAACCATTGGAAGTTATAACTCTTTATGTTTGACTTTTTCAACTCATGTGTGCTATAAAGGCTATTTTCAACTCCATAATATCTGACATAGCCGTTGGACTTCATTGTTTTTAGAGTTACATTCTTGACTCTTTAAACTCCATTTTAACAAAAGCATTGAATGCATCTTTGGACGTTCATAACATCTTGTCTATCTTCTTACATGTTTGGATTCTGAATATTTCCATCGTTAAGTCAGTTTGCATATTCAAAGTGTGCTACTACTCATTCAATTGCAAACAATCTTGGCTTCCCTATTTCAAAATTTGAGAGGTGAGAAAGAGAGCTTATAAAGAGTGATATGTGAAAATGAGTGAAAACTAGAGTGGCCCAAATTTCCATGAGTGTGAACAACGTAAGAGAGTGTTGTGAGGTTCTTTGTGTTTCCTTAACATGTTTTTGCAGCAATGTCACAAAAAAAAGATTCGAGGACGAATCCTGTTGAAGAAGGGGAGGATGATATGAATCCTACCATGCTATCCAAGACCTAAAGAAAAGCTTAAAAATGGTGATGCATTAAATGTACTCAAGCTTCATTGAAGACAACTCAAAGTGTGATTTATGGAACATGGACTTCAAGCTACTTCAAACTACATCAAGTAGAGCTTCATTTAAACTTTGGGAGGTTACAAGACATTGTTGGTTGATGGGTTTTCAATTCTCGGATTTAAGGGAGTTTCTATGTAATTTTCAGTTTTTAAGTTTTGTTATCAATGTTTTAGGTTACAATTTAGGTAGTGGTCATTATAGTATTAATGAGGATGAGAGTTACAACTCTTCAAATGACCATAGGATACTCTAGAGTTTAATTTTGAGGCTATAAAAAGCCATGTATGTTGTATTTGAAAAGAAGACTTGGAAATGTAGTAAAATAAGCCTTTGAGCTTTTCCTTTAGCCTAGAGCTAAGTTTCTTTGCAATTCTATGTAGTTTAGATTGCATGTTAAGAATCATTCAAGCTTGACTTGATCAATCATGCTTGTGGAGTGATTCGAATCTCAAGCAAGTTTCTTGCCTTGAGATATTTGATCGACAAGGTAATCCGGTTTTTACTTTCCTTGGGTTGATTTTCAAATCGGTTTTGGGGTTTTCAGATTTGAGATCTAAAGGTCTTGTTTTTCAGCAAGGTTGTTAGATCCATTTCTTGGGAGTTTCATAACATTTGGTATCAGAGCTGCTTTGATTCATAACACAAACCATATGAAAAACTCTCATTGGGACGAACTTTGGGTTCCGAGGTATCAAAAACTGAAATGGAGCAAAGTTTGGACCATGTGTCGCCCAAACCACCTAAAGAACTCTAATCGGGTTGAAGTTTGAGTTCCTAACTCTCCAAAAACTCAAACGGAGCAAAGTTTGGACAAAGTTCGTCCAAACCATATGAAAAACTCTCATTGGGTCGAACTTTGGCTTCCGAGCTCTAAAAAACTGAAACGGGGCAAAGTTTGGACCATGTGTCCTCCAAACCACCTAAAGAACTCTCATTGGGCCGAAATTTGAGTTCCTAACACTCCAAAAACTCAAACGGAGCAAAGTGTTGACCAAGTTCGTCCAAACCATATGAAAAACTCTCATTGGGTCGAACCTTGGCTTCCGAGCTCGCAAAAACTGAAACGGAGCAAAGTTTGGAACATGTGTCGTCCAAACCACCTAAAGAACTCTCATTGGGCCGAAATTTGAGTTCCTAACACTCCAAAAACTCAAACGGAGGAAAGTTTAGACCAAGTTCGTCCAAACCATATGAAAAACTCTCATTGGGACGAACTTTGGCTTCCGTGCTCTCAAAAACTGAAACGGAGCAAAGTTTGGACCATGTGTCGTCCGAACCACCTAAAGACTCTCATGGGGCCGAACTTTGAGTTCCTAACTCTCCAAAAACTCAAACGGAGCAACGTTTGGACAAAGTTCGTCCAAACCATTAAACTCTCATTGGGACGAACTTTGGGTTCCGAGCTCTCAAAAAGTGGAATGGAGCAAACTTTTGACCATGTGTCGTCCAAACCACCTAAAGAACTCTCATTGGGCTGAACTTTGAGTTCCTAACTCTCCAAAAACTCAAACGGAGCAAAGTTTGGACAAAGTTCGTCCAAACCATATGAAAAACTGTCATTGGGACGAACTTTGGGTTCCGAGCTTTCAAAAAGTGAAATGGAGCAAAGTTTGGACCATGTGTCGTCCAAACCACCTAAAGAACTCTCATTGGGCCGAACTTTGAGTTCCTATCTCTCCAAAAACTCAAACGGAGCAAAGTTTGGACAAAGTTCGTCCAAACCATATGAAAAACTCTCATTGGGACGAACTTTGGGTTCCGAGCTCTCAAAGAGTGAAATGGAGCAAAGTTTGGACCATGTGTCGTCCAAACAAACTAAAGAACTCTCATTGGGCCGAACTTTGAGTTCCTAACTCTCCAAAAACTCAAACGGAGAAAAGTTTAGACCAAATTCGTGCAAACCATATGAAAACTCTCATTGGAACGACGTTTGGGTTCTGAGCTCTCAAAAACATAAACGGAGCAAAGTTTGGACCATGTGTCGTCCAAACAACCTAAAGAAATCTCATCGGGTCGAAGTTTGAGTTCCTAACTCTCCAAAAACTCAAACGGAGACAAGTTTGCACAAAGTTCGTCCAAACCATATGAAAAACTCTCATTGGGACGAACTTTGGCTTCCGAGCTCTCAAAAACTGAAACGGAGCAAAGTTTGGACCATGTGTCGTCCAAACCACCTAAAGAACTCTCACCGGGTCGAAGATTGAGTTCCTAACTCTCCAAAAACTCAAACGGAGATAAGTTTGCACCAAGTTCGTCCAAACCAAATGATAAACTCTCATTGGGACGAACTTTGGGTTCCGAGCTCTCAAAAAGTGGAACGGAGCAAACTTTTGACCATGTGTCGTCCAAACCACCTAAAGAACTCTCATTGGGCTGAACTTTGAGTTCCTAACTCTCCAAAAACTCAAACGGAGCAAAGTTTGGACAAAGTTCGTCCAAACCATATGAAAAACTGTCATTGGGACGAACTTTGGGTTCCGAGCTTTCAAAAAGTGAAATGGAGCAAAGTTTGGACCATGTGTCGTCCAAACCACCTAAAGAACTCTCATTGGGCCGAACTTTGAGTTCCTATCTCTCCAAAAACTCAAACGGAGCAAAGTTTGGACAAAGTTCGTCCAAACCATATGAAAAACTCACATTGGGACGAACTTTGGGTTCCGAGCTCTCAAAGAGTGAAATGGAGCAACGTTTGGACCATGTGTCGTCCAAACAAACTAAAGAACTCTCATTGGGCCGAACTTTGAGTTCCTAACTCTCCAAAAACTCAAACGGAGAAAAGTTTAGACCAAATTCGTGCAAACCATATGAAAACTCTCATTGGAACGACGTTTGGGTTCTGAGCTCTCAAAAACATAAACGGAGCAAAGTTTGGACCATGTGTCGTCCAAACAACCTAAAGAAATCTCATCGGGTCGAAGTTTGAGTTCCTAACTCTCCAAAAACTCAAACGGAGACAAGTTTGCACAAAATTCGTCCAAACCATATGAAAAACTCTCTTTGGGACGAACTTTGGCTTCCGAGCTCTCAAAAACTGAAACGGAGGAGAGTTTGGACCATGTGTCGTCCAAACCACCTAAAGAACTCTCACCGGGTCGAAGATTGAGTTCCTAACTCTCCAAAAACTCAAACGGAGATAAGTTTGCACCAAGTTCGTCCAAACCATATGAAAAACTCTCAATGGGACAAACTTTGGCTTCCGAGCTCTCAAAAACTGAAACGGAGCAAAGTTTGTACCATGCGTCGTCCAAACCACCTAAAGAACTCTCATCGGGTCGAAGTTTGAGTTCCTAACTCTCCAAAAACTGAAACGGAGCAAAGTTTGGACCAAGTTTGTCCAAACCATATGAAGAAACTCTGATTTGGACGACCTTTGGCTTCCGAGCTCTCAACAAGTGAAACGGAGCAAAGTTTGGACCACGTGTCGTCCAAACCACCTAAAGAACTCTCATTGGGCCGATATTTGCGTTCCTAACACTCCAAAAACTCAAACGGAGCAAAGTTTTGACCAAGTTCGTCCAAACCATATGAAAAACTCTCATTGGGTCGAACCTTGGCTTCCGAGCTCGCAAAAACTGAAACGGAGAAAAGTTTGGAACATGTGTCATCCAAACCACCTAAAGAACTCTCATATGGCCGAAATTTGAGTTCCTAACACTCCAAAAACTCAAACGGAGGAAAGTTTTGACCAAGTTCGTCCAAACCATATGAAAAACTCTCATTGGTACGAACTTTGGCTTCCGTGCTCTCAAAAACTGAAACGGAGCAAAGTTTGGACCATGTGTCGTCCAAACCACCTAAAGAACTCTCATGGAGCCGAACTTTGAGTTCTTAACTCTCCAAAAACTCAAACGGAGCAACGTTTCGACAAAGTTCGTCCAAACCATATGATAAACTCTCATTGGGACGAACTTTGGGTTCCGAGCTCTCAAAAAGTGGAACGGAGCAAACTTTTGACCATGTGTCGTCCAAACCACCTAAAGAACTCTCATTGGGCTGAACTTTGAGTTCCTAACTCTCCAAAAACTCAAACGGAGCAAAGTTTGGACAAAGTTCGTCCAAACCATATGAAAAACTGTCATTGGGATGAACTTTGGGTTCCGAGCTTTCAAAAAGTGAAATGGAGCAAAGTTTGGACCATGTGTCGTCCAAACCACCTAAAGAACTCTCATTGGGCCGAACTTTGCGTTCCTATCTCTACAAAAACTCAAACGGAGCAAAGTTTGGACAAAGTTCGTCCAAACCATATGAAAAACTCTCATTGGGACGAACTTTCGGTTCCGAGCTCTCAAAGAGTGAAATGGAGCAAAGTTTGGACCATGTGTCGTCCAAACAAACTAAAGAACTCTCATTGGGCCGAACTTTGAGTTCCTAACTCTCCAAAAACTCAAACGGAGAAAAGTTTAGACCAAATTCGTGCAAACCATATGAAAACTCTCATTGGGACGACGTTTGGGTTCTGAGCTCTCAAAAACATAAACGGAGCAAAGTTTGGACCATGTGTCGTCCAAACAACCTAAAGAAATCTCATCGGGTCGAAGTTTGAGTTCCTAACTCTCCAAAAACTCAAACGGAGACAAGTTTGCACAAAGTTCGTCCAAACCATATGAAAAACTCTCATTGGGACGAACTTTGGCTTCCGAGCTCTCAAAAACTGAAACGGAGCAAAGTTTGGACCATGTGTCGTCCAAACCACCTAAAGAACTCTCACCGGGTCGAAGATTGAGTTCCTAACTCTCCAAAAACTCAAACGGAGATAAGTTTGCACCAAGTTCGTCCAAACCAAATGATAAACTCTCATTGGGACGAACTTTGGGTTCCGAGCTCTCAAAAAGTGGAACGGAGCAAACTTTTGACCATGTGTCGTCCAAACCACCTAAAGAACTCTCATTGGGCTGAACTTTGAGTTCCTAACTCTCCAAAAACTCAAACGGAGCAAAGTTTGGACAAAGTTCGTCCAAACCATATGAAAAACTGTCATTGGGACGAACTTTGGGTTCCGAGCTTTCAAAAAGTGAAATGGAGCAAAGTTTGGACCATGTGTCGTCCAAACCACCTAAAGAACTCTCATTGGGCCGAACTTTGAGTTCCTATCTCTCCAAAAACTCAAACGGAGCAAAGTTTGGACAAAGTTCGTCCAAACCATATGAAAAACTCACATTGGGACGAACTTTGGGTTCCGAGCTCTCAAAGAGTGAAATGGAGCAACGTTTGGACCATGTGTCGTCCAAACAAACTAAAGAACTCTCATTGGGCCGAACTTTGAGTTCCTAACTCTCCAAAAACTCAAACGGAGAAAAGTTTAGACCAAATTCGTGCAAACCATATGAAAACTCTCATTGGAACGACGTTTGGGTTCTGAGCTCTCAAAAACATAAACGGAGCAAAGTTTGGACCATGTGTCGTCCAAACAACCTAAAGAAATCTCATCGGGTCGAAGTTTGAGTTCCTAACTCTCCAAAAACTCAAACGGAGACAAGTTTGCACAAAATTCGTCCAAACCATATGAAAAACTCTCTTTGGGACGAACTTTGGCTTCCGAGCTCTCAAAAACTGAAACGGAGGAGAGTTTGGACCATGTGTCGTCCAAACCACCTAAAGAACTCTCACCGGGTCGAAGATTGAGTTCCTAACTCTCCAAAAACTCAAACGGAGATAAGTTTGCACCAAGTTCGTCCAAACCATATGAAAAACTCTCAATGGGACAAACTTTGGCTTCCGAGCTCTCAAAAACTGAAACGGAGCAAAGTTTGTACCATGCGTCGTCCAAACCACCTAAAGAACTCTCATCGGGTCGAAGTTTGAGTTCCTAACTCTCCAAAAACTGAAACGGAGCAAAGTTTGGACCAAGTTTGTCCAAACCATATGAAGAAACTCTGATTTGGACGACCTTTGGCTTCCGAGCTCTCAACAAGTGAAACGGAGCAAAGTTTGGACCACGTGTCGTCCAAACCACCTAAAGAACTCTCATTGGGCCGATATTTGCGTTCCTAACACTCCAAAAACTCAAACGGAGCAAAGTTTTGACCAAGTTCGTCCAAACCATATGAAAAACTCTCATTGGGTCGAACCTTGGCTTCCGAGCTCGCAAAAACTGAAACGGAGAAAAGTTTGGAACATGTGTCATCCAAACCACCTAAAGAACTCTCATATGGCCGAAATTTGAGTTCCTAACACTCCAAAAACTCAAACGGAGGAAAGTTTTGACCAAGTTCGTCCAAACCATATGAAAAACTCTCATTGGTACGAACTTTGGCTTCCGTGCTCTCAAAAACTGAAACGGAGCAAAGTTTGGACCATGTGTCGTCCAAACCACCTAAAGAACTCTCATGGAGCCGAACTTTGAGTTCTTAACTCTCCAAAAACTCAAACGGAGCAACGTTTCGACAAAGTTCGTCCAAACCATATGATAAACTCTCATTGGGACGAACTTTGGGTTCCGAGCTCTCAAAAAGTGGAACGGAGCAAACTTTTGACCATGTGTCGTCCAAACCACCTAAAGAACTCTCATTGGGCTGAACTTTGAGTTCCTAACTCTCCAAAAACTCAAACGGAGCAAAGTTTGGACAAAGTTCGTCCAAACCATATGAAAAACTGTCATTGGGATGAACTTTGGGTTCCGAGCTTTCAAAAAGTGAAATGGAGCAAAGTTTGGACCATGTGTCGTCCAAACCACCTAAAGAACTCTCATTGGGCCGAACTTTGCGTTCCTATCTCTACAAAAACTCAAACGGAGCAAAGTTTGGACAAAGTTCGTCCAAACCATATGAAAAACTCTCATTGGGACGAACTTTCGGTTCCGAGCTCTCAAAGAGTGAAATGGAGCAAAGTTTGGACCATGTGTCGTCCAAACAAACTAAAGAACTCTCATTGGGCCGAACTTTGAGTTCCTAACTCTCCAAAAACTCAAACGGAGAAAAGTTTAGACCAAATTCGTGCAAACCATATGAAAACTCTCATTGGGACGACGTTTGGGTTCTGAGCTCTCAAAAACATAAACGGAGCAAAGTTTGGACCATGTGTCGTCCAAACAACCTAAAGAAATCTCATCGGGTCGAAGTTTGAGTTCCTAACTCTCCAAAAACTCAAACGGAGACAAGTTTGCACAAAGTTCGTCCAAACCATATGAAAAACTCTCATTGGGACGAACTTTGGCTTCCGAGCTCTCAAAAACTGAAACGGAGCAAAGTTTGGACCATGTGTCGTCCAAACCACCTAAAGAACTCTCACCGGGTCGAAGATTGAGTTCCTAACTCTCCAAAAACTCAAACGGAGATAAGTTTGCACCAAGTTCGTCCAAACCAAATGATAAACTCTCATTGGGACGAACTTTGGGTTCCGAGCTCTCAAAAAGTGGAACGGAGCAAACTTTTGACCATGTGTCGTCCAAACCACCTAAAGAACTCTCATTGGGCTGAACTTTGAGTTCCTAACTCTCCAAAAACTCAAACGGAGCAAAGTTTGGACAAAGTTCGTCCAAACCATATGAAAAACTGTCATTGGGACGAACTTTGGGTTCCGAGCTTTCAAAAAGTGAAATGGAGCAAAGTTTGGACCATGTGTCGTCCAAACCACCTAAAGAACTCTCATTGGGCCGAACTTTGAGTTCCTATCTCTCCAAAAACTCAAACGGAGCAAAGTTTGGACAAAGTTCGTCCAAACCATATGAAAAACTCACATTGGGACGAACTTTGGGTTCCGAGCTCTCAAAGAGTGAAATGGAGCAACGTTTGGACCATGTGTCGTCCAAACAAACTAAAGAACTCTCATTGGGCCGAACTTTGAGTTCCTAACTCTCCAAAAACTCAAACGGAGAAAAGTTTAGACCAAATTCGTGCAAACCATATGAAAACTCTCATTGGAACGACGTTTGGGTTCTGAGCTCTCAAAAACATAAACGGAGCAAAGTTTGGACCATGTGTCGTCCAAACAACCTAAAGAAATCTCATCGGGTCGAAGTTTTAGTTCCTAACTCTCCAAAAACTCAAACGGAGACAAGTTTGCACAAAATTCGTCCAAACCATATGAAAAACTCTCTTTGGGACGAACTTTGGCTTCCGAGCTCTCAAAAACTGAAACGGAGGAGAGTTTGGACCATGTGTCGTCCAAACCACCTAAAGAACTCTCACCGGGTCGAAGATTGAGTTCCTAACTCTCCAAAAACTCAAACGGAGATAAGTTTGCACCAAGTTCGTCCAAACCATATGAAAAACTCTCAATGGGACAAACTTTGGCTTCCGAGCTCTCAAAAACTGAAACGGAGCAAAGTTTGTACCATGCGTCGTCCAAACCACCTAAAGAACTCTCATCGGGTCGAAGTTTGAGTTCCTAACTCTCCAAAAACTGAAACGGAGCAAAGTTTGGACCAAGTTTGTCCAAACCATATGAAGAAACTCTGATTTGGACGACCTTTGGCTTCCGAGCTCTCAACAAGTGAAACGGAGCAAAGTTTGGACCACGTGTCGTCCAAACCACCTAAAGAACTCTCATTGGGCCGATATTTGCGTTCCTAACACTCCAAAAACTCAAACGGAGCAAAGTTTTGACCAAGTTCGTCCAAACCATATGAAAAACTCTCATTGGGTCGAACCTTGGCTTCCGAGCTCGCAAAAACTGAAACGGAGAAAAGTTTGGAACATGTGTCATCCAAACCACCTAAAGAACTCTCATATGGCCGAAATTTGAGTTCCTAACACTCCAAAAACTCAAACGGAGGAAAGTTTTGACCAAGTTCGTCCAAACCATATGAAAAACTCTCATTGGTACGAACTTTGGCTTCCGTGCTCTCAAAAACTGAAACGGAGCAAAGTTTGGACCATGTGTCGTCCAAACCACCTAAAGAACTCTCATGGAGCCGAACTTTGAGTTCTTAACTCTCCAAAAACTCAAACGGAGCAACGTTTCGACAAAGTTCGTCCAAACCATATGATAAACTCTCATTGGGACGAACTTTGGGTTCCGAGCTCTCAAAAAGTGGAACGGAGCAAACTTTTGACCATGTGTCGTCCAAACCACCTAAAGAACTCTCATTGGGCTGAACTTTGAGTTCCTAACTCTCCAAAAACTCAAACGGAGCAAAGTTTGGACAAAGTTCGTCCAAACCATATGAAAAACTGTCATTGGGATGAACTTTGGGTTCCGAGCTTTCAAAAAGTGAAATGGAGCAAAGTTTGGACCATGTGTCGTCCAAACCACCTAAAGAACTCTCATTGGGCCGAACTTTGCGTTCCTATCTCTACAAAAACTCAAACGGAGCAAAGTTTGGACAAAGTTCGTCCAAACCATATGAAAAACTCTCATTGGGACGAACTTTCGGTTCCGAGCTCTCAAAGAGTGAAATGGAGCAAAGTTTGGACCATGTGTCGTCCAAACAAACTAAAGAACTCTCATTGGGCCGAACTTTGAGTTCCTAACTCTCCAAAAACTCAAACGGAGAAAAGTTTAGACCAAATTCGTGCAAACCATATGAAAACTCTCATTGGGACGACGTTTGGGTTCTGAGCTCTCAAAAACATAAACGGAGCAAAGTTTGGACCATGTGTCGTCCAAACAACCTAAAGAAATCTCATCGGGTCGAAGTTTGAGTTCCTAACTCTCCAAAAACTCAAACGGAGACAAGTTTGCACAAAGTTCGTCCAAACCATATGAAAAACTCTCATTGGGACGAACTTTGGCTTCCGAGCTCTCAAAAACTGAAACGGAGCAAAGTTTGGACCATGTGTCGTCCAAACCACCTAAAGAACTCTCACCGGGTCGAAGATTGAGTTCCTAACTCTCCAAAAACTCAAACGGAGATAAGTTTGCACCAAGTTCGTCCAAACCATATGAAAAACTCTCATTGGGACGAACTTTGGCTTCCGAGCTCTCAAAAACTGAAACGGAGCAAAGTTTGGACCATGCGTCGTCCAAACCACCTAAAGAACTCTCATCGGGTCGAAGTTTGAGTTCCTAACTCTCCAAAAACTGAAACGGAGCAAAGTTTGGACCAAGTTTGTCCAAACCATATGAAGAAACTCTGATTTGGACGACCTTTGGCTTCCGAGCTCTCAACAAGTGAAACGGAGCAAAGTTTGGACCATGTGTCGTCCAAACCACCTAAAGAACTCTCATTGGGCCGATATTTGCGTTCCTAACACTCCAAAAACTCAAACGGAGCAAAGTTTTGACCAAGTTCGTCCAAACCATATGAAAAACTCTCATTGGGTCGAACCTTGGCTTCCGAGCTCGCAAAAACTGAAACGGAGAAAAGTTTGGAACATGTGTCGTCCAAACCACCTAAAGAACTCTCATATGGCCGAAATTTGAGTTCCTAACACTCCAAAAACTCAAACGGAGGAAAGTTTTGACCAAGTTCGTCCAAACCATATGAAAAACTCTCATTGGGACGAACTTTGGCTTCCGTGCTCTCAAAAACTGAAACGGAGCAAAGTTTGGACCATGTGTCGTCCAAACCACCTAAAGAACTCTCATCGAGCCGAACTTTGAGTTCCTAACTCTCCAAAAACTCAAACGGAGCAACGTTTGTACAAAGTTCGCGAAACCATATGATAAACTCTCATTGGGACGAACTTTGGGTTCCGAGTTCTCAAAAAGTGGAACGGAGCTAACTTTTGACCATGTGTCGTCCAAACCACCTAAAGAACTCTCATTGGGCTGAACTCTGAGTTCCTAACTCTCCAAAAACTCAAACGGAGCTGATAAGGAAATGAGTGACCAACAATGATATGAATTCTACCAATAAAGAATTCAAATAGAGTTGAAGGTGTTGATTTTCAGTTACTTTATGTGTAGAAGAGCTTCAAGATGGAATGCGTTAAATGCACTCCGAGTTCATGAAAGCTGCACTTAATGCAAATCAAGCATCAATTGATGGAACTATACTTTAAGCTACTTCAAAGGGAAGCTTAATTAATTCATGGAATGTTACACACAAAATGAAGGTTAACCAAGACTTCAATTCTCGGATTTATGGAGTCCATCATGTAATTTTTCAGTTTTTTTGAGTCTTTTCAATGTTACATAGGTTACTTTTGTTAGTGGTTCTTTAATACATTAAAGCTAGGAAGGTTACACACTTTAAGGTGACCTAGTGGCTGAATTTAGGTTATATTTTGGAGGCTATAAAAAGCCATCTTTGATGTAACCACAAGATCAGATTTTGATGATGTTTCAATGAAATTGAGTCTTTTGAGCCTAAAGGCCATGAGCAACTTTCTTTGCATATCTTGTGTTTAGATTTGCATGCTAGGATCATTCAAGTAGCTTTGATCGAACTACTTGTGGAGTGATTCGAATCTCGAGTTTAGAAACGAGTTTTCTCTACTCTTGATCTTGATCATCAAGGTAAATCCGTTTCTATCTTCTTCCTTGGGATGAAATCATCTTGGTTTTGGGGTTTTTGATATTGAGTTCTATGGGTCTTGTTTGCTAGCCAGGTTTTTAGATCCAATCATCAAGGGTTTCTTATCATTTGGTATCAGAGCAGCTGCTTTGATTTCATATCATTTGAGTTCCTAACTCTCCAAAAACTCAAATGGAGAAAAGTTTAAACCAAATTCGTGCAAACCATATGAAAAACTCTCATTGGGACGACGTTTGGTTTCTGAGCTCTCAAAAACATAAACGGAGCAAAGTTTTGACCATGTGTCGTCCAAACAACCTAAAGAAATCTCATCGGGTCGAAGTTTGAGTTCCTAACTCTCCAAAAACTCAAACGGAGACAAGTTTGCACAAAGTTCGTCCAAACCATATTAAAAACTCTCATTGGGACGAACTTTGGCTTCCGAGCTCTCAAAAACTGAAACGGAGCAAAGTTTGGACCATATGTCGTCCAAACCACCTTAAGAACTCTCATTGGGCCGAACTTTGAGTTCCTATCTCTCCAAAAACTCAAACGGAGCAAAGTTTGGACAAAGTTCGTCCCAACCATATGAAAAACTCTCATTGGGACGAACTTTGGGTTCCGAGCTCTCAAAAAGTGAAATGGAGCAAGGTTTGGACCATGTGTCGTCCAAACAAACTAAAGAACTCTCATTGGGCCGAACTTTGAGTTCCTAACTCTCCAAAAACTCAAACGGAGAAAAGTTTAGACCAAATTCGTGCAAACCATATGAAAAACTCTCATTGGGACGACGTTTGGTTTCTGAGCTCTCAAAAACATAAACGGAGCAAAGTTTTGACCATGTGTCGTCCAAACAACCTAAAGAAATCTCATCGGGTCGAAGTTTGAGTTCCTAACTCTCCAAAAACTCAAACGGAGACAAGTTTGCACAAAGTTCGTCCAAACCATATTAAAAACTCTCATTGGGACGAACTTTGGCTTCCGAGCTCTCAAAAACTGAAACGGAGAAAAGTTTGGACCATGTGTCGTCCAAACCACCTAAAGAACTCTCCCCGGGTCGAAGTTTGAGTTCCTAACTCTCCAAAAACTCAAACAGAAAAAAGTTTGCACAATGTTCGTCCAAACCATATGAAAAACTCTCATCGGGACGAACTTTTGCTTCCGAGCTCTCAAAAACTGAAACGGAGCAAAGTTTGGACCATGTGTCGTCCAAACCACCTAAAGAACTCTTTTCGGGTCGAAGATTGAGTTCCTAACTCTCCAAAAACTCAAACGGAGACAAGTTTGCACAAAGTTCGTCCAAACCATATGAAAAACTCTCATTGGGACGAACTTTGGCTTCCGAGCTCTCAAAAACTGAAACGGAGCAAAGTTTGGACCATGTGTCGTCCAAACCACCTAAAGAACTCTCATCGGTTCGAAGTTTGAGTTCCTAACTCTCAGAAAACTCAAACGGAGCAAAGTTTGGACCAAGTTTGTCCAAACCATATGAAAAAACTCTGATTTGGACGACCTTTGGCTTCCGAGCTCTCAACAAGTGAAACGGAGCAAAGTTTGGACCATGTGTCGTCCAAACCACCTAAAGAACTCTCATTGGGCAGAAATTTGAGTTCCTAACACTCCAAAAACTCAAACGGAGCAAAGTTTTGACCAAGTTCGTCCAAACCATATGAAAAACTCTCATTGGGACGAACTTTGGCTTCCGTGCTCTCAAAAACTGAAACGGAGCAAAGTTTGGACCATGTGTCGTCCAAACCACCTAAAGAACTCTCATGGGGCCGAACTTTGAGTTCCTAACTCTCCAAAAACTCAAACGGAGCAACGTTTGGACAAAGTTCGTCCAAACCATATGATAAACTCTCGTTGGGACGAACTTTGGGTTCAGAGCTCTCAAAAAGTGGAACGGACCAAACTTTGGACCATGTGTCGTCGAAACCACCTAAAGAACTCTCATTGGGCTGAACTTTGAGTTCCTAACTCTCCAAAAACTCAAACGGAGAAAAGTTTTGACAAAGTTCGTCCAAACCATATGAAAAACTCTCATTGGGACGTACTTTGGGTTCCGAGCTCTCAAAAACTTAAACGGAGCAAAGTTTGGACCATGTGTCGTCCAAACCACCTAAAGAACTCTAATCGGGTCGAAGTTTGAGTTCCTAACTCTCCAAAAACTCAAACGGAGCAAAGTTTGGACCAAGTTCGTCTAAACCATATGAAAAACTCTCATTGGGTCGAACTTTGGCTTCCGAGCTCTCAAAAACTGAAACGGAGCAAAGTTTGGAACATGTGTCGTCCAAACCACCTAAAGAACTCTCATTGGGCCGAAATTTGAGTTCCTAACACTCCAAAAACTCAAACGGAGCAAAGTTTTGACCAAGTTCGTCCAAACCATATGAAAAACTCTCATTGGGACGAACTTTGGCTTCCGTGCTCTCAAAAACTGAAACGGAGAAAAGTTTGGACCATGTGTCGTCCAAACCACCTAAATAACTCTCATGGGGCCGAACTTTGAGTTCCTAACGCTCCAAAAACTCAAACGGAGCAACGTTTGGACAAAGTTCGTCCAAACCATATGATAAACTGTCATTGGGACGAACTTTGGGTTCCGAGCTCTCAAAAAGTGGAACGGAGAAAACTTTGGACCATGTGTCGTCCAAACCACCTAAAGAACTCTCATTGGGCTGAACTTTGAGTTCCTAACTCTCCAAAAACTCAAACGGAGCAAAGTTTGGACAAATTTCGGTTAAACCATATGAAAAACTCTCATTGGGACGAACTTTGGGTTCCGAGCTGTCAAAAAGTTAAATGGAGCAAAGTTTGGACCATGTGTCGTCCAAACAATCTAAAGAACTCTCATTGGGCCGAACTTTGAGTTCCTAACTCTCCAAAAACTCAAACGGAGCAAAGTTTGGACCAAATTCGTGCAAACCATATGAAAAACTCTCATTGGGACGAACTTTGGGTTCTGAGCTCTCAAAAACTTAAACGGAGCAAAGTTTGGACCATGTGTCGTCCAAAAAACCTAAAGAACTCTCATCGGGTCGAAGTTTGAGTTCCTAACTCTCCAAAAACTCAAACGGAGACAAGTTTCCACCAAGTTCGTCCAAACCATATGAAAAACTCTCATTGGGACGAACTTTGGCTTCCGAGCTCTCAAAAAGTGAAACGAAGAAAAGTTTGGACCATGTGTCGTCCAAACCAACTAAAGAACTCTCATCGGGTCGAAGTTTGAGTTCCTAACTCTCCAAAAACTCAAACGGAGCAAAGTTTGGAACAAGTTTGTCCAAACAATATGAAGAAACTTTGATTTGGAAGACCTTTGGCTTCCGAGCTCTCAACAAGTGAAACGGAGCAAAGTTTGGACCATGTGTCGTCCAAACCACCTAAAGAACTCTCATTGGGCCAAAACTTTGAGTTCCTATCTCTCCAAAAACTCAAACGGAGCAAAGTTTGGACAAAGTTTGTCCAAACCATATTGAAAACTCTCATTGGGACGAACTTTGGGTTCCGAGCTCTCAAAAAGTGAAATGGATCAAAGTTTGGACCATGTGTCGTCCAAACCACCTAAAGAACTCTCATTGGGCAAAACTTTGAGTTCCTATCTCTCCAAAAACTCAAACGGAGCAAAGTTTGGACAAAGTTCGTCAAAACCATATGAAAAACTCTCATTGGGACGAACTTTGGGTTCCGAGCTTTCAAAAAGTGAAATGGAGCATAGTTTGGACCATGTGTTGTCCAAACCACCTAAAGAACTCTCGTTGGGCCGAACTTTGAGTTCCTAACTCTCCAAAAACTCAATTAGAGAAAAGTTTGGGCAAAGGTCGTCGAAACCATATGAAAAACTCTCATTGGGACGAACTTTGGGTTCTGAGCTCTCAAAAACTTAAACGGAGCAAAGTTTGGACCATGTGTCGTCTAAACAACCTAAAGAACTCTCATCGGGTCGAAGTTTGAGTTCCTAACTCTCCAAAAACTCAAACGGAGACAAGTTTGCAGCAAGTTCGTCCAAACAATATGAAAAACTATCATTGGGACGAACTTTGGGTTCCGAGCTCTCAAAAACTTAAACGGAGCAAAGTTTGGACCATGTGTCGTCCAAACCACCTAAAGAACTCTAATCGGGTCGAAATTTGAGTTCCTAACTCTGCAAAACTCAAACGGAGCAAAGTTTGGACCAAGTTTGTCCAAACCATATGCAGCAACTCTGATTTGGACGAACTTTGGCTTCCGAGCTCTCAACAAGTGAAATGGAGCAAAGTTTGGACCATGTGTCGTCCAAACCACCTAAAGAACTCTCATTGGGCCGAACTTTGAGTTCCTATCTCTCCAAAAACACAAACGGAGCAAAGTTTGTACCAAGTTCGTCCAAACAATATGAAAAACTCTCATTGGGACGAACTTTGGGTTCCGAGGTATCAAAAACTGAAATCGAGCAAAGTTTGGACCACGCGTCGTCCAAACAACCTAAAGAACTCTCATCGGGCCGAACTTTAAGTTCCTAACTCTCCAAAAACTCAAACGGAGCAAAGTTTGGACAAAGTTCGTCCAAACCATATGAAAAACTCTCATTGGGACGAACTTTGGGTTCCGAGCTCTCAAAAACTTAAACGGAGCAAAGTTTGGACCATGTGTCGTCCAAACCACCTAAAGAACTCTAATCGGGTCCAAGTTTGAGTTCCTAACTCTCCAAAAACTCAAACGGAGTAAAGTTTGGACCAAGTTCGTCAAAACCAAATGAAAAACTCTCATTGGGACGAACTTTGGGTTCCGAGCTCTCAAAAACTTAAACGGAGCAAAGTTTGGACCATGTGTCGTCCAAACCACCTAAAGAACTCTAATCGGGTCGAAGTTTGAGTTCCTAACTCTCCAAAAACTCAAACGGAGCAAAGTTTGGACCAAGTTCGTCCAAACCATATGAAAAACTCTCATTGGGACGAACTTTGGCTTCCGAGCTCTCAAAAACTGAAACGGAGCAAAGTTTGGAACATGTGTCGTCCAAACCACCTAAAGAACTCTCATTGGGCCGAAATTTGAGTTCCTAACACTCCAAAAACTCAAACGGAGCAAAGTTTAGACCAAGTTCGTCTAAACCATATGAAAAACTCTCATTGGGACGAACTTTGGCTTCCGTGCTCTCAAAAACTGAAACGGAGCAAAGTTTGGACCATGTGTCGTCCAAACCGCCTAAAGAACTCTCTTGGGGCCGAACTTATAGTTCCTAACTCTCCAAAAACTCTAACGGAACAAAGTTTGGACCAAGTTTGTCCAAACCATATGAAAAAACTCTGATTTGGACGATCTTTGGCTTCCGAGTTCTCAAAAAGTGAAACGGAGCAAAGTTTGGACCATGTGTCGTCCAAACCACCTAAAGAAATCTCATTGGGCCGAACTTTGAGTTCCTAACTCTCCAAAAACTCAAACGGAGCAAAGTTTGGACCAAGTTCGTCCAAACCATATGAAAAACTCTCATTGGAACGAACTTTGGGTTCCGAGGTATCAAAAACTAAAACGGAGCAAAGTTTGGACCATGTGTCGTCCAAACCACCTAAAGAACTCTCATGGGGCCGAACTTTGAGTTCCTAACTCTCCAAAAACTCAAACGGAGCAACGTTTGGACAAAGTTCGTCCAAACCATATGATAAACTCTCATTGGGACGAACTTTGGGTTCCGAGCTCTCAAAAAGTGGAACGGACCAAACTTTGGACCATGTGTCGTCGAAACCACCTAAAGAACTCTCATTCGGCTGAACTTTGAGTTCCTAACGCTCCAAAAACTCAAACGGAGCAAAGTTTTGACAAAGTTCGTCCAAACCATATGAAAAACTCTCATTGGGACGAACTTTGGGTTCCGAGCTCTCAAAAACTTAAACGGAGCAAAGTTTGGACCATGTGTCGTCCAAACCACCTAAAGAACTCTCTTGGGGCCGAACTTATAGTTCCTAACTCTCCAAAAACTCTAACGGAACAAAGTTTGGACCAAGTTTGTCCAAACCATATGAAGAAACTCTGATTTGGACGATCTTTGGCTTCCGAGTTCTCAAAAAGTGAAACGGAGCAAAGTTTGGACCATGTGTCGTCCAAACCACCTAAAGAAATCTCATTGGGCCGAACTTTGAGTTCCTAACTCTCCAAAAACTCAAACGGAGCAAAGTTTGGACCAAGTTCGTCCAAACCATATGAAAAACTCTCATTGGGACGAACTTTGGGTTCCGAGGTATCAAAAAGTAAAACGGAGCAAAGTTTGGACCATGTGTCGTCCAAACCACCTAAAGAACTCTCATGGGGCCGAACTTTGAGTTCCTAACTCTCCAAAAACTCAAACGGAGCAACGTTTGGACAAAGTTCGTCCAAACCATATGATAAACTCTCATTGGGACGAACTTTGGGTTCCGAGCTCTCAAAAAGTGGAACGGACCAAACTTTGGACCATGTGTCGTCGAAACCACCTAAAGAACTCTCATTGGGCTGAACTTTGAGTTCCTAATGCTCCAAAAACTCAAACGGAGCAAAGTTTTGACAAACTTCGTCCAAACCATATGAAAAACTCTCATTGGGACGAACTTTGGGTTCCGAGCTCTCAAAAACTTAAACGGAGCAAAGTTTGGACCATGTGTCGTCCAAACCACCTAAAGAACTCTCTTGGGGCCGAACTTATAGTTCCTAACTCTCCAAAAACTCTAACGGAACAAAGTTTGGACCAAGTTTGTCCAAACCATATGAAGAAACTCTGATTTGGACGATCTTTGGCTTCCGAGTTCTCAAAAAGTGAAACGGAGCAAAGTTTGGACCATGTGTCGTCCAAACCACCTAAAGAAATCTCATTGGGCCGAACTTTGAGTTCCTAACTCTCCAAAAACTCAAACGGAGCAAAGTTTGGACCAAGTTCGTCCAAACCATATGAAAAACTCTCATTGGGACGAACTTTGGGTTCCGAGGTATCAAAAACTAAAACGGAGCAAAGTTTGGACCATGTGTCGTCCAAACCACCTAAAGAACTCTCATGGGGCCGAACTTTGAGTTCCTAACTCTCCAAAAACTCAAACGGAGCAACGTTTGGACAAAGTTCGTCCAAACCATATGATAAACTCTCATTGGGACGAACTTTGGGTTCTGAGGTCTCAAAAACTGAAACGGAGCAAAGTTTGGAACATGTGTCGTCCAAACAACCTAAAGAACTGTCATTGGGCCGAAATTTGAGTTCCTAACACTCCAAAAACTCAAACGGAGCAAAGTTTTGACCAAATTCGTCAAAACCATATGAAAAGCTCTCTTTGGGACGAACTTTGGGTTCCAATCTCTCAAAAACGTAAACGGAGCAAAGTTGGGACCATGTGTCGTCCAAACAACCTAAAGAAGTCTCATCGGGTCGAAGTTTGAGTTCGTAACTCTCCAAAAACTCAAACGGAGCAAAGTTTGGACCATCTTCGTCCAAACCATATGAGAAACACTCATTGGGACGAACTTTGGGTTCCGAGCCCTCAAACGCTGAAAGGGAGAAATGATTGGACCATGTGTCGTCCAAACCACCTAAATAACTCTCATTGGGCTGAACATTGAGTTCCAAACTCTCTCGAAACTCAAACGGAGAAAAGTTTGGACCAAATTCGTCAAAACCATATGAAAAGCTCTCTTTGGGACGAACTTTGGGTTCCAATCTCTCAAAAACTGAAACGGAGCAAAGTTGGGACCATGTGTCGTCCAAACAACCTAAAGAACTCTCATCGGGTCGAAGTTTGAGTTCCTAGCTCTCCAAAAACTCAAACGGAGCAAAGTTTGGACCATCTTCGTCCAAACCATATGAAAAACTCTCATTGGGAAGAACTTTGGGTTCCGATCTCTCAAAATCTGAAACGGAGCAAAGTTTGGACCATGTGTCGTCCAAACCACCTAAAAACCTCTCATTGGGCCGAACTTTGAGTTCCTAACTCTCCAAAAACTCAAACGGAGTAACGTTTGGACCAAGTTCGTCCAAACCATATGAAAAACTCTCATTGGGACGAACTTTGGGTTCCGAGCCCTCAAACACTGAAAGGGAGAAAAGATTGGACCATGTGTCGTCCAAACCACCTAAATAACTCTCATTGGGCCGAACTTTGAGTTCCGAACCCTCCAAAAACTCAAACGGAGAAAAGTTTGGACCAAGTTCGTCCAAACCATTTGAAAAGCTCTCTTTGGGACGAACTTTGTGTTATGAAACTCCCAAGAAATGGATCTAACAACCTTGCTAAAAAACAAGACCTTTAGATCTCAAATCTGAAAACCCCAAAGAACAATATGGAACCAACCCAAGGAAAAGTTTTGAAACGGATGACCTTGATGATCAATATCAAGAGTAAAGAAAACTTGTTTCTAAACTCGTGATTCGAATCACTCCACAAGAGGTTTGATCAATACCACTTGAATGACTCTAGCATGCAAGATCTAAACACAAGAAATTGCACAATTTGAAAAAAACTCAGCTCAACACAAAGCTAAGAGAAAACCCAATATATTTCACTCAAAATATTCCGGTTTGTGTTACATCCAAGATGGCTTTTTATAGCCTTCAAACTATAACCTAAATGCAGCTTAAATGACATATTTAAGAGTGTAACCTCCACAATATTAAAGCCCATAATCAGCCACTACTCAAATGTAACCTATAAGTTATGAAAAAGACTTAAAAACTGAAAATTACATAATGGAGGGCCATAAATCCGAGAATTGAGCTCCTTTGGTCAGATTTGAGTTGTTTGTAACCTCCCATGTTAATTGAAGCTTCACTTGGAGTAGTTTAAACTTCAGTTCCATAAAGCCAACTATAGTTCATTAAATGCAAGTCAAAATGCATTTAACGTGTCTCCATCTTGAATCTCAACTTTGGAAATAGTTTAGGGAAATAGTCCAACATCTCCTTGAACGTCCTTTGTCGATCTCACCATAGCTTGAATATAGGTGATTAATGCTTGTTGTAGCTTCTTGGCTCTCGACCTTGTAATTGGACCTTGAGGCATGACAATAGATGTAGCTTGGTTCACATCATCTTCTCCCTCTTCAGAAGGATTCGTCCTCGAATCATAGCCATCACCTACATCAAAAGGACGCAAGTCAGCAATATTAAAGGTTGCACTAACACCATACTCACCTGGTAAATCAATTTTATAAGCATTGTCATTGATGCGCTCAAGAACTTGGAAAGGACCATCTCCTCGGGGCAAAAGTTTCGATCTTCTTTGTGTAGGAAACCTTTCTTTTCGAAAATGCACCCAAACCCAATCTCCAGGTTTGAAGACTAAAAGCTTGCATCCCTTATTAATTCTTGAAGCAACCTTGGAACGGAGCTCTCAAATACTGAAACGGAGCAAAGTTTGGACCATGTGTCGTCCAAACCACAAAAAGAACTCTCATTGGGCCGAACTTTGAGTTCCTAACACTCCAAAAACTAAAACGGAGCAAAGTTTGGACCAACTTCGTCCAAACCATATCAAAAACTCTCAATGGGACGAACTTTGGGTTCCGAGCTCTGAAATACTGAAACGGAGCAAAGTTTGGACCATGTGTCGTCCAAACCACCTAAAGAACTCTCATTGGGCCGAACTCTGAGTTCCTAACTCTCCAAAAACTCAAACGGAGCAAAGTTTGGACCAAGTTCGTCCAAACCATATCAAAAACTCTCAATGGGACGAACTTTGGGTTCCGAGCTCTCGAATATTGAAACGGAGCAAAGTTTGGACCAAGTGTCGTCCAAACCACAAAAAGAACTCTCATTGGGCCGAACTTTCAGTTCCTAACTCTCCAAAAACTCAAACGGAGCAAAGTTTGGACCAAGTTCGTCCAAACCATATCAAAAACTCTCAATGGGACGAACTTTGGGTTACGAGCTCTCAAATACTGAAACGGAGCAAAGTTTGGACCATGTGTCGTCCAAACCACCTAAAGAACTCTCATTGGGCCGAACTTTGAGTTCCTAACTCTCCAAAAACTCAAACGGAGCAAAGTTTGGATCAAGTTCGTCCAAACCATACGAAGAACTGTCATTGGGACGAACTTTGGGTTCCGAGCTCTCAAATACTGAAACGGAGCAAAGTTTGGACCATGTGTCGTCCAAACCACCTAAAGAACTCTCATTGGGCCGAACTTTGAGTTCCTAACTCTCCAAAAACTCAAACGGAGCAAAGTTTGGACCAAGTTCGTCCGAACCATATGAAGAACTGTCATCGGGACGAACTTTGGGTTCCGAGCTCTCAAATACTGAAACGGAGAAAGGTTTGGACCATGTGTCGTCCAAACCACCAAAAAAACTCTCATTGGGCCGAACTTTGAGTTCCTAACTCTCCAAAAACTCAAACGGAGCAAAGTTTGGACCAAGTTTGTCCAAACCATATGAAGAACTGTCATTGGGACGAACTTTGGGTTCCGAGCTCTCAAATACTGAAACGGAGAAAACTTTGGACCATGTGTCGTCCAAACCACCAAAAGAACTCTCATTGGGCCGAACTTTAAGTTCCTAACTCTCCAAAAACTCAAACGGAGCAAAGTTTGGACCAAGTTTGTCAAAACCATATGAAGAACTTTCATTGGGACGAACTTTGGGTTCCTAACTCTCGAAAAACTCAAACGGAGCAAACTTTGGACCAAGTTTGTCCAAACCATATGAAGAACCGTCATTGGGACGAACTTTGGGTTCCGAGCTCTCAAATACTGAAACGGAGCAAACTTTGGACCATGTGTCGTCCAAACCACCAAAAGAACTCTCATTGGGCCGAACTTTGAGTTCCTAACTCTCCATAAACTCAAACGGAGCAAAGTTTGGACCAAGTTTGTCCAAACCATATGAAGAACTGTCATTGGGACGAACTTTTGGTTCCGAGCTCTCAAATACTGAAATGGAGCAAACTTTGGACCATGTGTCGTCCAAACCACCTAAAGAACTCTCATTGGGCCGAACTTTGAGTTCCTAACTCTCCAAAAACTCAAACGGAGCAAAGTTTGGATCAAGTTCGTCCAAACCATACGAAGAACTGTCATTGGGACGAACTTTGGGTTCCGAGCTCTCAAATACTGAAACGGAGCAAAGTTTGGACCATGTGTCGTCCAAACCACCTAAAGAACTCTCATTGGGCCGAACTTTGAGTTCCTAACTCTCCAAAAACTCAAACGGAGCAAAGTTTGGACCAAGTTCGTCCGAACCATATGAAGAACTGTCATCGGGACGAACTTTGGGTTCCGAGCTCTCAAATACTGAAACGGAGAAAGGTTTGGACCATGTGTCGTCCAAACCACCAAAAAAACTCTCATTGGGCCGAACTTTGAGTTCCTAACTCTCCAAAAACTCAAACGGAGCAAAGTTTGGACCAAGTTTGTCCAAACCATATGAAGAACTGTCATTGGGACGAACTTTGGGTTCCGAGCTCTCAAATACTGAAACGGAGAAAACTTTGGACCATGTGTCGTCCAAACCACCAAAAGAACTCTCATTGGGCCGAACTTTAAGTTCCTAACTCTCCAAAAACTCAAACGGAGCAAAGTTTGGACCAAGTTTGTCAAAACCATATGAAGAACTTTCATTGGGACGAACTTTGGGTTCCTAACTCTCGAAAAACTCAAACGGAGCAAACTTTGGACCAAGTTTGTCCAAACCATATGAAGAACCGTCATTGGGACGAACTTTGGGTTCCGAGCTCTCAAATACTGAAACGGAGCAAACTTTGGACCATGTGTCGTCCAAACCACCAAAAGAACTCTCATTGGGCCGAACTTTGAGTTCCTAACTCTCCATAAACTCAAACGGAGCAAAGTTTGGACCAAGTTTGTCCAAACCATATGAAGAACTGTCATTGGGACGAACTTTTGGTTCCGAGCTCTCAAATACTGAAACGGAGCAAAGTTTGGACCATGTGTCGTCCAAACCACCTAAAGAACTCTCATTGGGCCGAACTTTGAGTTCCTAACTCTCCAAAAACTCAAACGGAGCAAAGTTTGGATCAAGTTCGTCCAAACCATACGAAGAACTGTCATTGGGACGAACTTTGGGTTCCGAGCTCTCAAATACTGAAACGGAGCAAAGTTTGGACCATGTGTCGTCCAAACCACCTAAAGAACTCTCATTGGGCCGAACTTTGAGTTCCTAACTCTCCAAAAACTCAAACGGAGCAAAGTTTGGACCAAGTTCGTCCGAACCATATGAAGAACTGTCATCGGGACGAACTTTGGGTTCCGAGCTCTCAAATACTGAAACGGAGAAAGGTTTGGACCATGTGTCGTCCAAACCACCAAAAAAACTCTCATTGGGCCGAACTTTGAGTTCCTAACTCTCCAAAAACTCAAACGGAGCAAAGTTTGGACCAAGTTTGTCCAAACCATATGAAGAACTGTCATTGGGACGAACTTTGGGTTCCGAGCTCTCAAATACTGAAACGGAGAAAACTTTGGACCATGTGTCGTCCAAACCACCAAAAGAACTCTCATTGGGCCGAACTTTAAGTTCCTAACTCTCCAAAAACTCAAACGGAGCAAAGTTTGGACCAAGTTTGTCAAAACCATATGAAGAACTTTCATTGGGACGAACTTTGAGTTCCTAACTCTCGAAAAACTCAAACGGAGCAAACTTTGGACCAAGTTTGTCCAAACCATATGAAGAACCGTCATTGGGACGAACTTTGGGTTCCGAGCTCTCAAATACTGAAACGGAGCAAACTTTGGACCATGTGTCGTCCAAACCACCAAAAGAACTCTCATTGGGCCGAACTTTGAGTTCCTAACTCTCCATAAACTCAAACGGAGCAAAGTTTGGACCAAGTTTGTCCAAACCATATGAAGAACTGTCATTGGGACGAACTTTTGGTTCCGAGCTCTCAAATACTGAAATGGAGCAAACTTTGGACCATGTGTCGTCCAAACCACCAAAAGAACTCTCATTGGGCCGAACTTTGAGTTCCTAATTCTCCAAAAACTAAAACGGAGCAAAGTTTGGACCAAGTTCGTCCAAACCATATCAAAAACTCTCAATGGGACGAACTTTGGGTTCCGAGCTCTCAAATACTGAAACGGAGCAAAGTTTGGACCAAGTGTCGTCCAAACCACCAAAAGAACTCTCATTGGGCCGAACTTTGAGTTCCTAACTCTCACAAAACTCAAACGGAGAAAAGTTTGGACCAAGTTCGTCCAAACCATATGAAGAACTGTCATTGGGACGAACTTTGGGTTCCGAGCTCTCAAATACTGAAACGGAGCAAAGTTTGGACCATGTGTCGTCCAAACCACCAAAAGAACTCTCATTGGGCCGAACTTTGAGTTCCTAACTCTCCAAAAACTCAAACGGAGCAAAGTTTGGACCAAGTTCGTCAAACCCATATGAAGAACTGTCATTGGGACGAACTTTGCGTTCCGAGCTCTCAAATACTGAAACGGAGCAAACTTTGGACCATGTGTCGTCCAAACCACCAAAAGAACTCTCATTGGGCCGAACTCTCATTGGGCCGAACTTTGAGTTCCTAACTCTCCAAAAACTCAAACGGAGCAAAGTTTAGACCAAGTTCGTCAAAACCATATCAAAAACTCTCAATGGGACGAACTTTGGGTTCCGAGCTCTCAAATACCGAAACGGAGCAGAGTTTGGACGATGTGTGGTCCAAACCTCCTAAAGAACTCTCATTGGGCCGAACTTTGAGTTCCTAACTCTCCAAAAACTCAAACGGAGCAAAGTTTGGACCAAGTTCGTCAAACCATATCAAAAACTCTCAGTGGGACGAACTTTGGGTTCCGAGCTCTCAAATATTGAAACGGAGCAAAGTTTGGACCATGAGTCGTCCAAACCACCTAAAGAACTCTCATTGGGCCGAACTTTGAGTTCCTAACTCTCCAAAAACTCAAACGGAGCAAAGTTTGGACCAAGTTCGTCCAAACCATATCAAAAACTCTCAATGGGACGAACTTTGGGTTCCGAGCTCTGAAATACTGAAACGGAGCAAAGTTTGGACCATGTGTCGTCCAAACCACCTAAAGAACTCTCATTGGGCCGAACTTTGAGTTCCTAACTCTCCAAAAACTCAAACGGAGCAAAGTTTGGACCAAGTTCGTCCAAACCATATAAAAAACTCTCAATGGGACGAACTTTGGGTTCCGAGCTCTCAAATATTGAAACGGAGCAAAGTTTGGACCATGTGTCGTCCAAACCACCAAAAGAACTCTCATTGGGCCGAACTTTGAGTTCCTAACTCTCCAAAAACTCAAACGGAGCAAAGTTTGGACCAAGTTCGTCCAAACCATATCAAAAACTCTCAATGGGACGAACTTTGGGTTCCGAGCTCTCAAATACTGAAACGGAGCAAAGTTTAGACCATGTGTCGTCCAAACTACCTAAAGAACTCTCATTGGGCCGAACTTATAGTTCCTAACTCTCCAAAAACTCAAACGGAGCAAAGTTTGGACCAAGTTCGTCCAAACCATATGAAGAACTGTCATTGGGACGAACTTTGGGTTCCGAGCTCTCAAATACTGAAACGGAGCAAAGTTTGACCATGTGTCGTCCAAATCACCTAAAGACTCTCATTTTGCCGAACTTTTAGTTCCTAACTCCTGAAAAACTCAAACGGAGCAAAGTTTGGACCAAGTTCGTCCAAACCATATGAAGAACTGTCATTGGGATGAACTTTGGGTTCCGAGCTCTCAAATACTGAAACGGAGCAAGGTTTGGACCATGTGTCGTCCAAACCACCAAAAAAACTCTCATTGGGCCGAACTTTGAGTTCCTAACTCTCAAAAAACTCAAACGGAGCAAAGTTTGGACCAAGTTTGTCCAAACCATATGAAGTACTGTCATTGGGACGAACTTTGGGTTCCGATCTCTCAAATACTGAAACGGAGCAAGGTTTGGACCATGTGTCGTCCAAACCACCAAAAAAACTCTCATTGGGCCGAACTTTGAGTTCCTAACTCTCAAAAAACTCAAACGGAGCAAAGTTTGGACCAAGTTTGTCCAAACCATATGAAGTACTGTCATTGGGACGAACTTTGGGTTCCGATCTCTCAAATACTGAAACGGAGCAAACTTTGGACCATGTGTCGTCCAAACCACCAAAAGAACTCTCATTGGGCCGAAGTTTGAGTTCCTAACTCTCCAAAAACTCAAACGAAGAAAAGTTTGGACCAAGTTCGTCCAAACCATATGAAGAACTGTCATTGGGAAGAACATTGGGTTCCGAGCTCTCAAATACTGAAACGGAGCAAAGTTTGGACCATGTGTCGTCCAAACCACCAAAAGAACTCTCATTGGGCCGAACTTTGAGTTCCTAACACTCCAAAAACTCAAACGGAGCAAAGTTTGGACCGAGTTCGTCCAAACCATATAAAAAACACTCAATGAGACGAACTTTGGGTTCCGAGCTCTCAAATATTGAAACAGAGCAAAGTTTGGACCAAGTGTCGTCCAAACCACCAAAAGAACTCTCATTGGGCCGAACTTTGAGTTCCTAACTCTCCAAAAACTCAAACGGAGAAAAGTTTGGACCAAGTTCGTCAAACCCATATGAAGAACTGTCATTGGGACGAACTTTGCGTTCCGAGCTCTCAAATACTGAAACGGAGCAAACTTTGGACCATGTGTCGTCCAAACCACCAAAAGAACTCTCATTGGGCCGAACTTTGAGTTCCTAACTCTCCAAAAACTCAAACGGAGCAAAGTTTAGACCAAGTTCGTCAAAACCATATCAAAAACTCTCAATGGGACGAACTTTGGGTTCCGAGCTCTCAAATACTGAAACGGAGAAGAGTTTGGACCATGTCTCGTCCAAACCACCTAAAGAACTCTCATTGGGCCGAACTTTGAGTTCCTAACTCTCCAAAAACTCAAACGGAGCAAAGTTTGGACCAAGTTCGTCCAAACCATATCAAAAACTCTCAATGGGACGAACTTTGGGTTCCGAGCTCTCAAATACTGAAACGGAGCAAAGTTTGGACCAAGTGTCGTCCAAACCACCAAAAGAACTCTCATTGGGCCGAACTTTGAGTTCCTAACTCTCACAAAACTCAAACGGAGAAAAGTTTGGACCAAGTTCGTCCAAACCATATGAAGAACTGTCATTGGGACGAACTTTGGGTTCCGAGCTCTCAAATACTGAAACGGAGCAAAGTTTGGACCATGTGTGGTCCAAACCACCTAAAGAACTCTCATTGGGCCGAACCTTGAGTTCCTAACTCTCCAAAAACTCAAACGGAGCAAAGTTTGGACCAAGTTCGTCAAACCATATCAAAAACTCTCAGTGGGACGAACTTTGGGTTCCGAGCTCTCAAATATTGAAACGGAGCAATGTTTGGACCAAGTGTCGTCCAAACCACAAAAAGAACTCTCATTGGGCCGAACTTTGAGTTCCTAACTCTCCAAAAACTCAAACGGAGCAAAGTTTGGACCAAGTTCGTCCAAACCATATCAAAAACTCTCAATGGGACGAACTTTGGGTTCCGAGCTCTCAAATACCGAAACGGAGCAGCGTTTGGACCATGTGTGGTCCAAACCACCTAAAGAACTCTCATTGGGCCGAACTTTGAGTTCCTAACTCTCCAAGAACTCAAACGGAGCAAAGTTTGGACATAGTTCGTCAAACCATATCAAAAACTCTCAGTGGGACGAACTTTGGGTTCCGAGCTCTCGAATACTGAAACGGAGCAAAGTTAAGACCAAGTGTCGTCCAAACCACCAAAAGAACTCTCATTGGGCCGAACTTTGAGTTCCTAACACTCCAAAAACTCAAACGGAGAAAGTTTGGACCAAGTTCGTCCAAACCATATCAAAAACTCTCAATGGGACGAACTTTGGGTTCCGAGCTCTCAAATATTGAAATGGAGAAAAGTTTGGACCAAGTGTCGTCCAAACCACAAAAAGAACTCTCATTGAGCCGAACTTTGAGTTCCTAACTCTCCAAAAACTCAAACGGAGCAAAGTTTGGACGACGTTCGTCCAAACCATATGAAGAACTGTCATTGGGACGAACTTTGGGGTCCGAGCTCTCGAATACTGAAACGGAGCAAAGTTTGGACCATGTGTCGTCCAAACCACCTAAAGAACTCTCATTGGGCCGAACTTTGAGTTCCTAACTCTCCAAAAACTCAAACGGAGCAAAGTTTGGACCAAGTTCGTCCAAACCATATAAAAAACTCTCAATGGGACGAACTTTGGGTTCCGAGCTCTCAAATACCGAAACGGAGCAAAGTTTGGACGATGTGTGGTCCAAACCACGTAAAGAACTCTCATTGGGCCAAACTTTGAGTTCCTAACTCTCCAAAAACTCAAACGGAGCAAAGTTTGGACCAAGTTCGTCAAACCATAACAAAAACTCTCAGTGGGACGAACTTTGGGTTCCGAGCTCTCAAATATTGAAACGGAGCAAAGTTTGGACCATGTGTCGTCCAAACCACCTAAAGAACTCTCATTGGGCCGAACTTTGAGTTCCTAACTCTCCAAAAACTCAAACGGAGCAAAGTTTGGACCAAGTTCGTCCAAACCATATCAAAAACTCCTAATGGGACGAACTTTGGGTTCCGAGCTCTCAAATACTGAAACGGAGCAAAGTTTCGACCATGTGTCGTCCAAACCACCTAAAGAACTCTCATTGGGCCGAACTTTGAGTTCCTAACTCTCCAAAAACTCAAACGGAGCAAAGTTTGGACGACGTTCGTCCAAACCATATGAAGAACTGTCATTGGGACGAACTTTGGGGTCCGAGCTCTCGAATACTGAAACGGAGCAAAGTTTGGACCATGTGTCGTCCAAACCACCTAAAGAACTCTCATTGGGCCGAACTTTGAGTTCCTAACTCTCCAAAAACTCAAACGGAGCAAAGTTTGGACCAAGTTCGTCCAAACCATATAAAAAACTCTCAATGGGACGAACTTTGGGTTCCGAGCTCTCAAATACCGAAACGGAGCAAAGTTTGGACGATGTGTGGTCCAAACCACCTAAAGAACTCTCATTGGGCCGAACTTTGAGTTCCTAACTCTCCAAAAACTCAAACGGAGCAAAGTTTGGACCAAGTTCGTCAAACCATAACAAAAACTCTCAGTGGGACGAACTTTGGGTTCTGAGCTCTCAAATATTGAAACGGAGCAAAGTTTGGACCATGTGTCGTCCAAACCACCTAAAGAACTCTCATTGGGCCGAACTTTGAGTTCCTAACTCTCCAAAAACTCAAACGGAGCAAAGTTTGGACCAAGTTCGTCCAAACCATATCAAAAACTCTCAATGGGACGAACTTTGGGTTCCGAGCTCTCAAATACTGAAACGGAGCAAAGTTTAGACCATGTGTCGTCCAAACCACCTAAAGAGCTCTCATTGGGCCGAACTTTGAGTTCCTAACTCTCCAAAAACTCAAACGGAGCAAAGTTTGGACCAAGTTCGTCCAAACCATATGAAGAACTGTCATTGGGACGAACTTTGGGTTCCGAGCTCTCAAATACTGAAACGGAGCAAAGTTTGACCATGTGTCGTCCAAACCACCTAATGACTCTCATTGGGCCGAACTTTGAGTTCCTAACTCCTGAAAAACTCAAACGGAGCAAAGTTTGGACCAAGTTCGTCCAAACCATATCAAGAACTGCATTGGGAGGAACTTTGGGTTCCGAGCTCTCAAATACTGAAACGGAGCAAGGTTTGGACCATGTGTCGTCCAAACCACCAAAAAAACTCTCATTGGGCCGAACTTTGAGTTCCTAACTCTCAAAAAACTCAAACGGAGCAAAGTTTGGACCAAGTTTGTCCAAACCATATGAAGAACTGTCATTGGGACGAACTTTGGGTTCCGATCTCTCAAATACTGAAACGGAGCAAACTTTGGACCATGTGTCGTCCAAACCACCAAAAGAACTCTCATTGGGCCGAAGTTTGAGTTCCTAACTCTCCAAAAACTCAAACGGAGAAAAGTTTGGACCAAGTTCGTCCAAACCATATGAAGAACTGTCATTGGGACGAACTTTGGGTTCCGAGCTCTCAAATACTGAAACGGAGCAAAGTTTGGACCATGTGTTGTCCAAACCACCAAAAGAACTCTCATTGGGCCGAACTTTTAGTTGCTAACTCTCCAAAACTCAAACGGACCAAAGTTCTGACCAAAATCGTCCAAACCATATCAAAAACTCTCAATGGGACGAACTTTGGGTTCTTAGCTCTCAAATACTGAAACGGAGCAAAGTTTGGACCAAGTGTCGTCCAAACCACCAAAAGAACTCTCATTGGGCCGAACTTTGAGTTCCTAACTCTCCAAAAACTCAAACGGAGCCAAGTTTGGACCAAGTTCGACCAAACCATATCAAAAACTCTCAATGGGACGAACTTTGGGTTCCGAGCTCTCAAATATTTAAACGGAGCAAAGTTTGGACCAAGTGTCATCCAAACCACCAAAAGAACTCTCATTGGGCCGAACTTTGAGTTCCTAACTCTCCAAGAACTCAAACGGAGCAAAGTTTGGACAAAGTTCGTCAAACCATATCAAAAACTCTCAGTGGGACGAACTTTGGGTTCCGAGCTCTCGAATACTGAAACGGAGCAAAGTTTGGACCAAGTGTCGTCCAAACCACCAAAAGAACTCTCATTGGGCCGAACTTTGAGTTCCGAACACTCCAAAAACTCAAACGGAGAAAGTTTGGACCAAGTTCGTCCAAACCATATCAAAAACTCTCAATGGGACGAACTTTTGGTTCCGAGCTCTCAAATATTGAAACGGAGCAAAGTTTGGACCAAGTGTCGTTCAAACCACAAAAAGAACTCTCATTGGGCCGAACTTTGAGTTCCTAACTCTCCATAAACTCAAACGGAGCAAAGTTTGGACCAAGTTCGTCCAAACCATATGAAGAACTGTCATTGGGACGAACTTTGGGTTCCGAGCTCTCGAATACTGAAACGGAGAAAGTTTGGACCATGTGTCGTCCAAACCACTTAAAGAACTCTCATTGGGGCGAACTTTGAGTTTTAACTCTCCAAAAACTCAAACGGAGCAAAGTTTGGACCAAGTTCGTCCAAACCATATGAAGAACTGTCATTGGGAAGAACTTTGGGTTCCGAGCTCTCAAATACTGAAACGGAGCAAAGTTTGGACCATGTGTCGTCCAAACCACCAAAAGAACTCTCATTGGGCCGAACTTTGAGTTCCTAACACTCCAAAAACTCAAACGGAGCAAAGTTTGGACCAAGTTCATCCAAACCATATAAAAAACTCTCAATGGGACGAACTTTGGGTTCCGAGCTCTCAAATATTGAAACAGAACAAAGTTTGGACCAAGTGTCGTCCAAACCACAAAAAGAACTCTCATTGGGCCCAACTTTGAGTTCCTAATCTCCAAAAACTTAAACGGAGCAAAGTTTGGACCAAGTTCGTCCAAACCATATGAAGAACTGTCATTGGGACGAACTTTGGGTTCCGAGCTCTCAAATACTGAAACGGAGCAAACTTTGGACCATGTGTCGTCCAAACCACCAAAAGAACTCTCATTGGGCCGAACTTTGAGTTCCTAACTCTCCAAAAACTCAAACGGAGCAAAGTTTGGACCAAGTTCGTCAAACCATATCAAATACTCTCAGTGGGACGAACTTTGGGTCCGAGCTCTCGAATACTGAAACGGAGCAAAGTTTGGACAAAGTGTCGTCAAAACCACCAAAATTTTTATCCTTGGTTCTCCATGGTGGGGGTTCGATCCTGCATATACGCAGTTTACTGTTTATTTAACCGCCCAAATTTTATATCAAACAACCACCTGGCTCAGTGGTTGAGTGAGTTATTATCCTTGGCTGCTCTATGGTGGGGGTTCAATCCTGCATATATGCAGTTTACTGTTAATTTAACCGCCCAAATTTTTTTTTTTTTTAGGGCTAGTTTTCTCTGTTCTCTCTCCTTGGCGAAATTGGGCGACGGGATTCAGAGGGGCTAGGCCGGCAAGGCGGCGCTGCCGCCGTCCTTGTTTTTGGGTCATTTTGCTGGTTCTTGCATGTGTGTGCATGGATCGTTTTCTGTTTCATTCGTGTGTGGGTTGATCTGACGATTGTATGACCCTTTTAATTTTCGTTTTCGAATGGTTTTATTTTAGGATTGTGTGCTGCTGGTGATCGTAGGTGGTTTCATATTTTCTGAATGTAGATGGTTTTTGGGGATCGTGTGCTGGTGGGTTGCGATTAGGTTTTGTGGCGGTGGTGCTGTGTGATTGGGTCGATCAATTAGTGCTGAGTGAGTTTTGCAATCGGTTTGCGATTGTGCTACTGGGGCGTGGCCGATTGTGATCGATTGCTGTGGTCGGTTATTAAGCGGTGGGGTGTGCGATTTGTTGTGACTGAAAGCTTCGATGGGTAAAAAGCGTTCGCCTGCAAAGCAGAAGGTGCTTCTCTCTGATTTACGCGAGGCAGTGAGGGTGCAATCGGCTTCGTTGTCTGGGTTTCCTTCTGGTTCTTTGCTGAAGACGGGAGATGATGGTGATGTTCCTTTAAAGGATCCCCATGCTACGAGTTCAGGTTTGTCCAGGGTGTTTAATCCGGAGGAGTTACAGACTTCGAAGGAAAGCTTGGAGGTGTTGGCAGCTCAGATGAGACGGTTGAAGGAGGTCCATGGCGGCGGTGATGTTTCTCGTCTTGCCCTAGATTGCTCGGGTCAGCAGGTCGGGTCAATTAATTCGATTGGGGTTGGGTGTCCCTCTGGGCAGAAGCTTGGGGTTGGGCGTGATGTGGTTGGGCCTGGAGTTGGGCCTAAGATGGATGGCTTGGGTAAGCAGATGGGCCTTAGTGAAGTGATTGTGGAAGTGGCTGGGACGAAAATTGTTGGGCTTGATGGGCCGAAGATGGGAGAGCCGAAGGGTTTAGGTGATGGGCGGAAGTCAAAGGCTGATTTGGGTGATGGTCTGAAGGTTTCTGAGTTGGGTTCTCAATTTGTGGAGGGTAAGGCTCCGATTGGGTCTACCACTAATGGGCTGAGTGGGCCTTCTAAGGATGAGGGGTCAGTTTCCACGAGTGGGTTGGTCTCTCATTCTGGGAAGCAAGTGGGTATGGGGCCGATTGGAGCTGTCAAGGGTGAAAGAAGGTCTTGGGCTGCATTATTTGGGGTGCCAAAATCTTCTTCTACGTCCAAGCTTCAATTTGTTCCACCTATGGTGGTAAATGGTCGTCGGGTGGTGGTGCCTTCGGAGGATATTGTGAATGAGGGGATAAAATTGTGGCAGTGCTCACTTGTGGGCCAATTTGTGGACTCTCGAGTTCCTTTTCCCATCTTATCTCGGTTGGTTAATCGTATTTGGGGGCATCTTGAGGAGCCTTCCATTACAATAATGGAGAGTGGCCTGATTGTGTTCCAATTTAGACAAGAAGCGTCATGTGATTGGATTTTGTCGAATGGTCCATGGCATATTGGAGGTAAGCCTCTTCTTCTTCGTAAGTGGTTTCCGGGTATTGTTCCTCAAACTTTCTCGTTTGATAGTGTGCCTATTTGGGTGAAGTTGTCAAATTTGCCGCTTGAGTTATGGACGTCGAGTGGGATAAGTGTGGTGGCTAGTGCTATTGGTAGGCCGATGTGCCTTGATAAGGCGACGGAGGAGCGTCGTCGGTTGTCTTTTGCAAGGGTGTGTGTAGAAATTGAGCCGAAGGATGAATTACCTAGCTCGGTGGATGTTTGTGTGAGGGGAACAAATTTTGTTATTCCAGTTGAGTATGCTTGGATACCGAGAAGATGTCCCCATTGTTGTGTGTTTGGGCACTCGTTTTCGAGTTGTGTGAATAGGCCTAAGCAGGGCCATGTGGCGCCCTCACCTCCTAGTCCGAAGAGGCCTGTGGCAGAGGTTTCGCGTATTGTTACTCAGGGCTCTATCCCAATGAGGACGGGTGTTCAACCTTCTCCTCCTAGCCCGACGAGGCCTCTAGCAGAGGGTTCGCAGTTAGTTACTCAGGTCCCTAGCCCGGTAGGGATCAAGGGTCATGCCAGTTCCTGTGAGGGGGTTGACGGGAAGACCTTGGCCGTTACTCCAGAGGTTACCGATCCTCCTCCGTTAGCCATGGTGACTCCTCAGTCGAACTACATTACGTATGAGCGTGCTCCTCAGTTCAGTGTTGATTCCTTATTGGGCAAGGGAGGCTTCCCTTCTCCTTGAGTTATTCATGATAGGTTTAGTTGGTTGTTAGTACCCTACTCGGGGTGTGAGCTTTATCGTTTTCTTGCTTGGCGCGTCAGCTTCTTGCCGTGTGTCGTAGTCTTTTATTTTTCTCCCCTGCTCGGGGTGTGAGCTTGTCTGCGCTCCCCTTCTTTGGGGTGAGTCATTTTGTTTTCCTTCTGCTCTGTTTGAATTTTCTTTCCCTACTCGGGGTGTGAGCTTAGTTTATTTGTGCCCTGGCCTCGGGCTATGAGGTCCTCCTTTTTGCATAGTTATATACATCTACCTTTGCAAAAAAAAAAAACTGTCATTGGGAAGAACATTGGGTTCCGAGCTCTCAAATACTGAAACGGAGCAAAGTTTGGACCATGTGTCGTCCAAACCACCAAAAGAACTCTCATTGGGCCGAACTTTGAGTTCCTAACACTCCAAAAACTCAAACGAAGCAAAGTTTGGACCAAGTTCGTCCAAACCATATAAAAAACTCTCAATGGGACGAACTTTGGGTTCCGAGCTCTCAAATATTGAAACAGAGCAAAGTTTGGACCAAGTGTCGTCCAAACCACAAAAAGAACTCTCATTAGGCCGAACTTTGAGTTCCTAACTCTCCAAAAACTCAAACGGAGCAAAGTTTGGACCAAGTTCGTCAAACCCATATGAAGAACTGTCATTGGGACGAACTTTGCGTTCCGAGCTCTCAAATACTGAAACGGAGCAAACTTTGGACCATGTGTCGTCCAAACCACCAAAAGAACTCTCATTGGGCCGAACTTTGAGTTCCTAACTCTCCAAAAACTCAAACGGAGCAAAGTTTAGACCAAGTTCGTCAAAACCATATCAAAAACTCTCAATGGGACGAACTTTGGGTTCCGAGCTCTCAAATACTGAAACGGAGAAGAGTTTGGACCATGTGTCGTCCAAACCACCTAAAGAACTCTCATTGGGCCGAACTTTGAGTTCCTAACTCTCCAAAAACTCAAACGGAGCAAAGTTTGGACCAAGTTCGTCCAAACCATATCAAAAACTCTCAATGGGACGAACTTTGGGTTCCGAGCCCTCAAATACTGAAACGGGGCAAAGTTTGGACCAAGTGTCGTCCAAACCACCAAAAGAACTCTCATTGGGCCGAACTTTGAGTTCCTAACTCTCCAAAAACTCAAACGGTGCATAGTTTGGACCAAGTTCGTCCAAACCATATGAAGAACTGTCATTGGGACGAACTTTGGGTTCCGAGCTCTCAAATACTGAAACGGAGCAAAGTTTGGACCATGTGTCGTCCAAACCACCAAAAGAACTCTCATTGGGCCGAACTTTGAGTTCCTAACTCTCCAAAAACTAATACGGAGCAAAGTTTGGACCAAGTTCGTCCAAACCATATGAAGAACTGTCATTGGGACGAACTTTGGGTTCCGAGCTCTCAAATACTGAAACGGAGCAAAGTTTGGACCATGTGTCGTCCAAACCACCAAAAGAACTCTCATTGGGCCGAACTTTGAGTTCCTAACACTCCAAAAACTCAAACGGAGCAATGTTTGGACCAAGTTCGTCCAAACCATATAAAAAACTCTCAATGGGACGAACTTTGGGTTCCGAGCTCTCAAATATTGAAACAGAGCAAAGTTTGGACCAAGTGTCGTCCAAACCACAAAAAGAACACTCATTGGGCCGAACTTTGAGTTCCTAACTCTCCAAAAACTCAAACGGAGCAAAGTTTGGACCAAGTTCGTCCAAACCATATGAAGAACTGTCATTGGGACGAACTTTGGGTTCCGAGCTCTCAAATACTGAAACAGAGCAAACTTTGGACCATGTGTCGTCCAAACCACCAAAAGAACTCTCATTGGGCCGAACTTTGAGTTCCTAACTCTCCAAAAACTCAAACGGAGCAAAGTTTGGACCAAGTTCGTCAAAACCATATCAAAAACTCTCAATGGGATGAACTTTGGGTTCCGAGCTCTCAAATACTGAAACGGAGAAGAGTTTGGACCATATGTCGTCCAAACCACCAAAAGAACTCTCATTGGGCCGAACTTTGAGTTCCTAACTCTCCAAAAACTCAAACGGAGCAAAGTTTGGACCAAGTTCGTCAAAACCATATCAAAAACTCTCAATGGGATGAACTTTGGGTTCCGAGCTCTCAAATACTGAAACGGAGAAGAGTTTGGACCATATGTCGTCCAAACCACCTAAAGAACTCTCATTGGGCCGAACTTTGAGTTCCTAACTCTCCAAAAACTCAAACGGAGCAAAGTTTGGACCAAGTTCGTCCAAACCATATGAAGAACTGTCATTGGGACGAACTTTGGGTTCCGAGCTCTCAAATACTGAAACGGAGCAAAGTTTGGACCATGTGTCGTCCAAACCACCAAAAGAACTCTCATTGGGCCGAACTTTTAGTTCCTAACTCTCCAAAAACTCAAAACGGAGCAAAGTTTGGACAAAAATCGTCCAAACCATATCAAAAACTCTCAATGGGACGAACTTTGGGTTCCGAGCTCTCAAATACTGAAACGGAGCAAAGTTTGGACCAAGTGTCGTCCAAACCACCAAAAGAACTCTCATTGGGCCGAACTTTGAGTTCCTAACTCTCCAAAAACTCAAACGGAGCAAAGTTTGGACCAAGTTCGTCCCAACCATATGAAGAACTGTCATTGGGACGAACTTTGGGTTCCGAGCTCTCGAATACTGAAACGGAGAAAAGTTTGGACCATGTGTCGTCCAAACCACCTAAAGAACTCTCATTGGGCCGAACTTTGAGTTCCTAACTCTCCAAACACTCAAACGGAGCAAAGTTTGGACCCAGTTCGTCCAAACCATATCAAAAACTCTCATTGGGACGAACCTTGGGTTCCTAGCTCTCAAATACCGAAACGGAGCAAAGTTTGGACCATGTGTCGTCCAAACCACAAAAAGGACTCTCATAGGGCCGAACTTTGAGTTCCTAACTCTCCAAAAACTCAAACGGAGAAAAGTTTGGACCAAGTTCGTCCAAACCTTATCAAAAACTCTCAATGGGACGAACTTTGGGTTCCGAGCTCTCAAATATTGAAACGGAGGAAAGTTTGGACCAAGTGTCGTCCAAACCACCAAAAGAACTCTCATTGGGCCGAACTTTGAGTTTTAACTCTCCAAAAACTCAAACGGAGCAAAGTTTGGACCAAGTTCGTCCAAACCATATGAAGAACTGTCATTGGGAAGAACTTTGGGTTCCGAGCTCTCAAATATTGAAACAGAGCAAAGTTTGGACCAAGTGTCATCCAAACCAGAAAAAGAACTCTCATTGGGCCGAACTTTGAGTTCCTAACTCTCCAAAAACTCAAACGGAGCAAAGTTTGGACCAAGTTCGTCCAAACCATATGAAAAACTGTCATTGGGACGAACTTTGGGTTCCGAGCTCTCAAATACTGAAACGGAGCAAACTTTGGACCATGTGTCGTCCAAACCACCAAAAGAATTCTCATTGGGCCGAACTTTGAGTTCCTAACTCTCCAAAAACTCAAACGGAGCAAAGTTTGGACCAAGTTCGTCCAAACCATATCAAAAACTCTCAATGCGACGAACTTTGGGTTCCGAGCTCTCAAATACTGAAACGGAGCAGAGTTTGGATCATGTGTCGTCCAAACCACCTAAAGAACTCTCATTGGGCCGATTTTTGAGTTCCTAACTCTCCAAAAATTCAAACGGAACAAAGTTTGGACCAAGTTCATCCAAACCATATCAAAAACTCTCAATGGGACGAACTTTGGCTTCCGAGCTCTCAAATACTGAAACGGAGCAAAGTTTGGACCAAGTGTCGTCCAAACCACCAAAAGAACTCTCATTGGGCCGAACTTTGAGTTCCTAACTCTCCAAAAACTCAAACGGAGCAAAGTTGGACCAAGATCGTCCAAACCATATCAAAAACTCTCAATGGGACGAACTTTGGGTTCCGAGCTCTCAAATACTGAAACGGAGCAGAGTTTGGACCATGTGTCGTCCAAACCACCTAAAGAACTCTCATTGGGCCGAACTTTGAGTTCCTAACTCTCTAAAAACTCAAACGGAGCAAAGTTTGGACCAAGTTCGTCCAAACCACCAAAAGAACTCTCATTGGGCCGAACTTTGAGTTCCTAACTCTCCAAAAACTCAAACGGAGCAAAGTTTGGACCAAGATCGTCCAAACCATATCAAAAACTCTCAATGGGACGAACTTTGGGTTCCGAGCTCTCAAATACTGAAACGGAGCAGAGTTTGGACCATGTGTCGTCCAAACCAGCTAAAGAACTCTCATTGGGCCGAACTTTGAGTTCCTAACTCTCTAAAAACTCAAACGGAGCAAAGTTTGGACCAAGTTCGTCCAAACCATATGAAGAACTGTCATTAGGACGAACTTTGGGTTCCGTGCTCTCAAATACTGAAATGGAGCAAAGTTTGTACCATGTGTCGTCCAAACCACCTAAAGAACTCTCATTGGGCCGAACTTTGAGTTGCTAACTCTCCAAATACTCAAACGGAGCAAAGTTTGGTACAAGTTCGTCCAAACCATATGAAGAACTGTCATTGGGACGAACTTTGGGTTCCGAGCTCTCAAATACTGAAATGGAGCAAAGTTTGGACCATGTGTCGTCCAAACGACCTAAAGAACTCTCATTGGGCCGAACTTTGAGTTGCTAACTCCCCAAAAACTCAAACGGAGCAAAGTTTGGACCAAGTTCGTCCAAACCATATCAAAAACTCTCAATGGGACGAACTTTGGGTTCCGAGCTCTCAAATACTGAAACGGAGCAGAGTTTGGACCATGTGTCGTCCAAACCACAAAAAGAACTCTCATTGGGCCGAACTTTGAGTTCCTAACTCTCCAAAAACTCAAACGGAGCAAAGTTTAGACCAAGTTCGTCCAAACCATATGAAGAACTGTCATTGGGACGAACTTTGGGTTCCGAGCTCTCAAATACTGAAATGGAGCAAAGTTTGGACCATGTGTCTTCCAAACCACCTAAAGAACTCTCATTGGGCCGAACTTTGAGTTTTAACTCTCCAAAAACTCAAACGGAGCAAAGTTTGGACCAAGTTCGTCCAAACCATATGAAGAACTGTCATTGGGAAGAACTTTGGGTTCCGAGCTCTCAAATATTGAAACATAGCAAAGTTTGGACCAAGTGTCGTCCAAACCAGAAAAAGAACTCTCATTGGGCCGAACTTTGAGTTCCTAACTCTCCAAAAACTCAAACGGAGCAAAGTTTGGACCAAGTTCGTCCAAACCTTATCAAAAACTCTCAATGGGACGAACTTTGGGTTCCGAGCTCTCAAATACTGAAACGGAGCAAAGTTTGGACCAAGTGTCGTCCAAACCACCAAAAGAACTCTCATTGGGCCGAACTTTGAGTTTTAACTCTCCAAAAACTCAAATGGAGCAAAGTTTGGACCAAGTTCGTCCAAACCATATGAAGAACTGTCATTGGGAAGAACTTTGGGTTCCGAGCTCTCAAATACTGAAACGGAGCAAGGTTTCGACCATGTGTCGTCCAAACCACCAAAAGAACTCTCATTGGGCCGAACTTTGAGTTCCTAACTCTCCAAAAACTCAAACGGAGCAAAGTTTGGTCTAAGTTCGTGCAAACTATATGAAAAACTGTCACTGGGACGAACCTTGGGTTCCGAGCTCTCAAATATTGAAACGGAGCTAAGTTTGGACCATGCGTCGTCCAAACCACCAAAAGAACTCTCATTGGGCCGAACTTTGAGTTTTAACTCTCCAAAAACTCAAACGGAGCAAAATTTGGACCAAGTTCGTCCAAACCATATGAAGAACTGTCATTGGGAAGAACTTTGGGTTCCGAGCTCTCAAATATTGAAACAGAGCAAAGTTTGGACCAAGTGTCGTCCAAACTAGAAAAAGAACTCTCATTGGGCCGAACTTTGAGTTCCTAACTCTCCAAAAACTCAAACGGAGCAAAGTTTGGACCAAGTTCGTCCAAACCATATGAAGAACTGTCATTGGGACGAACTTTGGGTTCCGAGCTCTCAAATACTGAAACGGAGCAAACTTTGGACCATGTGTCGTCCAAACCACCAAAAGAATTCTCATTGGGCCGAACTATGAGTTCCTAACTCTCCAAAAACTCAAACGGAGCAAAGTTTGGACCAAGTTCGTCCAAACCATATCAAAAACTCTCAATGCGACGAACTTTGGGTTCCGAGCTCTCAAATACTGAAACGGAGCAGAGTTTGGACCATGTGTCGTCCAAACCACCTAAAGAACTCTCATTGGGCCGATTTTTTAGTTCCTAACTCTCCAAAAACTCAAACGGAACAAAGTTTGGACCAAGTTCATCCAAACCATATCAAAAAGTCTCAATGGGACGAACTTTGGGTTCCGAGCTCTCAAATACTGAAACGGAGCAAAGTTTGGACCAAGTGTCGTCCAAACCACCAAAAGAACTCTCATTGGGCCGAACTTTGAGTTCCTAACTCTCCAAAAACTCAAACGGAGCAAAGTTTGGACCAAGATCGTCCAAACCATATCAAAAACTCTCAATGGGACGAACTTTGGGTTCCGAGCTCTCAAATACTGAAACGGAGCAGAGTTTGGACCATGTGTCGTCCAAACCACCTAAAGAACTCTCATTGGGCCGAACTTTGAGTTCCTAACTCTCTAAAAACTCAAACGGAGCAAAGTTTGGACCAAGTTCGTCCAAACCACCAAAAGAACTCTCATTGGGCCGAACTTTGAGTTCCTAACTCTCCAAAAACTCAAACGGAGCAAAGTTTGGACCAAGATCGTCCAAACCATATCAAAAACTCTCAATGGGACGAACTTTGGGTTCCGAGCTCTCAAATACTGAAACGGAGCAGAGTTTGGACCATGTGTCGTCCAAACCAGCTAAAGAACTCTCATTGGGCCGAACTTTGAGTTCCTAACTCTCTAAAAACTCAAACGGAGCAAAGTTTGGACCAAGTTCGTCCAAACCATATGAAGAACTGTCATTAGGACGAACTTTGGGTTCCGTGCTCTCAAATACTGAAATGGAGCAAAGTTTGTACCATGTGTCGTCCAAACCACCTAAAGAACTCTCATTGGGCCGAACTTTGAGTTGCTAACTCTCCAAATACTCAAACGGAGCAAAGTTTGGTACAAGTTCGTCCAAACCATATGAAGAACTGTCATTGGGACGAACTTTGGGTTCCGAGCTCTCAAATACTGAAATGGAGCAAAGTTTGGACCATGTGTCGTCCAAACCACCTAAAGAACTCTCATTGGGCCGAACTTTGAGTTGCTAACTCCCCAAAAACTCAAACGGAGCAAAGTTTGGACCAAGTTCGTCCAAACCATATCAAAAACTCTCAATGGGACGAACTTTGGGTTCCGAGCTCTCAAATACTGAAACGGAGCAGAGTTTGGACCATGTGTCGTCCAAACCACAAAAAGAACTCTCATTGGGCCGAACTTTGAGTTCCTAACTCTCCAAAAACTCAAACGGAGCAAAGTTTAGACCAAGTTCGTCCAAACCATATGAAGAACTGTCATTGGGACGAACTTTGGGTTCCGAGCTCTCAAATACTGAAATGGAGCAAAGTTTGGACCATGTGTCTTCCAAACCACCTAAAGAACTCTCATTGGGCCGAACTTTGAGTTTTAACTCTCCAAAAACTCAAACGGAGCAAAGTTTGGACCAAGTTCGTCCAAACCATATGAAGAACTGTCATTGGGAAGAACTTTGGGTTCCGAGCTCTCAAATATTGAAACATAGCAAAGTTTGGACCAAGTGTCGTCCAAACCAGAAAAAGAACTCTCATTGGGCCGAACTTTGAGTTCCTAACTCTCCAAAAACTCAAACGGAGCAAAGTTTGGACCAAGTTCGTCCAAACCTTATCAAAAACTCTCAATGGGACGAACTTTGGGTTCCGAGCTCTCAAATACTGAAACGTAGCAAAGTTTGGACCAAGTGTCGTCCAAACCACCAAAAGAACTCTCATTGGGCCGAACTTTGAGTTTTAACTCTCCAAAAACTCAAATGGAGCAAAGTTTGGACCAAGTTCGTCCAAACCATATGAAGAACTGTCATTGGGAAGAACTTTGGGTTCCGAGCTCTCAAATACTGAAACGGAGCAAGGTTTCGACCATGTGTCGTCCAAACCACCAAAAGAACTCTCATTGGGCCGAACTTTGAGTTCCTAACTCTCCAAAAACTCAAACGGAGCAAAGTTTGGTCTAAGTTCGTGCAAACTATATGAAAAACTGTCACTGGGACGAACCTTGGGTTCCGAGCTCTCAAATATTGAAACGGAGCTAAGTTTGGACCATGCGTCGTCCAAACCACCAAAAGAACTCTCATTGGGCCGAACTTTGAGTTTTAACTCTCCAAAAACTCAAACGGAGCAAAATTTGGACCAAGTTCGTCCAAACCATATGAAGAACTGTCATTGGGAAGAACTTTGGGTTCCGAGCTCTCAAATATTGAAACAGAGCAAAGTTTGGACCAAGTGTCGTCCAAACTAGAAAAAGAACTCTCATTGGGCCGAACTTTGAGTTCCTAACTCTCCAAAAACTCAAACGGAGCAAAGTTTGGACCAAGTTCGTCCAAACCATATGAAGAACTGTCATTGGGACGAACTTTGGGTTCCGAGCTCTCAAATACTGAAACGGAGCAAACTTTGGACCATGTGTCGTCCAAACCACCAAAAGAATTCTCATTGGGCCGAACTTTGAGTTCCTAACTCTCCAAAAACTCAAACGGAGCAAAGTTTGGACCAAGTTCGTCCAAACCATATCAAAAACTCTCAATGCGACGAACTTTGGGTTCCGAGCACACAAATACTGAAACGGAGCAGAGTTTGGACCATGTGTCGTCCAAACCACCTAAAGAACTCTCATTTGGCCGATTTTTTAGTTCCTAACTCTCCAAAAACTCAAACGGAACAAAGTTTGGACCAAGTTCATCCAAACCATATCAAAAAGTCTCAATGGGACGAACTTTGGGTTCCGAGCTCTCAAATACTGAAACGGAGCAAAGTTTGGACCAAGTGTCGTCCAAACCACCAAAAGAACTCTCATTGGGCCGAACTTTGAGTTCCTAACTCTCCAAAAACTCAAACGGAGCAAAGTTTGGACCAAGATCGTCCAAACCATATCAAAAACTCTCAATGGGACGAACTTTGGGTTCCGAGCTCTCAAATACTGAAACGGAGCAGAGTTTGGACCATGTGTCGTCCAAACCACCTAAAGAACTCTCATTGGGCCGAACTTTGAGTTCCTAACTCTCTAAAAACTCAAACGGAGCAAAGTTTGGACCAAGTTCGTCCAAACCATATGAAGAACTGTCATTAGGACGAACTTTGGGTTCCGTGCTCTCAAATACTGAAATGGAGCAAAGTTTGGACCATGTGTCGTCCAAACCACCTAAAGAACTCTCATTGGGCCGAACTTTGAGTTGCTAACTCTCCAAATACTCAAACGGAGCAAAGTTTGGACCAAGTTCGTCCAAACCATATGAAGAACTGTCATTGGGACGAACTTTGGGTTCCGAGCTCTCAAATACTGAAATGGAGCAAAGTTTGGACCATGTGTCGTCCAAACCACCTAAAGAACTCTCATTGGGCCGAACTTTGAGTTCCTAACTGTCCAAAAACTCAAACGGAGAAAAGTTTGGACCAAGTTCGACCAAACCATATCAAAAACTCTCAATGGGACGAACTTTTGGTTCCGAGCTCTCAAATACTGACACGGGGCAAAGTTTGGACCAAGTGTCGTCCAAACCACCAAAAGAACTCTCATTGGGCCGAACTTTGAGTTGCTAACTCTCCAAAAACTCAAATGGAGCAGAGTTCGGACCAAGATCGTCCAAACCATATGAAGAACTGTCATTGGGACGAACTTTGGGTTCCGAGCTCTCGAATACCTAAACGGAGAAAAGTTTGGACCATGTGTCGTCCAAACCACCAAAAGAACTCTCATTGGGCCGAACTTTGAGTTCCTAACTCTCCAAAAACTCAAACGGAGCATAGTTTGGACCAAGTTCGTCCAAACCATATGAAGAACTGTCATTGGGACGAACTTTGGGTTCCGAGCTCTCAAATACCTAAACGGAGCAAAGTTTGGACCATGTGTCATCCAAACCACCTAAAGAACTCTCATTGGGCAGAACTTTGAGTTCCTAACTCTCCAAAAACTCAAACGGAGAAGAGTTTGGACCAAGTTCGTCCAAACCATATCAAAAACTCTCAGTGGGACGAACTTTGGGTTCCGTGCTCTCAAATACTGAAACGGTGCAGAGTTTGGACCATGTGTCGTCCAAACCACCAAAAGAACTCTCATTGGCCGTTACTCCAGAGGTTACCGATCCTCCTCCGTTAGCCATGGTGACTCCTCAGTCGAACTACATTACGTATGAGCGTGCTCCTCAGTTCAGTGTTGATTCCTTATTGGGCAAGGGAGGCTTCCCTTCTCCTTGAGTTATTCATGATAGGTTTAGTTGGTTGTTAGTACCCTACTCGGGGTGTGAGCTTTATCGTTTTCTTGCTTGGCGCGTCAGCTTCTTGCCGTGTGTCGTAGTCTTTTATTTTTCTCCCCTGCTCGGGGTGTGAGCTTGTCTGCGCTCCCCTTCTTTGGGGTGAGTCATTTTGTTTTCCTTCTGCTCTGTTTGAATTTTCTTTCCCTACTCGGGGTGTGAGCTTAGTTTATTTGTGCCCTGGCCTCGGGCTATGAGGTCCTCCTTTTTGCATAGTTATATACATCTACCTTTGCAAAAAAAAAAACTGTCATTGGGAAGAACATTGGGTTCCGAGCTCTCAAATACTGAAACGGAGCAAAGTTTGGACCATGTGTCGTCCAAACCACCAAAAGAACTCTCATTGGGCCGAACTTTGAGTTCCTAACACTCCAAAAACTCAAACGGAGCAAAGTTTGGACCGAGTTCGTCCAAACCATATAAAAAACTCTCAATGGGACGAACTTTGGGTTCCGAGCTCTCAAATATTGAAACAGAGCAAAGTTTGGACCAAGTGTCGTCCAAACCACAAAAAGAACTCTCATTAGGCCGAACTTTGAGTTCCTAACTCTCCAAAAACTCAAACGGAGCAAAGTTTGGACCAAGTTCGTCAAACCCATATGAAGAACTGTCATTGGGACGAACTTTGCGTTCCGAGCTCTCAAATACTGAAACGGAGCAAACTTTGGACCATGTGTCGTCCAAACCACCAAAAGAACTCTCATTGGGCCGAACTTTGAGTTCCTAACTCTCCAAAAACTCAAACGGAGCAAAGTTTAGACCAAGTTCGTCAAAACCATATCAAAAACTCTCAATGGGACGAACTTTGGGTTCCGAGCTCTCAAATACTGAAACGGAGAAGAGTTTGGACCATGTGTCGTCCAAACCACCTAAAGAACTCTCATTGGGCCGAACTTTGAGTTCCTAACTCTCCAAAAACTCAAACGGAGCAAAGTTTGGACCAAGTTCGTCCAAACCATATCAAAAACTCTCAATGGGACGAACTTTGGGTTCCGAGCCCTCAAATACTGAAACGGGGCAAAGTTTGGACCAAGTGTCGTCCAAACCACCAAAAGAACTCTCATTGGGCCGAACTTTGAGTTCCTAACTCTCCAAAAACTCAAACGGTGCATAGTTTGGACCAAGTTCGTCCAAACCATATGAAGAACTGTCATTGGGACGAACTTTGGGTTCCGAGCTCTCAAATACTGAAACGGAGCAAAGTTTGGACCATGTGTCGTCCAAACCACCAAAAGAACTCTCATTGGGCCGAACTTTGAGTTCCTAACTCTACAAAAACTAATACGGAGCAAAGTTTGGACCAAGTTCGTCCAAACCATATGAAGAACTGTCATTGGGACGAACTTTGGGTTCCGAGCTCTCAAATACTGAAACGGAGCAAAGTTTGGACCATGTGTCGTCCAAACCACCAAAAGAACTCTCATTGGGCCGAACTTTGAGTTCCTAACACTCCAAAAACTCAAACGGAGCAATGTTTGGACCAAGTTCGTCCAAACCATATAAAAAACTCTCAATGGGACGAACTTTGGGTTCCGAGCTCTCAAATATTGAAACAGAGCAAAGTTTGGACCAAGTGTCGTCCAAACCACAAAAAGAACACTCATTGGGCCGAACTTTGAGTTCCTAACTCTCCAAAAACTCAAACGGAGCAAAGTTTGGACCAAGTTCGTCCAAACCATATGAATAACTGTCATTGGGACGAACTTTGGGTTCCGAGCTCTCAAATACTGAAACAGAGCAAACTTTGGACCATGTGTCGTCCAAACCACCAAAAGAACTCTCATTGGGCCGAACTTTGAGTTCCTAACTCTCCAAAAACTCAAACGGAGCAAAGTTTGGACCAAGTTCGTCAAAACCATATAAAAAACTCTCAATGGGATGAACTTTGGGTTCCGAGCTCTCAAATACTGAAACGGAGAAGAGTTTGGACCATATGTCGTCCAAACCACCAAAAGAACTCTCATTGGGCCGAACTTTGAGTTCCTAACTCTCCAAAAACTCAAACGGAGCAAAGTTTGGACCAAGTTCGTCAAAACCATATCAAAAACTCTCAATGGGATGAACTTTGGGTTCCGAGCTCTCAAATACTGAAACGGAGAAGAGTTTGGACCATATGTCGTCCAAACCACCTAAAGAACTCTCATTGGGCCGAACTTTGAGTTCCTAACTCTCCAAAAACTCAAACGGAGCAAAGTTTGGACCAAGTTCGTCCAAACCATATGAAGAACTGTCATTGGGACGAACTTTGGGTTCCGACCTCTCAAATACTGAAACGGAGCAAAGTTTGGACCATGTGTCGTCCAAACCACCAAAAGAAGTCTCATTGGGCCGAACTTTTAGTTCCTAACTCTCCAAAAACTCAAAACGGAGCAAAGTTTGGACAAAAATCGTCCAAACCATATCAAAAACTCTCAATGGGACGAACTTTGGGTTCCGAGCTCTCAAATACTGAAACGGAGCAAAGTTTGGACCAAGTGTCGTCCAAACCACCAAAAGAACTCTCATTGGGCCGAACTTTGAGTTCCTAACTCTCCAAAAACTCAAACGGAGCAAAGTTTGGACCAAGTTCGTCCCAACCATATGAAGAACTGTCATTGGGACGAACTTTGGGTTCCGAGCTCTCGAATACTGAAACGGAGAAAAGTTTGGACCATGTGTCGTCCAAACCACCTAAAGAACTCTCATTGGGCCGAACTTTGAGTTCCTAACTCTCCAAACACTCAAACGGAGCAAAGTTTGGACCCAGTTCGTCCAAACCATATCAAAAACTCTCATTGGGACGAACCTTGGGTTCCTAGCTCTCAAATACCGAAACGGAGCAAAGTTTGGACCATGTGTCGTCCAAACCACAAAAAGGACTCTCATAGGGCCGAACTTTGAGTTCCTAACTCTCCAAAAACTCAAACGGAGAAAAGTTTGGACCAAGTTCGTCCAAACCTTATCAAAAACTCTCAATGGGACGAACTTTGGGTTCCGAGCTCTCAAATATTGAAACGGAGGAAAGTTTGGACCAAGTGTCGTCCAAACCACCAAAAGAACTCTCATTGGGCCGAACTTTGAGTTTTAACTCTCCAAAAACTCAAACGGAGCAAAGTTTGGACCAAGTTCGTCCAAACCATATGAAGAACTGTCATTGGGAAGAACTTTGGGTTCCGAGCTCTCAAATATTGAAACAGAGCAAAGTTTGGACCAAGTGTCATCCAAACCAGAAAAAGAACTCTCATTGGGCCGAACTTTGAGTTCCTAACTCTCCAAAAACTCAAACGGAGCAAAGTTTGGACCAAGTTCGTCCAAACCATATGAAAAACTGTCATTGGGACGAACTTTGGGTTCCGAGCTCTCAAATACTGAAACGGAGCAAACTTTGGACCATGTGTCGTCCAAACCACCAAAAGAATTCTCATTGGGACGAACTTTGAGTTCCTAACTCTCCAAAAACTCAAACGGAGCATAGTTTCGACCAAGTTCGTCCAAACCATATGAAGAACTGTCATTGGGACGAACTTTGGCTTCCGAGCGCTCAAATACTGAAACGGACCAAAGTTTGGACCATGTGTTGTCCAAACCACCTAAAGAACTCTCATTGGGCCGAACTTTGAGTTCCTAACTCTCCAAAAACACAAACGGAGCAAAGTTTGGACCAAGTTCGTCCAAACCATATGACGAACTGTCATTGGGACGAACTTTGGGTTCCGAGCTCTCAAATACTGAAACGGAGCAAAGTTTTGACCATGTGTCGTCCAAACCACCAAAAGAACTCTCATTGGGCCGAACTTTGGGTTCTAACTCTCCAAAAACACAAACGGAGCAAAGTTTGGACCAAGTTCGTCCAAACCATATCAAAAACTCTCAATGGGACGAACTTTGGGTTCCGAGCTCTCAAATACTGAAACGGAGCAGAGTTTGGACCATGTTTCGTCCAAACCACCTAAAGAACTCTCATTGGGCCGAAATTTGAGTTCCTAACTCTCCAAAAACTCAAACGGAGCACAGTTTGGACCAAGTTCGTCCAAACCATATCAAAAACTCTCAATGGGACGAACTTTGGGTTTCGAGCTCTCAAATACTGAAACGGAGCAGAGTTTGGACCATCTGTCGTCCAAACCACCTAAAGAACTCTCATTTGGCCGAACTTTGAGTTCCTAACTCTCCAAAAACTCAAACGGAGCAAAGTTTGGACCAAGTTCGTCCAAACCATATGAAGAATTGTCATTGGGACGAACTTTGGGTTCCGAGCTCTCAAATACTGAAACGGAGCAAAGTTTGGACCATGTGTTGTCCAAACCACCTAAAGAACTCTCATTGGGCCGAACTTTGAGTTCCTAACTCTCCAAAAACTCAAACGGAGCAAAGTTTGGACCAAGTTCGTCCAAACCATATGAAGAACTGTCATTGGGACGAACTTTGGCTTCCGAGCTCTCAAATACTGAAACGGAGCAAAGTTTGGACCAAGTGTCGTCCAAACCACCAAAAGAACTCTCATTGGGCCGAACTTTGAGTTCCTAACTCTCCAAAAACTCAAACGGAGAAGAGTTTGGACCAAGTTCGTCCAAACCATATCAAAAAAACTTAGTGGGACGAACTTTGGGTTCCGAGCTCTCAAATACTGAAACGGAGCAGAGTTTGGACCATGTGTCGTCCAAACAACCTAAAGAACTCTCATTGGGCCGAACTTTGAGTTCCTAACTCTCCAAAAACTCAAACGGAGCAAAGTTTGGACCAAGTTCGTCCAAACCATATGACGAACTGTCATTGGGACGAACTTTGGGTTCCGAGCTCTCAAATACTGAAACGGAGCAAAGTTTTGACCATGTGTCGTCCAAACCACCAAAAGAACTCTCATTGGGCCGAACTTTGAGTTCCTAACTCTCCAAAAACTCAAACGGAGAAGAGTTTGGACCAAGTTCGTCCAAACCATATCAAGAACTGTCATTGGGACGAACTTTGGCTTCCGAGCTCTCAAATACTGAAACGGAGCAAAGTTTGGACCAAGTTCGTCCAAACCATATCAAAAACTCTCAATGGGACGAACTTTGGGTTTCGAGCTCTCAAATACTGAAACGGAGCAGAGTTTGGACCATGTTTCGTCCAAACCACCTAAAGAACTCTCATTGGGCCGAAATTTGAGTTCCTAACTCTCCAAAAACTCAAACGGAGCAAAGTTTGGACCAAGTTCGTCCAAACCATATCAAAAACTCTCAATGGGACGAACTTTGGGTTTCGAGCTCTCAAATACTGAAACGGAGCAGAGTTTGGACCATCTGTCGTCCAAACCACCTAAAGAACTCTCATTTGGCCGAACTTTGAGTTCCTAACTCTCCAAAAACTCAAACGGAGCAAAGTTTGGACCAAGTTCGTCCAAACCATATGAAGAATTGTCATTGGGACGAACTTTGGGTTCCGAGCTCTCAAATACTGAAACGGAGCAAAGTTTGGACAATGTGTTGTCCAAACCACCTAAAGAACTCTCATTGGGCCGAACTTTGAGTTCCTAACTCTCCAAAAACTCAAACGGAGCAAAGTTTGGACCAAGTTCGTCCAAACCATATGAAGAACTGTCATTGGGACGAACTTTGGCTTCCGAGCTCTCAAATACTGAAACGGAGCAAAGTTTGGACCAAGTGTCGTCCAAACCACCAAAAGAACTCTCATTGGGCCGAACTTTGAGTTCCTAACTCTCCAAAAACTCAAACGGAGAAGAGTTTGGACCAAGTTCGTCCAAACCATATCAAAAAAACTTAGTGGGACGAACTTTGGGTTCCGAGCTCTCAAATACTGAAACGGAGCAGAGTTTGGACCATGTGTCGTCCAAACAACCTAAAGAACTCTCATTGGGCCGAACTTTGAGTTCCTAACTCTCCAAAAACTCAAACGGAGCAAAGTTTGGACCAAGTTCGTCCAAACCATATGACGAACTGTCATTGGGACGAACTTTGGGTTCCGAGCTCTCAAATACTGAAACGGAGCAAAGTTTTGACCATGTGTCGTCCAAACCACCAAAAGAACTCTCATTGGGCCGAACTTTGAGTTCCTAACTCTCCAAAAACTCAAACGGAGAAGAGTTTGGACCAAGTTCGTCCAAACCATATCAAGACCTGTCATTGGGACGAACTTTGGCTTCCGAGCTCTCAAATACTGAAACGGAGCAAAGTTTGGACCAAGTTCGTCCAAACCATATCAAAAACTCTCAATGGGACGAACTTTGGGTTTCGAGCTCTCAAATACTGAAACGGAGCAGAGTTTGGACCAAGTGTCGTCCAAACCATCAAAAGAACTCTCCTTGGGCCGAACTTTGAGTTCCTAACTCTCCAAAAACTCAAACGGAGCAAAGTTTGGACCAAGTTCGTCCAAACCATATGAAGAACTGTCAATGGGACGAACTTTGGGTTTCGAGCTCTCAAATACTGAAACGGAGCAGAGTTTGGACCATCTGTCGTCCAAACCACCTAAAGAACTCTCATTTGGCCGAACTTTGAGTTCCTAACTCTCCAAAAACTCAAACGGAGCAAAGTTTGGACCAAGTTCGTCCAAACCATATGAAGAATTGTCATTGGGACGAACTTTGGGTTCCGAGCTCTCAAATACTGAAACGGAGCAAAGTTTGGACCATGTGTTGTCCAAACCACCTAAAGAACTCTCATTGGGCCGAACTTTGAGTTCCTAACTCTCCAAAAACTCAAACGGAGCAAAGTTTGGACCAAGTTCGTCCAAACCATATGAAGAACTGTCATTGGGACGAACTTTGGCTTCCGAGCTCTCAAATACTGAAACGGAGCAAAGTTTGGACCAAGTGTCGTCCAAACCACCAAAAGAACTCTCATTGGGCCGAACTTTGAGTTCCTAACTCTCCAAAAACTCAAACGGAGAAGAGTTTGGACCAAGTTCGTCCAAACCATATCAAGAACTGTCATTGGGACGAACTTTGGCTTCCGAGCTCTCAAATACTGAAACGGAGCAAAGTTTGGACCAAGTGTCGTCCAAACCATCAAAAGAACTCTCCTTGGGCCGAACTTTGAGTTCCTAACTCTCCAAAAACTCAAACGGCGCAAAGTTTGGGCCAAGTTCGTCCAAAGCATATGAAGAACTGTCATTGGGACGAACTTTGGCTTCTGAGCTCTCAAATACTGAAACGGAGCAAAGTTTGGACCAAGTGTCGTCCAAAGCACCAAAAGAACTCTCATTGGGCCGAACTTTGAGTTCCTAACTCTCCAAAAACACAAACGGAGCAAAGTTTGGACCAAGTTCTTCCAAACCATATCAAAAACTCTCAATGGGACGAACTTTGGGTTTCGAGTTCTCAAATACTGAAACGGAGCAGAGTTTGGACCATGTGTCGTCCAAACCACCTAAAGAACTCTCATTGGGCCGAACTTTGAGTTCCTAACTCTCCAAAAACTCAAACGAAGCAAAGTTTGGACCAAGTTCGTCCAAACCATATGAAGAAGTGTCATTGGGACGAACTTTGGGTTCCGAGCTCTCAAATACTGAAACGGAGCAAAGTTTGGACCTTGTGTCGTCCAAACCACCAAAAGAACTCTCATTGGGCCGAACTTTGAGTTCCTAACTCTCCAAAAACTCAAACGGAGCAGAGTTTGGACCAAGTTCGTCCAAACCATATCAAAAACTCTCAGTGGGACGAACTTTGGGTTCCGAACTCTCAAATACTGAAACGGAGAAGAGTTTGGACCATGTGTCGTCCAAACCACCTAAAGAACTCTCATTGGGCCGAACTTTGAGTTCCTAACTCTCCAAAAACTCAAACGGAGCAAAGTTTGGACCAAGTTCGTCCAAACAATATGAAGAACTGTCATTGGGACGAACTTTGGCTTCCGAGCTCTCAAATACTGAAACGGAGCAAAGTTTGGACCAAGTGTCGTCCAAACCATCAAAAGAACTCTCCTTGGGCCGAACTTTGAGTTCCTAACTCTCCAAAAACTCAAACGGAGCAAAGTTTGGACCAAGTTCGTCCAAACCATATGAAGAACTGTCATTGGGACGAACTTTGGGTTCCGAGCTCTCAAATACTGAAACGGAGCAGAGTTTGGACCATGTTTCGTCCAAACCACCTAAAGAACTCTCATTGGGCCGAAATTTGAGTTCCTAACTCTCCAAAAACTAAAACGGAGCAAAGTTTGGACCAAGTTCGTCCAAACCATATCAAAAACTCTCAATGGGACGAACTTTGGGTTTCGAGCTCTCAAATACTGAAACGGAGCAGAGTTTGGACCATCTGTCGTCCAAACCACCTAAAGAACTCTCATTTGGCCGAACTTTGAGTTCCTAACTCTCCAAAAACTCAAACGGAGCAAAGTTTGGACCAAGTTCGTCCAAACCATATGAAGAATTGTCATTGGGACGAACTTTGGGTTCCGAGCTCACAAATACTGAAACGGAGCAAAGTTTGGACCATGTGTTGTCCAAACCACCTAAAGAACTCTCATTGGGCCGAACTTTGAGTTCCTAACTCTCCAAAAACTCAAACGGAGCAAAGTTTGGACCAAGTTCGTCCAAACCATATGAAAAACTGTCATTGGGACGAACTTTGGCTTCCGAGCTCTCAAATACTGAAACGGAGCAAAGTTTGGACCAAGTGTCGTCCAAACCACCAAAAGAACTCTCATTGGGCCGAACTTTGAGTTCCTAACTCTCCAAAAACTCAAACGGAGAAGAGTTTGGACCAAGTTCGTCCAAACCATATCAAAAAAACTTAGTGGGACGAACTTTGGGTTCCGAGCTCTCAAATACTGAAACGGAGCAGAGTTTGGACCATGTGTCGTCCAAACCACCTAAAGAACTCTCATTGGGCCGAACTTTGAGTTCCAAACTCTCCAAAAACTAAAACGGAGCAAAGTTTGGACCAAGTTCGTCCAAACCATATGAAGAACTATCATTGGGACGAACTTTGGGTTCCGAGCTCTCAAATATTGAAACGGAGAAAAGTTTGGACCATGTGTCGTCCAAACCACCAAAAGAACTCTCATTGGGCCGAACTTTGAGTTCCTAACTCTCCAAAAACTCAAACGGAGCATAGTTTCGACCAAGTTCGTCCAAACCATATGAAGAACTGTCATTGGGACGAACTTTGGCTTCCGAGCGCTCAAATACTGAAACGGACCAAAGTTTGGACCATGTGTTGTCCAAACCACCTAAAGAACTCTCATTGGGCCGAACTTTGAGTTCCTAACTCTCCAAAAACTCAAACGGAGCAAAGTTTGGACCAAGTTCGTCCAAACCATATGACGAACTGTCATTGGGACGAACTTTGGGTTCCGAGCTCTCAAATACTGAAACGGAGCAAAGTTTTGACCATGTGTCGTCCAAACCACCAAAAGAACTCTCATTGGGCCGAACTTTGGGTTCTAACTCTCCAAAAACACAAACGGAGCAAAGTTTGGACCAAGTTCGTCCAAACCATATCAAAAACTCTCAATGGGACGAACTTTGGGTTCCGAGCTCTCAAATACTGAAACGGAGCAGAGTTTGGACCATGTTTCGTCCAAACCACCTAAAGAACTCTCATTGGGCCGAAATTTGAGTTCCTAACTCTCCAAAAACTCAAACGGAGCACAGTTTGGACCAAGTTCGTCCAAACCATATCAAAAACTCTCAATGGGACGAACTTTGGGTTTCGAGCTCTCAAATACTGAAACGGAGCAGAGTTTGGACCATCTGTCGTCCAAACCACCTAAAGAACTCTCATTTGGCCGAACTTTGAGTTCCTAACTCTCCAAAAACTCAAACGGAGCAAAGTTTGGACCAAGTTCGTCCAAACCATATGAAGAATTGTCATTGGGACGAACTTTGGGTTCCGAGCTCTCAAATACTGAAACGGAGCAAAGTTTGGACCATGTGTTGTCCAAACCACCTAAAGAACTCTCATTGGGCCGAACTTTGAGTTCCTAACTCTCCAAAAACTCAAACGGAGCAAAGTTTGGACCAAGTTCGTCCAAACCATATCAAAAACTCTCAATGGGACGAACTTTGGGTTCCGAGCTCTCAAATACTGAAACGGAGCAGAGTTTGGACCATGTGTCGTCCAAACCACCTAAAGAACTCTCATTGGGCCGAAATTTGAGTTCCTAACTCTCCAAAAACTCAAACGGAGCAAAGTTTGGACCAAGTTCGTCCAAACCATATCAAAAACTCTCAATGGGACGAACTTTGGGTTTCGAGCTCTCAAATACTGAAACGGAGCAGAGTTTGGACCATCTGTCGTCCAAACCACCTAAAGAACTCTCATTTGGCCGAACTTTGAGTTCCTAACTCTCCAAAAACTCAAACGGAGCAAAGTTTGGACCAAGTTCGTCCAAACCATATGAAGAATTTTCATTGGGACGAACTTTGGGTTCCGAGCTCTCAAATACTGAAACGGAGCAAAGTTTGGACCATGTGTTGTCCAAACCACCTAAAGAACTCTCATTGGGCCGAACTTTGAGTTCCTAACTCTCCAAAAACTCAAACGGAGCAAAGTTTGGACCAAGTTCGTCCAAACCATATGAAGAACTGTCATTGGGACGAACTTTGGTTTCCGAGCTCTCAAATACTGAAACGGAGCAAAGTTTGGACCAAGTGTCGTCCAAACCACCAAAAGAACTCTCATTGGGCCGAACTTTGAGTTCCTAACTCTCCAAAAACTCAAACGGAGAAGAGTTTGGACCAAGTTCTTCCAAACCATATCAAAAAAACTTAGTGGGACGAAATTTGGGTTCCGAGCTCTCAAATACTGAAACGGAGCAGAGTTTGGACCATGTGTCGTCCAAACCACCTAAAGAACTCTCATTGGGCCGAACTTTGAGTTCCTAACTCTCCAAAAACTCAAACGGAGCAAAGTTTGGACCAAGTTCGTCCAAACCATATCAAAAACTCTCAATGGGACGAACTTTGGGTTCCGAGCTCTCAAATACTGAAACGGAGCAGAGTTTGGACCATGTGTCGTCCAAACCACCTAAAGAACTCTCATTGGGCCGAACTTTGAGTTCCTAACTCTGCAAAAACTCAAACGGAGCAAAGTTTGGACCAAGTTCGTCCAAACCATATGACGAACTGTCATTGGGACGAACTTTGGGTTCCAAGCTCTCAAATACTGAAACGGAGCAAAGTTTTGACCATGTGTCGTCCAAACCACCAAAAGAACTCTCATTGGGCCGAACTTTGAGTTCCTAACTCTCCAAAAACACAAACGGAGCAAAGTTTGGACCAAGTTCGTCCAAAGCATATGAAGAACTGTCATTGGGACGAACTTTGGGTTCCGAGCTCTCAAATATTGAAACGGAGAAAAGTTTGGACCATGTGTCGTCCAAACCACCAAAAGAACTCTCATTGGGCCGAACTTTGAGTTCCTAACTCTCCAAAAACTCAAACGGAGCAGAGTTTGGACCAAGTTCGTCCAAACCATATCAAAAACTCTCAGTGGGACGAACTTTTGGTTCCGAGCTCTCAAGTACTGAAACGGAGCAGAGTTTGGACCATGTGTCGTCCAAACCACCTAAAGAACTCTCATTGGGCCGAACTTTGAGTTCCTAACTCTCCAAAAACTCAAACGGAGCAAAGTTTGGACCAAGTTCGTCCAAACCATATGAAGAACTGTCATTGGGACGAACTTTGGCTTCCGAGCTCTCAAATACTGAAACGGAGCAAAGTTTGGACCATGTGTTGTCCAAACCACCTAAAGAACTCTCATTGGGCCGAACTTTGAGTTCCTAACTCTCCAAAAACTCAAACGGAGCAAAGTTTGGACCAAGTTCGTCCAAACCATAAGAAGAACTGTCATTGGGACGAACTTTGGCTTCCGAGCTCTCAAATACTGAAACGGAGCAAAGTTTGGACCATATGTTGTCCAAACCACCTAAAGAACTCTCATTGGGCCGAACTTTGAGTTCCTAACTCTCCAAAAACTCAAACGGAGCAGAGTTTGGACCAAGTTCGTCCAAACCATATCAAAAACTCTCAATGGGATGAACTTTGGGTTCCGAGCTCTCAAATACTGAAACGGAGCAGAGTTTGGACCATGTGTCGTCCAAACCACCTAAAGAACTCTCATTAGGCCGAACTTTGAGTTCCTAACTCTCCAAAAACTCAAACGGAGCAAAGTTTGGACCAAGTTCGTCCAAACCATATGTAAACTCTCAATGGGACGAACTTTGGGTTCCGAGCTCTCAAATACTGAAACGGAGCAGAGTTTGGACCATGTGTCGTCCAAACCACCTAAAGAACTCTCATTGGGCCGAACTTTGAGTTCCTAACTCTCCAAAAACTCAAACGGAGCAAAGTTTGGACCAAGTTCGTCCAAACCATATGAAGAACTGTCATTGGGACGAACTTTGGCTTCCGAGCTCTCAAATACTGAAACGGAGCAAAGTTTGGACCATGTGTTGTCCAAACCACCTAAAGAACTCTCATTGGGCCGAACTTTGAGTTCCTAACTCTCCAAAAACTCAAACGGAGCAAAGTTTGGACCAAGTTCGTCCAAACCATATGAAGAACTGTCATTGGGACGAACTTTGGGTTCCGAGCTCTCAAATATTGAAACGGAGAAAAGTTTGGACCATGTGTCGTCCAAACCACCAAAAGAACTCTCATTGGGCCGAACTTTGAGTTCCTAACTCTCCAAAAACTCAAACGGAGCATAGTTTGGACCAAGTTCGTCCAAACCATATGAAGAACTGTCATTGGGACGAACTTTGGCTTCCGAGCTCTCAAATACTGAAACGGAGCAAAGTTTGGACCATGTGTTGTCCAAACAACCTAAAGAACTCTCATTGGGCCGAACTTTGAGTTCCTAACTCTCCAAAAACTCAAACGGAGCAAAGTTTGGACCAAGTTCGTCCAAACCATATGACGAACTGTCATTGGGACGAACTTTGGGTTCCGAGCTCTCAAATACTGAAACGGAGCAAGTTTTGACCATGTGTCGTCCAAACCACCAAAAGAACTCTCATTGGGCCGAACTTTGGGTTCCTAACTCTCCAAAAACACAAACGGAGCAAAGTTTGGACCAAGTTCTTCCAAACCATATCAAAAACTCTCAATGGGACGAACTTTGGGTTCCGAGCTCTGAAATACTGAAACGGAGTAGAGTTTGGACCATGTGTCGTCCAAACCACCTAAAGAACTCTCATTGGGCCGAACTTTGAGTTCCAAACTCTCCAAAAACTCAAACATAGCAAATTTTGGACCAAGTTCGTCCAAACCATATGAAGAACTGTCATTGGGACGAACTTTGGGTTCCGAGCTCTCAAATATTGAAACGGAGAAAACTTTGGACCATGTGTCGTCCAAACCACCAAAAGAACTCTCATTGGGCCGAACTTTGAGTTCCTAACTCTCCAAAAACTCAAACGGAGCATAGTTTGGACCAAGTTCGTCCAAACCATATGAAGAACTGTCATTGGGACGAACTTTGGCTTCCGAGCTCTCAAATACTGAAACGGAGCAAAGTTTTGACCATGTGTCGTCCAAACCACCAAAAGAACTCTCATTGGGCCGAACTTTGGGTTCCTAACTCTCCAAAAACACAAACGGAGCAAAGTTTGGACCAAGTTCTTCCAAACCATATCAAAAACTCTCAATGGGACGAAATTTGGGTTCCGAGCTCTCAAATACTGAAACAGAGCAGAGTTTGGACCATGTGTCGTCCAAACCACCTAAAGAACTCTCATTGGGCCGAACTTTGAGTTCCAAACTCTCCAAAAACTCAAACGGAGCAAATTTTGGACCAAGTTCGCCCAAACCATATGAAGAACTGTCATTGGGACGAACTTTGGGTTCCGAGCTCTCAAATATTGAAACGGAGAAAAGTTTGGACCATGTGTCGTCCAAACCACCAAAAGAACTCTCATTGGGCCGAACTTTGGGTTCCTAACTCTCCAAAAACACAAACGGAGCAAAGTTTGGACCAAGTTCGTCCAAACCATATCAAAAACTCTCAATGGGACGAACTTTGGGTTCCGAGCTCTCAAATACTGAAACGGAGAAGAGTTTGGACCATGTGTCGTCAAAACCACCTAAAGAACTCTCATTGGGCCGAACTTTGAGTTCCTAACTCTCCAAAAACTCAAACGGAGGAAAGTTTGGACCAAGTTCGTCCAAACCATATCAAAAACTCTCAATGGGACGAACTTTGGGTTCCGAGCTCTCAAATACTGAAACGGAGAAAAGTTTGGACCAAGTGTCGTCCAAACCACCAAAAGAACTCTCATTGGGCCGAACTTTGAGTTCCTAACTCTCCAAAAACTCAAACGGAGCAAAGTTTGGACAGAGTTCGTCCAAACCATATGAAAAAGTTTCATTGGGACGAACTTTGGGTTCCGAGCTCTCAAATACTGAAACGGAGAAGAGTTTGGACCATGTGTCGTCCAAACCACCTAAAGAACTCTCATTGGGCCGAACTTTGAGTTCCTAACTCTCCAAAAACTCAAACGGAGCAAAGTTTGGACCAAGTTCGTCCAAACCATATCAAAAACTCTCAATGGGACGAACTTTGGGTTCGGAGCTCTCAAATACTGAAACGGAGCAAAGTTTTGACCATGTGTCGTCCAAACCACCCAAAGAACTCTCCTTGGGCCGAACTTTGAGTTCCTAACTCTCCAAAAACTCAAACGGAGCAAAGTTTGGACCAAGTTCGTCCAAACCATATGAAGAAGTTTCATTGGGACGAACTTTGGGTTCCGAGCTCGCAAATACTGAAACGGAGCAGAGTTTGGACCATGTGTCGTCCAAACAACCTAAAGAACTCTCATTGGGCCGAACTTTGAGTTCCTAACTCTCCAAAAACTTAAACGGAGCAAAGTTTGGACAAAGTTCATCCAAACCATATGAAGAACTGTCATTGGGACGAACTTTGGGTTCCGAGCTCTCAAATACTGAAACGGAGCAAAGTTTGGACCAAGTGTCGTCCAAACCATCAAAAGAACTCTCCTTGGGCCGAACTTTGAGTTCCTAACTCTCAAAAAACTCAAACGCAGAAAAGTTTGGATCAAGTTCGTCCAAACCATATGAAGAACTGTCATTGGGACGAACTTTGGGTTCCGAGCTCTCAAATAACGATACGGAGCAACGTTTGGACCATGTGTCGTCCAAACCACCAAAAGAACTCTCATTGGGCCGAACTTTAAGTTCCTAACTCTCCAAAAACTCAAACGGAGCAAAGTTTGGACAGAGTTCATCCAAACCATATGAAGAACTGTCATTGGGACGAACTTTGGGTTCCGAGCTCTCAAAAACTGAAACGGAGCAAAGTTTGGACCATGTGTCGTCCAAACCACCAAAAGAACTCTCATTGGACCGAACTTTGAGTTCCTAACTCTCCAAAAACTCAAACGGAGCATAGTTTGGACCAAGTTCGTCCAAACCATATGAAGAACTGTCATTGGGACGAACTTTGGCTTCTGAGCTCTCAAATACTGAAACGGAGCAAAGTTTCGACCATGTGTTGTCCAAACCACCTAAAGAACTCTCATTGGGCCGAACTTTGAGTTCCTAACTCTCCAAAAACTTAAACGGAGCAACGTTTGGAGAAAGTTCGTCCAAACCATATGATAAACTCTCATTGGGACGAACTTTGGGTTCCGAGCTCTCAAAAAGTGGAACGGCGCAAACTTTGGACCATGTGTCGTCCAAACCACCAAAAGAACTCTCATTGGGCCGAACTTTGAGTTCCTAACTCTCCAAAAACTCAAACGGAGCATAGTTTGGACCAAGTTCGTCCAAACCATATGAAGAACTGTCATTGGGACGAACTTTGGCTTCCGAGCTCTCAAATACTGAAACGGAGCAAAGTTTCGACCATGTGTTGTCCAAACCACCTAAAGAACTCTCATTGGGCCGAACTTTGAGTTCCTAACTCTCCAAAAACTCAAACGGAGCAAAGTTTGGACCAAGTTCGTCCAAACCATATGACGAACTGTCATTGGGACGAACTTTGGGTTTCGAGCTCTCAAATACTGAAACGGAGCAAAGTTTTGACCATGTGTCGTCCAAACCACCAAAAGAACTCTCATTGGGCCGAACTTTGGGTTCCTAACTCTCCAAAAACACAAACGGAGCAAAGTTTGGACCAAGTTCTTCCAAACCATATCAAAAACTCTCAATGGGACGAACTTTGGGTTCCGAGCTCTCAAATACTGAAACGGAGCAGAGTTTGGACCATGTGTCGTCCAAACCACCAAAAGAACTCTCATTGGGCCGAACTTTGAGTTCCTAACTCTCCAAAAACTCAAACGGAGCAACGTTTGGAGAAAGTTCGTCCAAACCATATGATAAACTCTCATGGGGACGAACTTTGGGTTCCGAGCTCTCAAAAAGTGGAACGGAGCAAACTTTGGACCATGTGTCGTCCAAACCACCAAAAGAACTCTCATTGGGCCGAACTTTGAGTTCCTAACTCTCCAAAAACTCAAACGGAGCATAGTTTGGACCAAGTTCGTCCAAACCATATGAAGAACTGTCATTTGGACGAACTTTGGCTTCCGAGCTCTCAAATACTGAAACGGAGCAAAGTTTTGACCATGTGTCGTCCAAACCACCAAAAGAACTCTCATTGGGCCGAACTTTGGGTTCCTAACTCTCCAAAAACACAAACGGAGCAAAGTTTGGACCAAGTTCTTCCAAACCATATCAAAAACTCTGAATGGGACAAACTTTGGGTTCCGAGCTCTCAAATACTGAAACGGAGCAGAGTTTGGACCATGTGTCGTCCAAACCACCTAAAGAACTCTCATTGGGCCGAACTTTGAGTTCCAAACTCTCCAAAAACTCAAACGGAGCAAATTTTGGACCAAGTTCGCCCAAACCATATGAAGAACTGTCATTGGGACGAACTTTGGGTTCCGAGCTCTCAAATATTGAAACGGAGAAAACTTTGGACCATGTGTCGTCCAAACCACCAAAAGAACTCTCATTGGGCCGAACTTTGAGTTCCTAACTCTCCAAAAACTCAAACGGAGCATAGTTTGGACCAAGTTCGTCCAAACCATATGACGAACTGTCATTGGGACGAACTTTGGGTTCCGAGCTCTCAAATACTGAAACGGAGCAAAATTTTGACCACTTGTCGTCCAAAGCACCAAAAGAACTCTCATTGGGCCGAACTTTGGGTTCCTAACTCTCCAAAAACACAAACGGAGCAAAGTTTGGACCAAGTTCGTCCAAACCATATCAAAAACTCTCAATGGGACGAACTTTGGGTTCCGAGCTCTCAAATACTGAAACGGAGAAGAGTTTGGACCATGTGTCGTCCAAACCACCTAAAGAACTCTCATTGGGCCGAACTTTGAGTTCCTAACTCTCCAAAAACTCAAACGGAGCAAAGTTTGGACCAAGTTCGTCCAAACCATATCAAAAACTCTCAATGGGACGAACTTTGGGTTCCGAGCTCTCAAATACTGAAACGGAGCAAAGTTTTGACCATGTGTCGTCCAAACCACCCAAAGAACTCTCCTTGGGCCGAACTTTGAGTTCCTAACTCTCCAAAAACTCAAACGGAGCAAAGTTTGGACCATGTTCGTCCAAACCATATGAAAAACTGTCATTGGGACGAACTTTGGGTTCCGAGCTCTCAAATACTGAAACGGATAAAAGTTTGGACCAAGTGTCGTCCAAACCACCAAAAGAACTCTCATTGGGCCGAACTTTGAGTTCCTAACTCTCCAAAAACTCAAACGGAGCAAAGTTTAGACCAAGTTCGTCCAAACCATATGAAGAAGTTTCATTGGGACGAACTTTGGGTTCCGAGCTCTCAAATACTGAAACGGAGCAGAGTTTGGACCATGTGTCGTCCAAACCACCTAAAGAACTCTCATTGGGCCTAAATTCGAGTTCCTAACTCTCCAAAAACTTAAACGGAGCAAAGTTTGGACAAAGTTCGTCCAAACCATATGAAGAACTGGCATTGGGACGAACTTTGGGTTCCGAGCTCTCAAATACTGAAACGGAGCAAAGTTTGGACCATGTGTCGTCCAAACCACCAAAAGAACTCTCATTGGGCCGAACTTTGAGTTCCTAACTCTCAAAAAACTCAAACGGAGCAGAGTTTGGACCAAGTTCGTCCAAACTATATCAAAAACTCTCAGTGGGACGAACTTTGGGTTCCGAGCTCTCAAATACTGAAACGGAGCAGAGTTTGGACCATGTGTCGTCCAAACCACCTAAAGAACTCTCATTGGGCCGAACTTTGAGTTCCTAACTCTCCAAAAACTCAAACGGAGCAAAGTTTGGACCAAGTTCGTCCAAACCATATGAAGAACTGTCATTGGGACGAACTTTGGCTTCCGAGCTCTCAAATACTGAAACGGAGCAAAGTTTGGACCAAGTGTCGTCCAAACCATCAAAAGAACTCTCCTTGGGCCGAACTTTGAGTTCCTAACTCTCAAAAACTCAAACGCAGAAAATTTTGGATCAAGTTCGTCCAAACCATATGAAGAACTGTCATTGGGACGAACTTTGGGTTCCGAGCTCTCAAATAAAGATACGGAGCAAAGTTTGGACCATGTGTCGTCCAAACCACCAAAAGAACTCTCATTGGGCCGAACTTTAAGTTCCTAACTCTCCAAAAACTCAAACGGAGCAAAGTTTGGACAGAGTTCATCCAAACCATATGAAGAACTGTCATTGGGACGAACTTTGGGTTCCGAGCTCTCAAAAACTGAAACGGAGCAAAGTTTGGACCATGTGTCGTCCAAACCACCAAAAGAACTCTCATTGGACCGAACTTTGAGTTCCTAACTCTCCAAAAACTCAAACGGAGCATAGTTTGGACCAAGTTCGTCCAAACCATATGAAGAACTGTCATTGGGACGAACTTTGGCTTCTGAGCTCTCAAATACTGAAACGGAGCAAAGTTTCGACCATGTGTTGTCCAAACCACCTAAAGAACTCTCATTGGGCCGAACTTTGAGTTCCTAACTCTCCAAAAACTCAAACGGAGCAACGTTTGGAGAAAGTTCGTCCAAACCATATGATAAACTCTCATTGGGACGAACTTTGGGTTCCGAGCTCTTAAAAAGTGGAACGGAGCAAACTTTGGACCATGTGTCGTCCAAACCACCAAAAGAACTCTCATTGGGCCGAACTTTGAGTTCCTAACTCTCCAAAAACTCAAACGGAGCATAGTTTGGACCAAGTTCGTCCAAACCATATGAAGAACTGTCATTGGGACGAACTTTGGCTTCCGAGCTCTCAAATACTGAAACGGAGCAAACTTTCGACCATGTGTTGTCCAAACCACCTAAAGAACTCTCATTGGGCCGAACTTTGAGTTCCTAACTCTCCAAAAACTCAAACGGAGCAAAGTTTGGACCAAGTTCGTCCAAACCATATGACGAACTGTCTTTGGGACGAACTTTGGGTTTCGAGCTCTCAAATACTGAAACGGAGCAAAGTTTTGACCATGTGTCGTCCAAACCACCAAAAGAACTCTCATTGGGCCGAACTTTGGGTTCCTAACTCTCCAAAAACACAAACGGAGCAAAGTTTGGACCAAGTTCTTCCAAACCATATCAAAAACTCTCAATGGGACGAACTTTGGGTTCCGAGCTCTCAAATACTGAAACGGAGCAGAGTTTGGACCATGTGTCGTCCAAACCACCTAAAGAACTCTCATTGGGCCGAACTTTGAGTTCCAAACTCTCCAAAAACTCAAACATAGCAAATTTTGGACCAAGTTCGTCCAAACCATATGAAGAACTGTCATTCGGACGAACTTTGGGTTCCGAGCTCTCAAATATTGAAACGGAGAAAAGTTTGGACCATGTGTCGTCCAAACCACCAAAAAAACTCTCATTGGGCCGAACTTTGAGTTCCTAACTCTCCAAAAACTCAAACGGAGCATAGTTTGGACCAAGTTCGTCCAAACCATATGAAGAACTGTCATTTGGACGAACTTTGGCTTCCGAGCTCTCAAATACTGAAACGGAGCAAAGTTTTGACCATGTGTCGTCCAAACCACCCAAAGAACTCTCCTTGGGCCGAACTTTGAGTTCCTAACTCTCCAAAAACTCAAACGGAGCAAAGTTTGGACCATGTTCGTCCAAACCATATGAAAAACTGTCATTGGGACGAACTTTGGGTTCCGAGCTCTCAAATACTGAAACGGATAAAAGTTTGGACCAAGTGTCGTCCAAACCACCAAAAGAACTCTCATTGGGCCGAACTTTGAGTTCCTAACTCTCCAAAAACTCAAACGGAGCAAAGTTTGGACCAAGTTCGTCCAAACCATATGAAGAAGTTTCATTGGGACGAACTTTGGGTTCCGAGCTCTCAAATACTGAAACGGAGCAGAGTTTGGACCATGTGTCGTCCAAACCACCTAAAGAACTCTCATTGGGCCTAAATTCGAGTTTAACTCTCCAAAAACTTAAACGGAGCAAAGTTTGGACAAAGTTCGTCCAAACCATATGAAGAACTGTCATTGGGACGAACTTTGGGTTCCGAGCTCTCAAATACTGAAACGGAGCAAAGTTTGGACCATGTGTCGTCCAAACCACCAAAAGAACTCTCATTGGGCCGAACTTTGAGTTCCTAACTCTCAAAAAACTCAAACGGAGCAGAGTTTGGACCAAGTTCGTCCAAACTATATCAAAAACTCTCAGTGGGACGAACTTTGGGTTCCGAGCTCTCAAATACTGAAACGGAGCAGAGTTTGGACCATGTGTCGTCCAAACCACCTAAAGAACTCTCATTGGGCCGAACTTTGAGTTCCTAACTCTCCAAAAACTCAAACGGAGCAAAGTTTGGACCAAGTTCGTCCAAACCATATGAAGAACTGTCATTGGGACGAACTTTGGCTTCCGAGCTGTCAAATACTGAAACGGAGCAAAGTTTGGACCAAGTGTCGTCCAAACAATCAAAAGAACTCTCCTTGGGCCGAACTTTGAGTTCCTAACTCTCAAAAACTCAAACGCAGAAAAATTTGGATCAAGTTCGTCCAAACCATATGAAGAACTGTCATTGGGACGAACTTTGGGTTCCGAGCTCTCAAATAAAGATACGGAGCAAAGTTTGGACCATGTGTCGTCCAAACCACCAAAAGAACTCTCATTGGGCCGAACTTTAAGTTCCTAACTCTCCAAAAACTCAAACGGAGCAGAGTTTGGACAGAGTTCATCCAAACCATATGAAGAACTGTCATTGGGACGAACTTTGGGTTCCGAGCTCTCAAAAACTGAAACGGAGCAAAGTTTGGACCATGTGTCGTCCAAACCACCAAAAGAACTCTCATTGGACCGAACTTTGAGTTCCTAACTCTCCAAAAACTCAAACGGAGCATAGTTTGGACCAAGTTCGTCCAAACCATATGAAGAACTGTCATTGGGACGAACTTTGGCTTCTGAGCTCTCAAATACTGAAACGGAGCAAAGTTTCGACCATGTGTTGTCCAAACCACCTAAAGAACTCTCATTGGGCCGAACTTTGAGTTCCTAACTCTCCAAAAACTCAAACGGAGCAACGTTTGGAGAAAGTTCGTCCAAACCATATGATAAACTCTCATTGGGACGAACTTTGGGTTCCGAGCTCTTAAAAAGTGGAACGGAGCAAACTTTGGACCATGTGTCGTCCAAACCACCAAAAGAACTCTCATTGGGCCGAACTTTGAGTTCCTAACTCTCCAAAAACTCAAACGGAGCATAGTTTGGACCAAGTTCGTCCAAACCATATGAAGAACTGTCATTGGGACGAACTTTGGCTTCCGAGCTCTCAAATACTGAAACGGAGCAAAGTTTCGACCATGTGTTGTCCAAACCACCTAAAGAACTCTCATTGGGCCGAACTTTGAGTTCCTAACTCTCCAAAAACTCAAACGGAGCAAAGTTTGGACCAAGTTCGTCCAAACCATATGACGAACTGTCATTGGGACGAACTTTGGGTTTCGAGCTCTCAAATACTGAAACGGAGCAAAGTTTTGACCATGTGTCGTCCAAACCACCAAAAGAACTCTCATTGGGCCGAACTTTGGGTTCCTAACTCTCCAAAAACACAAACGGAGCAAAGTTTGGACCAAGTTCTTCCAAACCATATCAAAAACTCTCAATGGGACGAACTTTGGGTTCCGAGCTCTCAAATACTGAAACCGAGCAGAGTTTGGACCATGTGTCGTCCAAACCACCTAAAGAACTCTCATTGGGCCGAACTTTGAGTTCCAAACTCTCCAAAAACTCAAACATAGCAAATTTTGGACCAAGTTCGTCCAAACCATATGAAGAACTGTCATTCGGACGAACTTTGGGTTCCGAGCTCTCAAATATTGAAACGGAGAAAAGTTTGGACCATGTGTCGTCCAAACCACCAAAAGAACTCTCATTGGGCCGAACTTTGAGTTCCTAACTCTCCAAAAACTCAAACGGAGCATAGTTTGGACCAAGTTCGTCCAAACCATATGACGAACTGTCATTGGGACGAACATTGGGTTCCGAGCTCTCAAATACTGAAACGGAGCAAAATTTTGACCACTTGTCGTCCAAACCACCAAAAGAACTCTCATTGGGCCGAACTTTGGGTTCCTAACTCTCCAAAAACACAAACGGAGCAAAGTTTGGACCAAGTTCGTCCAAACCATATCAAAAACTCTCAATGGGACGAACTTTGGGTTCCGAGCTCTCAAATACTGAAACGGAGAAGAGTTTGGACCATGTGTCGTCCAAACCACCTAAAGAACTCTCATTGGGCCGAACTTTGAGTTCCTAACTCTCCAAAAACTCAAACGGAGCAAAGTTTGGACCAAGTTCGTCCAAACCATATCAAAAACTCTCAATGGGACGAACTTTGGGTTCCGAACTCTCAAATACTGAAACGGAGCAAAGTTTTGACCATGTGTCGTCCAAACCACCCAAAGAACTCTCCTTGGGCCGAACTTTGAGTTCCTAACTCTCCAAAAACTCAAACGGAGCAAAGTTTGGACCATGTTCGTCCAAACCATATGAAGAACTGTCATTGGGACGAACTTTGGGTTCCGAGCTCTCAAATACTGAAACGGATAAAAGTTTGGACCAAGTGTCGTCCAAACCACCAAAAGAACTCTCATTGGGCCGAACTTTGAGTTCCTAACTCTCCAAAAACTCAAACGGAGCAAAGTTTGGACCAAGTTCGTCCAAACCATATGAAGAAGTTTCATTGGGACGAACTTTGGGTTCCGAGCTCTCAAATACTGAAACGGAGCAGAGTTTGGACCATGTGTCGTCCAAACCACCTAAAGAACTCTCATTGGGCCTAAATTCGAGTTCCTAACTCTCCAAAAACTTAAACGGAGCAAAGTTTGGACAAAGTTTGTCCAAACCATATGAAGAACTGTCATTGGGACGAACTTTGGGTTCCGAGCTCTCAAATACTGAAACGGAGCAAAGTTTGGACCATGTGTCGTCCAAACCACCAAAAGAACTCTCATTGGGCCGAACTTTGAGTTCCTAACTCTCAAAAAACTCAAACGGAGCAGAGTTTGGACCAAGTTCGTCCAAACTATATCAAAAACTCTCAGTGGGACGAACTTTGGGTTCCGAGCTCTCAAATACTAAAACGGAGCAGAGTTTGGAACATGTGTCGTCCAAACCACCTAAAGAACTCTCATTGGGCCGAACTTTGAGTTCCTAACTCTCCAAAAACTCAAACGGAGCAAAGTTTGGACCAAGTTCGTCCAAACCATATGAAGAACTGTCATTGGGACGAACTTTGGCTTCCGAGCTCTCAAATACTGAAATGGAGCAAAGTTTGGACCAAGTGTCGTCCAAACCATCAAAAGAACTCTCCTTGGGCCGAACTTTGAGTTCCTAACTCTCAAAAACTCAAACGCAGAAAATTTTGGATCAAGTTCGTCCAAACCATATGAAGAACTGTCATTGGGACGAACTTTGGGTTCCGAGCTCTCAAATAAAGATACGGAGCAAAGTTTGGACCATGTGTCGTCCAAACCACCAAAAGAACTCTCATTGGGCCGAACTTTAAGTTCCTAACTCTCCAAAAACTCAAACGGAGCAAAGTTTGGACCAAGTTCGTCCAAACCATATGAAGAACTGTCAGTGGGACGAACTTTGGCTTCCGTGCTCTCAAAAACTGAAACGGAGCAAAGTTTGGACCATGTGTCGTCCAAACCACCTAAAGAACTCTCATGGGGCCGAACTTTGAGTTCCTAACTCTCCAAAAACTGAAACGGAGCAACGTTTGGAGAAAGTTCGTCCAAACCATATGATAAACTCTCATTGGGACGAACTTTGGGTTCCGAGCTCTCAAAAAGTGGAACGGAGCAAACTTTTGACCATGTGTCGTCCAAACCACCTAAAGAACTCTCATTGGGCTGAACTTTGAGTTCCTATCTCTCCAAAAACTCAAACGGAGCAAAGTTTGGACAAAGTTCGTCCAAACCATATGAAAAACTCTCATTGGGACGAACTTTGGGTTCCGAGCTCTCAAAAAGTGAAATGGAGCAAAGTTTGGACCATGTGTCGTCCAAACAAACTAAAGAACTCTCATTGGGCCGAACTTTGAGTTCCTATCTCTCCAAAAACTCAAACGGAGCAAAGTTTCGACAAAGTTCGTCCAAACCATATGAAAAACTCTCATAGGGACGAACTTTGGGTTCCGAGCTCTCAAAAAGTGAAATGGAGCAAAGTTTGGACCATGTGTCGTCCAAACCACCTAAAGAAATCTCATCGGGTCGAAGTTTGAGTTCCTAACTCTCCAAAAACTCAAACGGAGACAAGTTTGCACCAAGTTCGTCCAAACCATATGAAAAACTCTCATTGGGACGAACTTTGGCTTCCGAGCTCTAAAAAAATGAAACGGAGCAAAGTTTGGACCATGTGTCGTCAAAACCACCTAAAGAACACTCATCGGGTCGAAGTTTGAGTTCCTAACTCTCCAAAAACTCAAACGGAGCAAAGTTTGGACCAAGTTTGTCCAAACCATATGAAGAAACTCTGATTTGGACGACCTTTGGCTTTCGAGCTCTCAACAAGTGAAACGGAGAAAAGTTTGGATCATGTGATGTCCAAACAACCTAAAGAACTCTCATTGGGCCGAACTTTAGTTCCTTACTCTCCAAAAACTCAAACGGAGCACAGTTTGGACCAAGTTCGTCCAAACCATATCAAAAACTCTCAATGGGACGAACTTGGGTTCCGAGCTCTCAAATACTGAAACGGAGCAGAGTTTGGACCACGTGTCGTCCAAACCACCTAAAGAACTCTCATTTGGCCGAAATTTGAGTTCCTAACACTCCAAAAACTCAAACGGAGCAAAGTTTTGACCAAGTTCGTCCAAACCATATGAAAAACTCTCATTGGGTCGAACCTTGGCTACCAAGCTCGCAAAAACTGAAACGGAGCAAAGTTTGGAACATGTGTCGTCCAAACCACCTAAAGAACTCTCATTTGGCCGAAATTTGAGTTCCTAACACTTCAAAAACTCAAACGGCGGAAAGTTTTGACCAAGTTCGTCCAAACCATATGAAAAACTCTCATTGGGACGAACTTTTGCTTCCGTGCTCTCAAACACTGAAACGGAGCAAAGTTTGGACCATGTGTCGTCCAAACCACCTAAAGAACTCTCATTGGGCCGAAATTTGAGTTCCTCACACTCCAAAAACTCAAACGGAGCAAAGTTTTGACCAAGTTCGTCCAAACCATATGAAAAACTCTCATTGGGGACGAACTTTGGCTTCCGTGCTCTCAAAAACTGAAACGGAGCAAAGTTTGGACCATGTGTCGTCCAAACCACATAAAGAACTCTCATGGGGCCGAACTTTGAGTTCCTAACTCTCCAAAAACTCAAACGGAGGAAAGTTTGGACCAAGTTTGTCCAAACCATATGAAGAAACTCTGATTTGGACGATCTTTGGCTTCCGAGTTCTCAAAAAGTGAAACGGAGCAAAGTTTGGACCATGTGTCGTCCAAACCACCTAAAGAACTCTCATTGGACCAAACTTTGAGTTCTTAACTCTCCAAAAACTCAAACGGAGCAAAGTTTGGACCAAGTTCGCCCAAACCATATGAAAAACTCTCATTGGGACGAACTTTGGCTTCCGAGCTCTCAAAAACTGAAACGGAGCAAAGTTATGACCACGTGTCGTCCAAACCACCTAAAGAACTCTCATTTGGCCGAAATTTGAGTTCCTAACACTCCAAAAACTCAAACGGAGCAAAGTTTTGACCAAGTTCGTCCAAACCATATGAAAAACTCTCATTGGGTCGAACCTTGGCTACCAAGCTCGCAAAAACTGAAACGGAGCAAAGTTTGGAACATGTGTCGTCCAAACCACCTAAAGAACTCTCATTTGTCCGAAATTTGAGTTCCTAACACTTCAAAAACTCAAACGGCGGAAAGTTTTGAACAAGTTCGTCCAAACCTTATGAAAAACTCTCATTGGGACGAACTTTTGCTTCCGTGCTCTCAAACACTGAAACGGAGCAAAGTTTGGACCATGTGTCGTCCAAACCACCTAAAGAACTCTTATTGGGCCGAAATTTGAGTTCCTCACACTCCAAAAACTCAAACGGAGCAAAGTTTTGACCAAGTTCGTCCAAACCATATGAAAAACTCTCATTGGGGACGAACTTTGGCTTCCGTGCTCTCAAAAACTGAAACGGAGCAAAGTTTGGACCATGTGTCGTCCAAACCACATAAAGAACTCTCATGGGGCCGAACTTTGAGTTCCTAACTCTCCAAAAACTCAAACGGAGGAAAGTTTGGACCAAGTTTGTCCAAACCATATGAAGAAACTCTGATTTGGACGATCTTTGGCTTCCGAGTTCTCAAAAAGTGAAACGGAGCAAAGTTTGGACCATGTGTCGTCCAAACCACCTAAAGAACTCTCATTGGACCAAACTTTGAGTTCTTAACTCTCCAAAAACTCAAACGGAGCAAAGTTTGGACCAAGTTCGCCCAAACCATATGAAAAACTCTCATTGGGACGAACTTTGGCTTCCGAGCTCTCAAAAACTGAAACGGAGCAAAGTTATGACCACGTGTCGTCCAAACCACCTAAAGAACTCTCATTTGGTCGAAATTTGAGTTCCTAACACTCCAAAAACTCAAACGGAGCAAAGTTTTGACCAAGTTCGTCCAAACCATATGAAAAACTCTCATTGGGTCGAACCTTGGCTACCAAGCTCGCAAAAACTGAAACGGAGCAAAGTTTGGAACATGTGTCGTCCAAACCACCTAAAGAACTCTCATTTGTCCGAAATTTGAGTTCCTAACACTTCAAAAACTCAAACGGCGGAAAGTTTTGACCAAGTTCGTCCAAACCATATGAAAAACTCTCATTGGGACGAACTTTTGCTTCCGTGCTCTCAAAAACTGAAACGGAGCAAAGTTTGGACCATGTGTCGTCCAAACCACCTAAAGAACTCTCATTGGGCCGAAATTTGAGTTCCTCACACTCCAAAAACTCAAACGGAGCAAAGTTTTGACCAAGTTCGTCCAAACCATATGAAAAACTCTCATTGGGGACGAACTTTGGCTTCCGTGCTCTCAAAAACTGAAACGGAGCAAAGTTTGGACCATGTGTCGTCCAAACCACATAAAGAACTCTCATGGGGCCGAACTTTGAGTTCCTAACTCTCCAAAAACTCAAACGGAGGAAAGTTTGGACCAAGTTTGTCCAAACCATATGAAGAAACTCTGATTTGGACGATCTTTGGCTTCCGAGTTCTCAAAAAGTGAAACGGAGCAAAGTTTGGACCATGTGTCGTCCAAACCACCTAAAGAACTCTCATTGGACCGAACTTTGAGTTCTTAACTCTCCAAAAACTCAAACGGAGCAAAGTTTGGACCAAGTTCGCCCAAACCATATGAAAAACTCTCATTGGGACGAACTTTGGCTTCCGAGCTCTCAAAAACTGAAACGGAGCAAAGTTTGGACCATGTGTCATCCAAACCACCGAAAGAACTCTCATCGGGTCGAAGTTTGAGTTCCTAACTCTTCAAAAACTCAAACGGAGCAAAGTTTGGACCAAGTTTGTCCAAACCATATGAAGAAACTCTGATTTGGACGAACTTTGGCTTCCGAGCTCTAAACAAGTGAAACGGAGCAAAGTTTGGACCATGTGTCGTCCAAACCACCTAAAGAACTCTCATGGGGCCGAACTTTGAGTTCCTATCTCTCCAAAAAGACAAACGGAGCAAAGTTTTGACCAAGTTCGTCCAAACCATATGAAAAACTCTCATTGGGACGAACTTTGGGTTCCGAGGTATCAAAAACTGAAATGGAGCAAAGTTTGGACCATGTGTCGCCCAAACCACCTAAAGAACTCTCATTGGACCGAACTTTAAGTTCCTAACTCTCCAAAAACTCAAACGGAGCAAAGTTTGGACAAAGTTCGTCCAAACCATATGAAAAACACTCATTGGGACGAACTTTTGGTTCCGAGCTCTCAAAAACTTAAACGGAGAAAAGTTTGGACCATGTGTCGTCCAAACCACCTAAAGAACTCCAATCGGGTCGAAGTTTGAGTTCCTAACTCTCCAAAAACTCAAACGGAGCAAAGTTTTGACCAAGTTCGTCCAAACCATATGAAAAACTCTCATTGGGTCGAACCTTGGCTGCCGAGCTCGCAAAAACGGAATTGGAGCAAAGTTTGGAACATGTGTCGTCCAAACCACCTAAAGAACTCTCATTGGGCTGAACTTTGAGTTCCTATCTCTCCAAAAACTCAAACGGAGCAAAGTTTGGACAAAGTTCGTCCAAACCATATGAAAAACTCTCATTGGGACGAACTTTGGGTTCGGAGCTCTCAAAAAGTGAAATGGAGCAAAGTTTGGACCATGTGTCGTCCAAACAAACTAAAGAACTCTCATTGGGCCGAACTTTGAGTTCCTATCTCTACAAAAACTCAAACGGAGCAAAGTTTTGACAAAGTTCGTCCAAACCATATGAAAAACTCTCATTGGGACGAACTTTGGGTTCCGAGCTCTCAAAAAGTGAAATGGAGCAAAGTTTGGACCATGTGTCGTCCAAACAAACTAAAGAACTCTCTTTGGGCCGAACTTTGAGTTCCTAACTCTCCAAAAACTCAAACGGAGCAAAGTTTGGACCAAATTCGTGCAAACCATATGAAAAACTTCATTGGGACGAACTTTGGGTTCCGAGCTCTCAAATACTGAAACGGAGCAAAGTTTAGACCATGTGTCGTCCAAACCACAGAAAGAACTCTCATTGGGCCGAACTTTGAGTTCCTAACTCTCCAAAAACTCAAACGGAGCAAAGTTTGGACCAAGTTCGTCCAAACCATATGAAAAACTGTCATTGGGAAGAACTTTGGGTTCCGAGCTCTCAAATATTGAAACGGAGAAAAGTTTGGACCATGTGTCGTCCAAACCACCAAAAGAACTCTCATTGGGCCGAACTTTGAGTTCCTAACTCTCCAAAAACTCAAACGGAGCAAAGTTTTGACCAAGTTCGTCCAAACCATATGAAGAACTGTCATTGGGACGAACTTTGGCTTCTGAGCTCTCAAATACTTAAACGGAGCAAAGTTTGGACCATGTGTCGTCCAAACCACCTAAAGAACTCTCATTGGGCCGAACTTTAAGTTCCTAACTCTCCAAAAACTCAAACGGAGCAAAATTTGGACAAAGTTCGTCAAAACCATATGAAAAACTCTCATTGGGACGAACTTTGGGTTCCGAGCTCTCAAAAACTTAAACGGAGCAAAGTTTTGACCATGTGTCGTCCAAACCACCTAAAGAACTCTAATCGGGTCGAAGTTTGAGTTACGAACTCTCGAAAAACTCAAACGGTGCAAAGTTTGGACCAAGTTCGTCCAAACCATATGAAAAACTCTCATTGGGTCGAACTTTGGCTTCCGAGCTCTCAAAAACTTAAACGGAGCAAAGTTTGGAACATGTGTCGTCCAAACCACCTAAAGAACTCTCATTGGGCCGAAATTTGAGTTCCTAACACTCCAAGAACTCAAACGGAGCAAAGTTTTGACCAAGTTCGTCCAAACCATATGAAAAACTCTCATTGGGTCGAACCTTGGCTGCCGAGCTCGCAAAAACTGAAACGGAGCAAAGTTTGGAACATGTGTCGTCCAAACCACCTAAAGAACTCTCATTTGGCCGAAATTTGAGTTCCTAACACTTCAAAAACTCAAACGGCGGAAAGTTTTGACCAAGTTCGTCCAAACCATATGAAAAACTCTCATTGGGACGAACTTTTGCTTCCGTGCTCTCAAAAACTGAAACGGAGCAAAGTTTGGACCATGTGTCGTCCAAACCACCTAAAGAACTCTCATGGGGCCGAACTTTGAGTTCCTAACTCTCCAAAAACTCAAACGGAGCAACGTTTGGAGAAAGTTCGTCCAAACCATATGATAAACTCTCATTGGGACGAACTTTGGGTTCCGAGCTCTCAAAAAGTGGAACGGAGCAAACTTTTGACCATGTGTTGTCCAAACCACCTAAAGAACTCTCATTGGGCTGAACTTTGAGTTCCTATCTCTCCAAAAACTCAAACGGAGAAAAGTTTGGACAAAGTTCGTCCAAACCATATGAAAAACTCTCATTGGGACGAACTTTGGGTTCCGAGCTCTCAAAAAGTGAAATGGAGCAAAGTTTGGACAATGTGTCGTCCAAACAAACTAAAGAACTCTCATTGGGCCGAACTTTGAGTTCCTATCTCTCCAAAAACTCAAACGGAGCAAAGTTTCGACAAAGTTCGTCCAAACCATATGAAAAACTCTCATTGGGACGAACTTTGGGTTCCGAGCTCTCAAAAAGTTAAATGGAGCAAAGTTTGGACCATGTGTCGTCCAAACCACCTAAAGAACTCTCATTGGGCCGAACTTTGAGTTCCTAACTCTCCAAAAACTCAAACGGAGACAAGTTTGCACCAAGTTCGTCCAAACCATATGAAAAACTCTCATTGGGACGAACTTTGGCTTCCGAGCTCTAAAAAAATGAAACGGAGCAAAGTTTGGACCATGTGTCGTCAAAACCACCTAAAGAACTCTCATCGGGTCGAAGTTTGAGTTCCTAACTCTCCAAAAACTCAAACGGAGCAAAGTTTGGACCAAGTTTGTCCAAACCATATGAAGAAACTCTGATTTGGACGACCTTTGGCTTCCGAGCTCTCAACAAGTGAAACGGAGAAAAGTTTGGACCATGTGATGTCCAAACAACCGAAAGAACTCTCATTCGGCCGAACTTTAGTTCCTAACTCTCCAAAAATTCAAACGGAGCAAAGTTTGGACCAAGTTCGTCCAAACCATATCAAAAACTCTCAATGGGACGAACTTTGGGTTCCGAGCTCTCAAATACTGAAACGGAGCAGAGTTTGGACCACGTGTCGTCCAAACCACCTAAAGAACTCTCATTGGGCCGAAATTTGAGTTCCTAACACTCCAAAAACTCAAACGGAGCAAAGTTTTGACCAAGTTCGTCCAAACCATATGAAAAACTCTCATTGGGTCGAACCTTGGCTGCCAAGCTCGCAAAAACTGAAACAGAGCAAAGTTTGGAACATGTGTCGTCCAAACCACCTAAAGAACTCTCATTTGGCCGAAATTTGAGTTCCTAACACTTCAAAAACTCAAACGACGGAAAGTTTTGACCAACTTCGTCCAAACCATATGAAAAACTCTCATTGGGACGAACTTTTGCTTCCGTGCTCTCAAGAACTGAAACGGAGCAAAGTTTGGACCATGTGTCGTCCAAACCACCTAAAGAACTATCATTGGGCCGAAATTTGAGTTCCTCACACTCCAAAAACTCAAACGGAGCAAAGTTTTGACCAAGTTCGTCCAAACCATTTGAAAAACTCTCATTGGGGACGAACTTTGGCTTCCGTGCTCTCAAAAACTGAAACGGAGCAAAGTTTGGACCATGTGTCGTCCAAACCACCTAAAGAACTCTCATTGGACTGAACTTTGAGTTCTTAACTCTCCAAAAACTCAAACGGAGCAAAGTTTGGACAAAGTTCGCCCAAACCATATGAAAAACTCTCATTGGGACGAACTTTGGCTTCCGAGCTCTCAAAAACTGAAACGGAGCAAAGTTTGGACCATGTGTGATCCAAACCACCGAAAGAACTCTCATCGGGTCGAAGTTTGAGTTCCTAACTCTTCAAAAACTCAAACGGAGCAAAGTTTGGACCAAGTTTGTCCAAACCATATGAAGAAACTCTGATTTGGACGAACTTTGGCTTCCGAGCTCTAAACAAGTGAAACGGAGCAAAGTTTGGACCATGTGTCGTCCAAACCACCTAAAGAACTCTCATTGGGCCGAACTTTGAGTTCCTATCTCTCCAAAAAGACAAACGGAGCAAAGTTTTGACCAAGTTCGTCCAAACCATATGAAAAACTCTCATTGGGACGAACTTTGGGTTCCGAGGTATCAAAAACTGAAATGGAGACAAGTTTGGACCATGTGTCGCCCAAACCACCTAAAGAACTCTCATTGGGCCGAACTTTAAGTTCCTAACTCTCCAAAAACTCAAACGGAGCAAAGTTTGGACAAAGTTTGTCCAAACCATATGAAAAACTCTCATTGGGACGAACTTTGGCTTCCGTGCTCTCAAAAACTGAAACGGAGCAAAGTTTGGACCATGTGTCGTCCAAACCACCTAAAGAACTCTCATGGGGCCGAACTTTGAGTTCCTAACTCTCCAAAAACTCAAACGGAGCAAAGTTTGGACCAAGTTCGTCCAAACAATATGAAAAACTCTCATTGGGTCGAACTTTGGCTTCCGAGCTCTCAAAAACTGAAACGGAGCAAAGTTTGGAACATGTGTCGTCCAAACCACCTAAAGAACTCTCATTGGGCCGAAATTTGAGTTCCTAACACTCCAAAAACTCAAACGGAGCAAAGTTTTGACCAAGTTCGTCCAAACCATATGAAAAACTCTCATTGGGTCGAACCTGTGCTGCCGAGCTCGCAAAAACTGAAACGGAGCAAAGTTTGGAACATGTGTCGTCCAAACCACCTAAAGAACTCTCATTGGGCTGAACTTTGAGTTCCTATCTCTCCAAAAACTCAAACGGAGCAAAGTTTGGACAAATTCGTCCAAACCATATGAAAAACTCTCATTGGGACGAACTTTGGGTTCCGAGCTCTCAAAAAGTGAAATGGAGCAAAGTTTGGACCATGTGTCGTCCAAACAAACTAAAGAACTCTCATTGGGCCGAACTTTGAGTTCCTATCTCTCCAAAAACTCAAACGGAGCAAAGTTTGGACAAAGTTCGTCCAAACCATATGAAAAACTCTCATTGGGACGAACTTTGGGTTCCGAGCTCTCAAAAAGTGAAATGGAGCAAAGTTTGGACCATTTGTCGTCCAAACAAACTAAAGAACTCTCTTTGGGCCGAACTTTTAGTTCCTAACTCTCCAAAAACTCAAACGGAGAAAAGTTTGGACCAAGTTGGTCCAAACCATATGAACAACTCTCATTGGCACGAACTTTGGGTTCCGAGCTCTCAAAAAGTGGAACGGAGCAAACTTTGGTCCATTTGTCGTCCAAACCTCCTAAAGAACTCTCATTGGGCCGAACTTTGAGTTCCTAACTCTCCAAAAACTCAATTAGCGAAAAGTTTGGGCAAAGTTCGTCCAAACCATATGAAAAACTCTCATTGGGACGAACTTTGGGTTCTGAGCTCTCAAAAACTTAAACGGAGAAAACTTTGGACCATGTGTCGTCCAAACCACCTAAAGAACTCTAATTGGGTCGAAGTTTGAGTTCCTAACTCTGCAAAAACTCAAACGGAGCAAAGTTTGGACCAAGTTCGCCCAAACCATATGAAAAACTCTCATTATAACGAATTTTGGCTTCCGAGCTCTCAAAAACTGAAACGGAGCAAAGTTTGGACCATGTGTCGTCCAAACCACCGAAAGAACTCATATCGGATCGAAGTTTGAGTTCCTAACTCTTCAAAAACTCAAACGGAGCAAAGCTTGGACCAAGTTTGTCCAAACCATATGAAGAAACTCTGATTTGGACGAACTTTCGCTTCCGAGCTCTAAACAAGTGAAACGGAGCAAAGTTTGGACGATGTGTCGTCCAAACCACCTAAAGAACTCTCATTGGGCCGAAATTTGAGTTCCTAAAGCTCCAAAAAGTCAAACGGAGAAAAGTTTGCACAAAGTTCGTCCAAACCATATGAAAAACTCTCATTGGGACGAACTTTTGCTTCCGAGCTCTAAAAAACTGAAACGGAGCAAAGTTTGGACCATGTGTCGTCCAAACGACCTAAAGAACTCTCATCGGGTCGAAGTTTGAGTTCCTAACTCTCCAAAAACTCAAACGGAGAAAAGTTTGGAACAAGTTTGTCCAAACCATATGAAGAAACTCTGATTTGGAAGACCTTTGGGTTCCGAGCTCTCAACAAGTGAAACGGAGCAAAGTTTGGACCATGTGTCGTCCAAACCACCGAAAGAACTCTCATTGGGCCGAACTTTGAGTTCCTATCTCTCCAAAAACTCAAACGGAGCAAAGTTTGGACAAAGTTTGTCCAAACCATATGAAAAACTCTCATTGGGACGAACTTTGGGTTCCGAGCTCTCAAAAAGTAAAATGGAGCAAAGTTTGGACCATGTGTCGTCCAAACAAACGAAAGAACTCTCATTGGGCCAAACTTTGAGTTCCTAACTCTCCAAAAACTCAAACGGAGAAAAGTTTTGACAAAGTTCGTCCAAACCATATGAAAAACTCTCATTGGGACGAACTTTGGGTTCCGAGCTCTCAAAAACTGCAACGGAGCAAACTTTGGTCCATTTGTCGTCCAAACCTCCTAAAGAACTCTCATTGGGCCAAACTTTGAGTTCCTAACTCTCCAAAAACTCAATTAGAGAAGAGTTTGGGCAAAGTTCGTCCAAACCATATGAAAAACTCTCATTGGGACGAACTTTTGGTTCTGAGGTCTCAAAAACTTAAACGGAGCAAAGTTTGGACCATGTGTCGTCCAAACCACCTAAAGAACTCTCATCGGGTCGAAGTTTGAGTTCCTAACTCTCCAAAAACTCAAACGGAGCAAAGTTTGGAACAAGTTTGTCCAAACCATATGAAGAAACTCTGATTTGGAAGACCTTTGGCTTCCGAGCTCTCAACAAGTGAAACGGAGCAAAGTTTGGACCATGTGTCGTCCAAACCACCTAAAGAACTCTCATTGGGCTGAACTTTGAGTTCCTATCTCTCCAAAAACTCAAACGGAGCAAAGTTTGGACAAAGTTCGTCCAAACCATATGAAAAACTCTCATTGGGACGAACTTTGGGTTCGGAGCTCTCAAAAAGTGAAATGGAGCAAAGTTTGGACCATGTGTCGTCCAAACAAACTAAAGAACTCTCATTGGGCCGAACTTTGAGTTCCTATCTCTACAAAAACTCAAACGGAGCAAAGTTTTGACAAAGTTCGTCCAAACCATATGAAAAACTCTCATTGGGACGAACTTTGGGTTCCGAGCTCTCAAATACTGAAACGGAGCAAAGTTTAGACCATGTGTCGTCCAAACCACAGAAAGAACTCTCATTGGGCCGAACTTTGAGTTCCTAACTCTCCAAAAACTCAAACGGAGCAAAGTTTGGACCAAGTTCGTCCAAACCATATGAAAAACTGTCATTGGGAAGAACTTTGGGTTCCGAGCTCTCAAATATTGAAACGGAGAAAAGTTTGGACCATGTGTCGTCCAAACCACCAAAAGAACTCTCATTGGGCCGAACTTTGAGTTCCTAACTCTCCAAAAACTCAAACGGAGCAAAGTTTTGACCAAGTTCGTCCAAACCATATGAAGAACTGTCATTGGGACGAACTTTGGCTTCTGAGCTCTCAAATACTGAAACGGAGCAAAGTTTGGACCATGTGTCGTCCAAACCACCTAAAGAACTCTCATTGGGCCGAACTTTAAGTTCCTAACTCTCCAAAAACTCAAACGGAGCAAAGTTTGGACAAAGTTCGTCAAAACCATATGAAAAACTCTCATTGGGACGAACTTTGGGTTCCGAGCTCTCAAAAACTTAAACGGAGCAAAGTTTTGACCATGTGTCGTCCAAACCACCTAAAGAACTCTAATCGGGTCGAAGTTTGAGTTACGAACTCTCGAAAAACTCAAACGGTGCAAAGTTTGGACCAAGTTCGTCCAAACCATATGAAAAACTCTCATTGGGTCGAACTTTGGCTTCCGAGCTCTCAAAAACTTAAACGGAGCAAAGTTTGGAACATGTGTCGTCCAAACCACCTAAAGAACTCTCATTGGGCCGAAATTTGAGTTCCTAACACTCCAAAAACTCAAACGGAGCAAAGTTTTGACCAAGTTCGTCCAAACCATATGAAAAACTCTCATTGGGTCGAACCTTGGCTGCCGAGCTCGCAAAAACTGAAACGGAGCAAAGTTTGGAACATGTGTCGTCCAAACCACCTAAAGAACTCTCATTTGGCCGAAATTTGAGTTCCTAACACTTCAAAAACTCAAACGGCGGAAAGTTTTGACCAAGTTGGTCCAAACCATATGAAAAACTCTCATTGGGACGAACTTTTGCTTCCGTGCTCTCAAAAACTGAAACGGAGCAAAGTTTGGACCATGTGTCGTCCAAACCACCTAAAGAACTCTCATGGGGCCGAACTTTGAGTTCCTAACTCTCCAAAAACTCAAACGGAGCAACGTTTGGAGAAAGTTCGTCCAAACCATATGATAAACTCTCATTGGGACGAACTTTGGGTTCCGAGCTCTCAAAAAGTGGAACGGAGCAAACTTTTGACCATGTGTTGTCCAAACCACCTAAAGAACTCTCATTGGGCTGAACTTTGAGTTCCTATCTCTCCAAAAACTCAAACGGAGAAAAGTTTGGACAAAGTTCGTCCAAACCATATGAAAAACTCTCATTGGGACGAACTTTGGGTTCCGAGCTCTCAAAAAGTGAAATGGAGCAAAGTTTGGACAATGTGTCGTCCAAACAAACTAAAGAACTCTCATTGGGCCGAACTTTGAGTTTCTATCTCTCCAAAAACTCAAACGGAGCAAAGTTTCGACAAAGTTCGTCCAAACCATATGAAAAACTCTCATTGGGACGAACTTTGGGTTCCGAGCTCTCAAAAAGTTAAATGGAGCAAAGTTTGGACCATGTGTCGTCCAAACCACCTAAAGAACTCTCATTGGGCCGAACTTTGAGTTCCTAACTCTCCAAAAACTCAAACGGAGACAAGTTTGCACCAAGTTCGTCCAAACCATATGAAAAACTCTCATTGGGACGAACTTTGGCTTCCGAGCTCTAAAAAAATGAAACGGAGCAAAGTTTGGACCATGTGTCGTCAAAACCACCTAAAGAACTCTCATCGGGTCGAAGTTTGAGTTCCTAACTCTCCAAAAACTCAAACGGAGCAAAGTTTGGACCAAGTTTGTCCAAACCATATGAAGAAACTCTGATTTGGACGACCTTTGGCTTCCGAGCTCTCAACAAGTGAAACGGAGAAAAGTTTGGACCATGTGATGTCCAAACAACCTAAAGAACTCTCATTCGGCCGAACTTTAGTTCCTAACTCTCCAAAAATTCAAACGGAGCAAAGTTTGGACCAAGTTCGTCCAAACCATATCGAAAACTCTCAATGGGACGAACTTTGGGTTCCGAGCTCTCAAATACTGAAACGGAGCAGAGTTTGGACAACGTGTCGTCCAAACCACCTAAAGAACTCTCATTGGGCCGAAATTGGAGTTCCTAACACTCCAAAAACTCAAACGGAGCAAAGTTTTGACCAAGTTCGTCCAAACCATATGAAAAACTCTCATTGGGTCGAACCTTGGCTGCCAAGCTCGCAAAAACTGAAACGGAGCAAAGTTTGGAACATGTGTCGTCCAAACCACCTAAAGAACTCTCATTTGGCCGAAATTTGAGTTCCTAACACTTCAAAAACTCAAACGACGGAAAGTTTTGACCAACTTCGTCTAAACCATATGAAAAACTCTCATTGGGACGAACTTTTGCTTCCGTGCTCTCAAGAACTGAAACGGAGCAAAGTTTGGACCATGTGTCGTCCAAACCACCTAAAGAACTATCATTGGGCCGAAATTTGAGTTCCTCACACTCCAAAAACTCAAACGGAGCAAAGTTTTGACCAAGTTCGTCCAAACCATTTGAAAAACTCTCATTGGGGACGAACTTTGGCTTCCGTGCTCTCAAAAACTGAAACGGAGCAAAGTTTGGACCATGTGTCGTCCAAACCACATAAAGAACTCTCATGGGGCCGAACTTTGAGTTCCTAACTCTCCAAAAACTCAAACGGAGGAAAGTTTGGACCAAGTTTGTCCAAACCATATGAAGAAACTCTGATTTGGACGATCTTTGGCTTTCGAGTTCTCAAAAAGTGAAACGGAGCAAAGTTTGGACCATGTGTCGTCCAAACCACCTAAAGAACTCTCATTGGACTGAACTTTGAGTTCTTAACTCTCCAAAAACTCAAACGGAGCAAAGTTTGGACAAAGTTCGCCCAAACCATATGAAAAACTCTCATTGGGACGAACTTTGGCTTCCGAGCTCTCAAAAACTGAAACGGAGCAAAGTTTGGACCATGTGTCATCCAAACCACCGAAAGAACTCTCATCGGGTCGAAGTTTGAGTTCCTAACTCTTCAAAAACTCAAACGGAGCAAAGTTTGGACCAAGTTTGTCCATACCATATGAAGAAACTCTGATTTGGACGAACTTTGGCTTCTGAGCTCTAAAAAAGTGAAACGGAGCAAAGTTTGGACCATGTGTCGTCCAAACCACCTAAAGAACTCTCATTGGGCCGAACTTTGAGTTCCTATCTCTCCAAAAAGACAAACGGAGCAAAGTTTTGACCAAGTTCGTCCAAACCATATGAAAAACTCTCATTGGGAAGAACTTTGGGTTCCGAGGTATCAAAAACTGAAATGGAGACAAGTTTGGACCATGTGTCGCCCAAACCACCTAAAGAACTCTCATTGGGCCGAACTTTAAGTTCCTAACTCTCCAAAAACTCAAACGGAGCAAAGTTTGGACAAAGTTCGTCCAAACCATATGAAAAACTCTCATTGGGACGAACTTTGGCTTCCGAGCTCTCAAAAACTGAAACGGAGCAAAGTTTGGAACATGTGTCGTCCAAACCACCTAAAGAACTCTCATTGGGCCGAAATTTGAGTTCCTAACACTCCAAAAACTCAAACGGAGCAAAGATTTGACCAAGTTCGTCCAAACCATATGAAAAACTCTCATTGGGTCGAACCTGTGCTGCCGAGCTCGCAAAAACTGAAACGGAGCAAAGTTTGGAACATGTGTCGTCCAAACCACCTAAAGAACTCTCATTGGGCTGAACTTTGAGTTCCTATCTCTCCAAAAGCTCAAACGGAGCAAAGTTTGGACAAATTCGTCCAAACCATATGAAAAACTCTCATTGGGACGAACTTTGGGTTCCGAGCTCTCAAAAAGTGAAATGGAGCAAAGTTTGGACCATGTGTCGTCCAAACAAACTAAAGAACTCTCATTGGGCCGAACTTTGAGTTCCTATCTCTCCAAAAACTCAAACGGAGCAAAGTTTGGACAAAGTTCGTCCAAACCATATGAAAAACTCTCATTGGGACGAACTTTGGGTTCCGAGCTCTCAAAAAGTGAAATGGAGCAAAGTTTGGACCATTTGTCGTCCAAACAAACTAAAGAACTCTCTTTGGGCCGAACTTTTAGTTCCTAACTCTCCAAAAACTCAAACGGAGCAAAGTTTGGACCAAATTCGTGCAAACCATATGAAAAACTTCATTGGGAGGAACTTTGGGTTCTGAGCTCTCAAAAACTTAAACGGAGAAAAGTTTGGACCATGTGTCGTCCAAACAACCTAAAAAACTCTCATCGGGTCGAAGTTTGAGTTCCTAACTCTCCAAAAACTCAAACGGAGACAAGTTTGCACCAAGTTCGTCCAAACCATATGAAAAACTCTCATTGGGACGAACTTTGGCTTCCGAGCTCTCAAAAACTGAAACGAAGCAAAGTTTGGACCATGTGTCATCCAAACCACCTAAAGAAATCTCATCGGGTCGAAGTTTGAGTTCCTAACTCTCCAAAAACTCAAACGGAGACAAGTTTGCACCAAGTTCGTCCAAACCATATGAAAAACTCTCATTGGGACGAACTTTGGCTTCCGAGCTCTAAAAAAATGAAACGGAGCAAAGTTTGGACCATGTGTCGTCCAAACCACCTAAAGAACTCTCATCGGGTCGAAGTTTGAGTTCCTAACTCTCCAAAAACTCAAACGGAGCAAAGTTTGGAACAAGTTTGTCCAAACCATATGAAGAAACTCTGATTTGGAAGACCTTTTGCTTCCGAGCTCTCAACAAGTGAAACGGAGCAAAGTATGGACCATGTGTCGTCCAAACCACCGAAAGAACTCTCATTGGGCCGAACTTTGAGTTCCTATCTCTCCAAGAACTCAAACGGAGCAAAGTTTGGACAAAGTTTGTCCAAACCATATCAAAAGTTCTCATTGGGACGAACTTTGGGTTCCGAGCTCTCAAAAAGTGAAATAGAGCAAAGTTTGGACCATGTGTCGTCCAAACAAACGAAAGAACTCTCATTGGGCCGAACTTTGAGTTCCTAACTCTCCAAAAACTCAAACGGAGAAAAGTTTGGACCAAGTTCGTCCAAACCATATGAACAACTCTCATTGGGACGAACTTTGGGTTCCGAGCTCTCAAAAAGTGGAACGGAGCAAACTTTGGTCCATTTGTCGTCCAAACCTCCTAAAGAACTCTCATTTGGCCGAACTTTGAGTTCCTAACTCTCCAAAAACTCAATTAGCGAAAAGTTTGGGCAAAGTTCGTCCAAACCATATGAAAAACTCTCATTGGGACGAACTTTGGGTTCTGAGCTCTCAAAAACTTAAACGGAGAAAACTTTGGACCATGTGTCGTCCAAACCACCTAAAGAACTCTAATTGGGTCGAAGTTTGAGTTCCTAACTCTGCAAAAACTCAAACGGAGCAAAGTTTGGACCAAGTTCGCCCAAACCATATGAAAAACTCTCATTATAACGAATTTTGGCTTCCGAGCTCTCAAAAACTGAAACGGAGCAAAGTTTGGACCATGTGTCGTCCAAACCACCGAAAGAACTCATATCGGGTCGAAGTTTGAGTTCCTAACTCTTCAAAAACTCAAACGGAGCAAAGCTTGGACCAAGTTTGTCCAAACCATATGAAGAAACTCTGATTTGGACGAACTTTCGCTTCCGAGCTCTAAACAAGTGAAACGGAGCAAAGTTTGGACGATGTGTCGTCCAAACCACCTAAAGAACTCTCATTGGGCCGAAATTTGAGTTCCTAAAGCTCCAAAATGTCAAACGGAGAAAAGTTTGCACAAAGTTCGTCCAAACCATATGAAAAACTCTCATTGGGACGAACTTTTGCTTCCGAGCTCTAAAAATTTGAAACGGAGCAAAGTTTGGACCATGTGTCGTCCAAACGACCTAAAGAACTCTCATCGGGTCGAAGTTTGAGTTAATAACTCTCCAAAAACTCAAACGGAGAAAAGTTTGGAACAAGTTTGTCCAAACCATATGAAGAAACTCTGATTTGGAAGACCTTTGGGTTCCGAGCTCTCAACAAGTGAAACGGAGCAAAGTTTGGACCATGTGTCGTCCAAACCACCGAAAGAACTCTCATTGGGCCGAACTTTGAGTTCCTATCTCTCCAAAAACTCAAACGGAGCAAAGTTTGGACAAAGTTTGTCCAAACCATATGAAAAACTCTCATTGGGACGAACTTTGGGTTCCGAGCTCTCAAAAAGTAAAATGGAGCAAAGTTTGGACCATGTGTCGTCCAAACAAACGAAAGAACTCTCATTGGGCCAAACTTTGAGTTCCTAACTCTCCAAAAACTCAAACGGAGAAAAGTTTTGACAAAGTTCGTCCAAACCATATGAAAAACTCTCATTGGGACGAACTTTGGGTTCCGAGCTCTCAAAAACTGCAACGGAGCAAACTTTGGTCCATTTGTCGTCCAAACCTCCTAAAGAACTCTCATTGGGCCAAACTTTGAGTTCCTAACTCTCCAAAAACTCAATTAGAGAAAAGTTTGGGCAAAGTTCGTCCAAACCATATGAAAAACTCTCATTGGGACGAACTTTTGGTTCTGAGGTCTCAAAAACTTAAACGTAGCAAAGTTTGGACCATGTGTCGTCCAAACCACCTAAAGAACTCTCATCGGGTCGAAGTTTGAGTTCCTAACTCTCCAAAAACTCAAACGGAGCAAAGTTTGGAACAAGTTTGTCCAAACCATATGAAGAAACTCTGATTTGGAAGACCTTTGGCTTCCGAGCTCTCAACAAGTGAAACGGAGCAAAGTTTGGACCATGTGTCGTCCAAACCACCTAAAGAACTCTCATTGGGCCGAACTTTGAGTTCCTATCTCTCCAAAAAGACAAACGGAGAAAAGTTTGGACCAAGTTCGTCCAAACCATATGCAAAACTCTCATTGGGACGAACTTTGGGTTCCGAGGTATCAAAAACTGAAATGGAGCAAAGTTTGGACCATGTGTCGCCCAAACCACCTAAAGAACTCTAATCGGGTTGAAGTTTGAGTTCCTAACTCTCCAAAAACTCAAACGGAGCAAAGTTTGGACAAAGTTCGTCCAAACCATATGAAAAACTCTCATTGGGTCGAACTTTGGCTTCCGAGCTCTAAAAAACTGAAACGGAGTAAAGTTTGGAACACGTGTCCTCCAAACCACCTAAAGAACTCTCATTGGGCCGAAATTTGAGTTCCTAACACTCCAAAAACTCAAACGGAGCAAAGTTTTGACCAAGTTCGTCCAAACCATATGAAAAACTCTCATTGGGTCGAACCTTGGCTTCCGAGCTCGCAAAAACTGAAACGGAGAAAAGTTTGGAACATGTGTCGTCCAAACCACCTAAAGAACTCTCATTGGGCCGAAATTTGAGTTCCTAACACTCCAAAAACTCAAACGGAGGAAAGTTTTGACCAAGTTCGTCCAAACCATATGAAAAACTCTCATTGGGACGAACTTACGCTTCCGTGCTCTCAAAAACTGAAACGGAGCAAAGTTTGGACCATGTGTCGTCCAAACCACCTAAAGACTCTCATGGGGCCGAACTTTGAGTTCCTAACTCTCCAAAAACTCAAACGGAGCAACGTTTGGACAAAGTTCGTCCAAACCATATGATAAACTCTCATTGGGACGAACTTTGGGTTCCGAGCTCTCAAAAAGTGGAACGGAGCAAACTTTTGACCATGTGTCGTCCAAACCACCTAAAGAACTCTCATTGGGCTGAACTTTGAGTTCCTAACTCTCCAAAAACTCAAACGGAGCAAAGTTTGGACAAAGTTCGTCCAAACCATATGAAAAACTGTCAATGGGACGAACTTTGGGTTCCGAGCTTTCAAAAAGTGAAATGGAGCAAAGTTTGGACCATGTGTCGTCCAAACCACCTAAAGAACTCTCATTGGGCCGAACTTTGAGTTCTTATCTCTCCAAAAACTCAAACGGAGCAAAGTTTGGACAAAGTTCGTCCAAACCATATGAAAAACTCTCATTGGGACGAACTTTGGGTTCCGAGCTCTCAAAGAGTGAAATGGAGCAAAGTTTGGACCATGTGTCGTCCAAACAAACTAAAGAACTCTCATTGGGCCGAACTTTGAGTTCCTAACTCTCCAAAAACTCAAACGGAGCAAAGTTTGGACCAAATTCGTGCAAACCATATGAAAACTCTCATTGGGACGACGTTTGGGTTCTGAGCTCTCAAAAACATAAACGGAGCAAAGTTTGGACCATGTGTCGTCCAAACAACCTAAAGAAATCTCATCGGGTCGAAGTTTGAGTTCCTAACTCTCCAACAACTCAAACGGAGACAAGTTTGCACAAAGTTCGTATAAACCATATGAAAAACTCTCATTGGGACGAACTTTGGCTTCCGAGCTCTCAAAAACTGAAACGGAGCAAAGTTTGGACCATGTGTCGTCCAAACCACCTAAGGAACTCTCACCGGGTCGAAGATTGAGTTCCTAACTCTCCAAAAACTCAAACGGAGATAAGTTTGCACCAAGTTCGTCCAAACCATATGAAAAACTCTCATTGGGACGAACTTTGGCTTCCGAGCTCTCAAAAACTGAAACGGAGCAAAGTTTGGACCATGTGTCGTCCAAACCACCTAAAGAACTCTCATCGGGTCGAAGTTTGAGTTCCTAACTCTCCAAAAACTGAAACGGAGCAAAGTTTGGACCAAGTTTGTCCAAACCATATGAAGAAACTCTGATTTGGACGACCTTTGGCTTCCGAGCTCTCAACAAGTGAAACGGAGCAAAGTTTGGACCATGTGTCGTCCAAACCACCTAAAGAACTCTCATTGGGCCGAAATTTGCGTTCCTAACACTCCAAAAACTCAAACGGAGCAAAGTTTTGACCAAGTTCGTCCAAACCATATGGAAAACTCTCATTGGGTCGAACCTTGGCTTCTGAGCTCGCAAAAACTGAAACTGAGCAAAGTTTGGAACATGTGTCGTCCAAACCACCTAAAGAACTCTCATATGGCCGAAATTTGAGTTCCTAACACTCCAAAAACTCAAACGGAGGAAAGTTTTGACCAAGTTCGTCCAAACCATATGAAAAACTCTCATTGGGACGAACTTTGGCTTCCGTGCTCTCAAAAACTGAAACGGAGAAAAGTTTGGACCATGTGTCGTCCAAACCACCTAAAGAACTCTCATGGAGCCGAACTTTGAGTTCCTAACTCTCCAAAAACTCAAACGGAGTAACGTTTGGACAAAGTTCGTCCAAACCATATGATAAACTCTCATTGGAACGAACTTTGGGTTCCGAGCTCTCAAAAAGTGGAACGGAACAAAATTTTGACCATCTGTCGTCCAAACCACCTAAAGAACTCTCATTGGGCTGAACTTTGAGTTCCTAACTCTCCAAAAACTCAAACGGAGCAAAGTTTGGACAAAGTTCGTCCAAACCATATGAAAAACTGTCATTAAACTGTCATTGGGACGAACTTTGGGTTCCGAGCTCTCAAAAAGTGGAACGGAGCAAACTTTGGACCATGTGTCGTCCAAACCACCTAAAGAACTCTCATTGGGCTGAACTTTGAGTTCCTAACTCTCCAAAAACTCAAACGGAGCAAAGTTTGGACAAAGTTCGTCCAAACCATATGAAAAACTCTCATTGGGACGAACTTTGGGTTCTGAGCTCTCAAAAAGTTAAATGGAGCAAAGTTTGGACCATGTGTCGTCCAAAAAAACTAAAGAACTCTCATTGGGCCGAACTTTGAGTTCCTAACTCTCCAAAAACTCAAACGGAGCAAAGTTTGGACCAAATTCGTGCAAACCATATGAAAAACTCTCATTGGGACGAACTTTGGGTTCTGAGCTCTCAAAAACTTAAACGGAGCAATGTTTGGACCATGTGTCCTCCAAACAACCTAAAGAACTCTCATCGGGTCGAAGTTTGAGTTCCTAACTCTCCAAAAACTCAAACGGAGACAAGTTTGCACCAAGTTCGTCCAAACCATATGAAAAACTCTCATTGGGACGAACTTTGGCTTCCGAGCTCTCAAAAACTGAAACGAAGCAAAGTTTGGACCATGTGTCGTCCAAACCACCTAAAGAACTCTCATTGGGCCGAAATTTGAGTTCCTAACACTCCAAAAACTCAAACGGAGGAAAGTTTTGACCAAGTTCGTCCAAACCATATGAAAAACTCTCATTGGGACGAACTTTGGCTTCCGTGCTCTCAAAAACTGAAACGGAGCAAAGTTTGGACCATGTGTCGTCCAAACCACCTAAAGAACTCTCATTGGGCCGAAATTTGAGTTCCTAACACTCCAAAAACTCAAACGGAGCAAAGTTTTGACCAAGTTCGTCCAAACCATATGAAAAACTCTCATTGGGACGAACTTTGGCTTCCGTGCTCTCAAAAACCGAAACGGAGAAAAGTTTGGACCATGTGTCGTCCAAACCACCTAAAGAACTCTCATTGGGCCGAACTTTGAGTTCCTATCTCTCCAAAAACTCAAACGGAGCAAAGTTTGGACAAAGTTCGTCCAAACCATATGAAAAACTCTCATTGGGACGAACTTTGGGTTCCGAGCTCTCAAAAAGTGAAATGGAGCAATGTTTGGACCATGTGTCGTCCAAACAAACTAAAGAACTCTCATTGGGCCGAACTTTGAGTTCCTAACTCTCCAAAAACTCAAACGGAGAAAAGTTTAAACCAAATTCGTGCAAACCATATGAAAAACTCTCATTGGGACGACGTTTGGTTTCTGAGCTCTCAAAAACATAAACGGAGCAAAGTTTTGACCATGTGTCGTCCAAACAACCTAAAGAAATCTCATCGGGTCGAAGTTTGAGTTCCTAACTCTCCAAAAACTCAAACGGAGACAAGTTTGCACAAAGTTCGTCCAAACCATATTAAAAACTCTCATTGGGACGAACTTTGGCTTCCGAGCTCTCAAAAACTGAAACGGAGCAAAGTTTGGACCATGTGTCGTCCAAACCACCTAAAGAACTCTCATTGGGCCGAACTTTGAGTTCCTATCTCTCCAAAAACTCAAACGGAGCAAAGTTTGGACAAAGTTCGTCCCAACCATATGAAAAACTCTCATTGGGACGAACTTTGGGTTCCGAGCTCTCAAAAAGTGAAATGGAGCAAGGTTTGGACCATGTGTCGTCCAAACAAACTAAAGAACTCTCATTGGGCCGAACTTTGAGTTCCTAACTCTCCAAAAACTCAAACGGAGAAAAGTTTAGACCAAATTCGTGCAAACCATATGAAAAACTCTCATTGGGACGACGTTTGGTTTCTGAGCTCTCAAAAACATAAACGGAGCAAAGTTTTGACCATGTGTCGTCCAAACAACCTAAAGAAATCTCATCGGGTCGAAGTTTGAGTTCCTAACTCTCCAAAAACTCAAACGGAGACAAGTTTGCACAAAGTTTGTCCAAACCATATGAAAAACTCTCATTGGGACGAACTTTGGCTTCCGAGCTCTCAAAAACTGAAACGGAGCAAAGTTTGGACCATGTGTCGTCAACACCACCTAAAGAACTCTCATCGGTTCGAAGTTTGAGTTCCTAACTCTCCAAAAACTCAAACGGAGCAAAGTTTGGACCAAGTTTGTCCAAACCATATGAAAAACTCTCATTGGGACGAACTTTGGCTTCCGTGCTCTCAAAAACTGAAACGGAGCAAAGTTTGGACCATGTGTCGTCCAAACCACCTAAAGAACTCTCATGGGGCCGAACTTTGAGTTCCTAACTCTCCAAAAACTCAAACGGAGCAACGTTTGGACAAAGTTCGTCCAAACCATATGATAAACTCTCATTGGGACGAACTTTGGGTTCAGAGCTCTCAAAAAGTGGAACGGACCAAACTTTGGACCATGTGTCGTCGAAACCACCTAAAGAACTCTCATTGGGCTGAACTTTGAGTTCCTAACTCTCCAAAAACTCAAACGGAGAAAAGTTTTGACAAAGTTCGTCCAAACCATATGAAAAACTCTCATTGGGACGTACTTTGGGTTCCGAGCTCTCAAAAACTTAAACGGAGCAAAGTTTGGACCATGTGTCGTCCAAACCACCTAAAGAACTCTAATCGGGTCGAAGTTTGAGTTCCTAACTCTCCAAAAACTCAAACGGAGCAAAGTTTGGACCAAGTTCGTCTAAACCATATGAAAAACTCTCATTGGGTCGAACTTTGGCTTCCGAGCTCTCAAAAACTGAAACGGAGCAAAGTTTGGAACATGTGTCGTCCAAACCACCTAAAAAACTCTCATTGGGCCGAAATTTGAGTTCCTAACACTCCAAAAACTCAAACGGAGCAAAGTTTTGACCAAGTTCGTCCAAACCATATGAAAAACTCTCATTGGGACGAACTTTGGCTTCCGTGCTCTCAAAAACTGAAACGGAGAAAAGTTTGGACCATGTGTCGTCCAAACCACCTAAATAACTCTCATGGGGCCGAACTTTGAGTTCCTAACGCTCCAAAAACTCAAACGGAGCAACGTTTGGACAAAGTTCGTCCAAACCATATGATAAACTGTCATTGGGACGAACTTTGGGTTCCGAGCTCTCAAAAAGTGGAACGGAGAAAACTTTGGACCATGTGTTGTCCAAACCACCTAAAGAACTCTCATTGGGCTGAACTTTGAGTTCCTAACTCTCCAAAAACTCAAACGGAGCAAAGTTTGGAAAAAGTTCGGTTAAACCATATGAAAAACTCTCATTGGGACGAACTTTGGGTTCCGAGCTGTCAAAAAGTTAAATGGAGCAAAGTTTGGACCATGTGTCGTCCAAACAATCTAAAGAACTCTCATTGGGCCGAACTTTGAGTTCCTAACTCTCCAAAAACTCAAACGGAGCAAAGTTTGGACCAAATTCGTGCAAACCATATGAAAAACTCTCATTGGGACGAACTTTGGGTTCTGAGCTCTCAAAAACTTAAACGGAGCAAAGTTTGGACCATGTGTCGTCCAAAAAACCTAAAGAACTCTCATCGGGTCGAAGTTTGAGTTCCTAACTCTCCAAAAACTCAAACGGAGACAAGTTTCCACCAAGTTCGTCCAAACCATATGAAAAACTCTCATTGGGACGAACTTTGGCTTCCGAGCTCTCAAAAACTGAAACGAAGAAAAGTTTGGACCATGTGTCGTCCAAACCAACTAAAGAACTCTCATCGGGTCGAAGTTTGAGTTCCTAACTCTCCAAAAACTCAAACGGAGCAAAGTTTGGAACAAGTTTGTCCAAACCATATGAAGAAACTTTGATTTGGAAGACCTTTGGCTTCCGAGCTCTCAACAAGTGAAACGGAGCAAAGTTTGGACCATGTGTCGTCCAAACCACCCAAAGAACTCTCATTGGGCCAAAACTTTGAGTTCCTATCTCTCCAAAAACTCAAACGGAGCAAAGTTTGGACAAAGTTTGTCCAAACCATATTGAAAACTCTCATTGGGACGAACTTTGGGTTCCGAGCTCTCAAAAAGTGAAATGGAGCAAAGTTTGGACCATGTGTTGTCCAAACCACCTAAAGAACTCTCATTGGGCAAAACTTTGAGTTCCTAGCTCTCCAAAAACTCAAACGGAGCAAAGTTTGGACCATCTTCGTCCAAACCATATGAAAAACTCTCATTGGGAAGAACTTTGGGTTCCGATCTCTCAAAATCTGAAACGGAGCAAAGTTTGGACCATGTGTCGTCCAAACCACCTAAAAACCTCTCATTGGGCCGAACTTTGAGTTCCTAACTCTCCAAAAACTCAAACGGAGTAAAGTTTGGACCAAGTTCGTCCAAACCATATGAAAAACTCTCATTGGGACGAACTTTGGGTTCCGAGCCCTCAAACACTGAAAGGGAGAAAAGATTGGACCATGTGTTGTCCAAACCACCTAAATAACTCTCATTGGGCCGAACTTTGAGTTCCGAACCCTCCAAAAACTCAAACGGAGAAAAGTTTGGACCAAGTTCGTCCAAACCATTTGAAAAGCTCTCTTTGGGACGAACTTTGTGTTATGAAACTCCCAAGAAATGGATCTAACCACCTTGCTAAAAAACAAGACCTTTAGATCTCAAATCTGAAAACCCCAAAGAACAATATGGAACCAACCCAAGGAAAAGTTTTGAAACGGATTACCTTGATGATCAATATCAAGAGTAAAGAAAACTTGTTTCTAAACTCGTGATTCGAATCACTCCACAAGAGGTTTGATCAACACCACTTGAATGACTCTAGCATGCAAGATCTAAACACAAGAAATTGCACAATTTGAAAAAAACTCAGCTCAACACAAAGCTAAGAGAAAACCCAATATATTTCACTCAAAATATTCCGGTTTGTGTTACATCCAAGATGGCTTTTTATAGCCTTCAAACTATAACCTAAATGCAGCTTAAATGACATATTTAAGAGTGTAACCTCCACAATATTAAAGCCCATAATCAGCCACTACTCAAATGTAACCTATAAGTTATGAAAAAGACTTAAAAACTGAAAATTACATAATGGAGGGCCATAAATCCGAGAATTGAGCTCCTTTGGTCAGATTTGAGTTGTTTGTAACCTCCCATGTTAATTGAAGCTTCACTTGGAGTAGTTTAAACTTCAGTTCCATAAAGCCAACTATAGTTCATTAAATGCAAGTCAAAATGCATTTAACGTGTCTCCATCTTGAATCTCAACTTTGGAAATAGTTTAGGGAAATAGTCCAACATCTCCTTGAACGTCCTTTGTCGATCTCACCATAGCTTGAATATAGGTGATTAATGCTTGTTGTAGCTTCTTGGCTCTCGACCTTGTAATTGGACCTTGAGGCATGACAATAGATGTAGCTTGGTTCACATCATCTTCTCCCTCTTCAGAAGGATTCGTCCTCGAATCATAGCCATCACCTACATCAAAAGGACTCAAGTCAGCAATATTAAAGGTTGCACTAACACCATACTCACCTGGTAAATCAATTTTATAAGCATTGTCATTGATGCGCTCAAGAACTTGGAAAGGACCATCTCCTCGGGGCAAAAGTTTCGATCTTCTTTGTGTAGGAAACCTTTCTTTTCGAAAATGCACCCAAACCCAATCTCCAGGTTTGAAGACTAAAAGCTTGCGTCCCTTATTAATTCTTGAAGCAACCTTGGAACGGACCTCTCAAATACTGAAACGGAGCAAAGTTTGGACCATGTGTCGTCCAAACCACAAAAAGAACTCTCATTGGGGCGAACTTTGAGTTCCTAACACTCCAAAAACTCAAACGGAGCAAAGTTTGGACCAAGTTCGTCCAAACCATATAAAAAACTCTCAATGGGACGAACTTTGGGTTCCGAGCTCTGAAATACTGAAACGGAGCAAAGTTTGGACCATGTGTCGTCCAAACCGCCTAAAGAACTCTCATTGGGCCGAACTCTGAGTTCCTAACTCTCCAAAAACTCAAACGGAGCAAAGTTTGGACCAAGTTCGTCCAAACCATATCAAAAACTCTCAATGGGACGAACTTTGGGTTCCGAGCTCTCGAATATTGAAACGGAGCAAAGTTTGGACCAAGTGTCGTCCAAACCACAAAAAGAACTCTCATTGGGCCGAACTTTGAGTTCCTAACTCTCCAAAAACTCAAACGGAGCAAAGTTTGGACCAAGTTCGTCCAAACCATATCAAAAACTCTCAATGGGACGAACTTTGGGTTACGAGCTCTCAAATACTGAAACGGAGCAAAGTTTGGACCATGTGTCGTCCAAACCACCTAAAGAACTCTCATTGGGCCGAACTTTGAGTTCCTAACTCTCCAAAAACTCAAACGGAGCAAAGTTTGGACCAAGTTCGTCCAAACCATATGAAGAACTGTCATTGGGACGAACTTTGGGTTCCGAGCTCTCAAATACTGAAACGGAGAAAGTTTGGACCATGTGTCGTCCAAACCACTTAAAGAACTCTCATTGGGGCGAACTTTGAGTTTTAACTCTCCAAAAACTCAAACGGAGCAAAGTTTGGACCAAGTTCGTCCAAACCATATGAAGAACTGTCATTCGGAAGAAGGGGTTCCGAGCTCTCAAATACTGAAACGGAGCAAAGTTTGGACCATGTGTCGTCCAAACCACCAAAAGAACTCTCATTGGGCCGAACTTTGAGTTCCTAACACTCCAAAAACTCAAACGGAGCAAAGTTTGGACCAAGTTCGTCCAAACCATATAAAAAACTCTCAATGGGACGAACTTTGGGTTCCGAGCTCTCAAATATTGAAACAGAACAAAGTTTGGACCAAGTGTCGTCCAAACCACAAAAAGAACTCTCATTGGGCCCAACTTTGAGTTCCTAACTCTCCAAAAACTCAAACGGAGCAAAGTTTGGACCAAGTTCGTCCAAACCATATGAAGAACTGTCATTGGGACGAACTTTGGGTTCCGAGCTCTCAAATACTGAAACGGAGCAAACTTTGGACCATGTGTCGTCCAAACCACCAAAAGAACTCTCATTGGGCCGAACTTTGAGTTCCTAACTCTCCAAAAACTCAAACGGAGCAAAGTTTGGACCAAGTTCGTCAAACCATATCAAAAACTCTCAGTGGGACGAACTTTGGGTCCGAGCTCTCGAATACTGAAACGGAGCAAAGTTTGGACAAAGTGTCGTCCAAACCACCAAAATTTTTATCCTTGGTTGCTCCATGGTGGGGGTTCGATCCTGCATATACGCAGTTTACTGTTTATTTAACCTCCCAAATTTTATATCAAACAACCACCTGGCTCAGTGGTTGAGTGAGTTATTATCCTTGGCTGCTATATGGTGGGGGTTCGATCCTGCATATATGCAATTTACTGTTAATTTAACCGCCCAAATTTTTTTTTTTTAGGGCTAGTTTTCTCTGTTCTCTATCCTTGGCGAAATTGGGCGACGGGATTCACAGGGGCTAGTCCGGCAAGGCGGCGCTGCCGCCGTCCTTGTTTTTGGGTCATTTTGCTGGTTCTTGCATGTGTGTGCATGGATCGTTTTCTGTTTCATGCGTGTGTGGGTTTGATCTGACGATTGTATGACCCTTTTAATTTTCGTTTTCGAATGGTTTTATTTTAGGATTGTGTGCTGCTGGTGATCGTAGGTGGTTTCATATTTTCTGAATGTAGATGGTTTTTGGGGATCGTGTGCTGGTGGGTTGCGATTAGGTTTTGTGGCGGTGGTGCTGTGTGATTGGGTCGATCAATTAGTGCTGAGTGAGTTTTGCAATCGGTTTGCGATTGTGCTACTGGGGCGTGGCCGATTGTGATCGATTGCTGTGGTCGGTTATTAAGCGGTGGGGTGTGCGATTTGTTGTGACTGAAAGCTTCGATGGGTAAAAAGCGTTCGCCTGCAAAGCAGAAGGTGCTTCTCTCTGATTTACGCGAGGTAGTGAGGGTGCAATCGGCTTCGTTGTCTGGGTTTCCTTCTGGTTCTTTGCTGAAGACGGGAGATGATGGTGATGTTCCTTTAAAGGATCCCCATGCTACGAGTTCAGGTTTGTCCAGGGTGTTTAATCCGGAGGAGTTACAGACTTCGAAGGAAAGCTTGGAGGTGTTGGCAGCTCAGATGAGGCGGTTGAAGGAGGTCCATGGAGGCGGTGATGTTTCTCGTCTTGCCCTAGATTGCTCGGGTCAGCAGGTCGGGTCAATTAATTCGATTGGGGTTGGGTGTCCCTCTGGGCAGAAGCTTGGGGTTGGGCGTGATGTGGTTGGGCCTGGAGTTGGGCCTAAGATGGATGGCTTGGGTAAGCAGATGGGCCTTAGTGAAGTGATTGTTGAAGTGGCTGGGACGAAAATTGTTGGGCTTGATGGGCCGAAGATGGGAGAGCCGAAGGGTTTAGGTGATGGGCGGAAGTCAAAGGCTGATTTGGGTGATGGTCTGAAGGTTTCTGAGTTGGGTTCTCAATTTGTGGAGGGTAAGGCTCCGATTGGGTCTACCACTAGTGGGCTGAGTGGGCCTTCTAAGGATGAGGGGTCAGTTTCCACGAGTGGAGTTCTTTTGGTGGTTTGGACGACACATGGTCCAAACTTTGCTCCGTTCCATGTGTCGTCCAAACCACCTAAAGAACTCTCATTGGGCCGAACTTTGAGTTCCTAACTCTCCAAAAACTCAAACGAAGAAAGGTTTGGACCAAGTTCGTCCAAACCAAATGAAGAACTGTCATTGGGACGAACTTTGGGTTCCGAGCTCTCAAATACTGAAACGGAGCAAAGTTTGGACCATGTGTCGTCCAAACGACCTAAAGAACTCTCATTGGGCCGAACTTTAAGTTCCTAACTCCCCAAAAACTCAAACGGAGCAAAGTTTGGACCAAGTTCGTCCAAACCATATGAAGAACTGTCATTGGGACGAACTTTGGGTTCCGAGCTCTCAAATACTAAAACGGAGCAAAGTTTGGGCCATGTGATGTCCAAACAACCTAAAGAACTCTCATTAGGCCGAACTTTGAGTTCCTAACTCTCCAAAAACTCAAACGGAGCAAAGTTTGGACCAAGTTCGTCCAAACCATATGAAGAACTGTCATTCGGACGAACTTTGGGTTCCGAGCTCTCAAATACTGAAACGGAGCGAAGTTTGGACCATGTGTCGTCCAAACCACCTAAAGAACTCTCATTGGGCCGAACTTTGAGTTCCTAACTCTCCAAAAACTCAAACGGAGCAAAGTTTGGACAAAGTTCGTCCAAACCAAATGAAGAACTGTCATTGGGACGAACTTTGGGTTCCGAGCCATCAAATACTGAAACGGAGAAAAGTTTGGACCATGTGATGTCCAAACAACCTAAAGAACTCTCATTGGGCCGAACTTTAGTTCCTAACTCTCCAAAAACTCAAACGGAGCAAAGTTTGGACCAAGTTCGTCCAAACCATATCAAAAACTCTCAATGGGACGAACTTTGGGTTCCGAGCTCTCAAATACTGAAACGGAGCAGAGTTTGGACCATGTGTCGTTTAAACCACCTAAAGAACTCTCATTGGGCTGAACTTTGAGTTCCTAACTCTCCAAAAACTCAAACGGAGAAAAGTTTGGAGCAAGTTCAGCCAAACCATATCAAAAACTCTCAATGGGACGAACTTTGGGTTCCGAGTTCTCAAATACTGAAACGGAGCAAAGTTTGGACCATGTGTCGTCCAAACCACCAAAAGAACTCTCATTGGGCCGAACTTTGAGTTCCTAACTCTCCAAAAACTCAAACGGAGCAAAGTTTGGACCAAGTTCGTCCAAACCATATGAAGAACTCTCATTGGGACGAACTTTGAGTTCCTAACTCTCCAAAAACTCAAACGGAGCAAAGTTTGGACCAAGTTCGTCCAAACCATATCAAAAACAATCAATGGGACGAACTTTCGGTTCCGACCTCTCAAATACTGAAACGGAGCAAAGTTTGGACCAAGTGTCGTCCAAACCACCAAAAGAACTCTCATCGGGCCGAACTTTGAGTTCCTAACTCTCCAAAAACTCAAACGAAGTAAAGTTTGGACCAAGTTCGTCCAAACCATATGAAGAACCGTCATTGGGATGAACTTTGGGTTCCGAGCTCTCAAATACTAAAACGGAGCAAAGTTTGGACAATGTGTCGTCCAAACCACCTAAAGAACTCTCATTGGGCCGAACTTTAAGTTCCTAACTCTCCAAAAACTCAAACGGAGCAAAGTTTGGACCAAGTTCGTCCAAACCATATGAAGAACTGTCATTGGGACGAACTTTGGGTTCCGAGCTCTCAAATACTGAAACGGAGCAAAGTTTGGGACATGTGATGTCCAAAAAACCTAAAGAACTCTCATTAGGCCGAACTTTGAGTTCCTAACTCTCCAAAAACTCAAACGGAGCAAATTTTGGACCAAGTTCGTCCAAACCATATGAAGAACTGTCATTGGGACGAACTTTGGGTTCCGAGCTCTCAAATACTGAAACGGAGCGAAGTTTGGACCATGTGTCGTCCAAACCACGTAAAGAACTCTCATTGGGCCGAACTTTGAGTTCCTAACTCTCCAAAAACTCAAACGGAGCAAAGTTTGGACCACGTTCGTCCAAACAAAATGAAGAACTGTCATTGGGACGAACTTTGGGTTCCGAGCTCTCAAATACTGAAACGGAGCAAAGTTTGGACCATGTGATGTCCAAACAACCTAAAGAACTCTCATTGGGCCGAACTTTAGTTCCTAACTCTCCAAAAACTCAAACGGAGCAAAGTTTGGACCAAGTTCGTCCAAACCATATCAAAAACTCTCAATGGGACGAACTTTGGGTTCCGAGCTCTCAAATACTGAAACGGAGCAGAGTTTGGACCATGTGTCGTTTAAACCACCTAAAGAACTCTCATTGGGCTGAACTTTGAGTTCCTAACTCTCCAAAAACTCAAACGGAGAAAAGTTTGGACCAAGTTCACCAAACCATATCAAAAACTCTCAATGGGACGAACTTTGGGTTCCGAGTTCTCAAATACTGAAACGGAGCAAAGTTTGGACCATGTGTCGTCCAAACCACCAAAAGAACTCTCATTGGGCCGAACTTTGAGTTCCTAACTCTCCAAAAACTCAAACGGAGCAAAGTTTGGACCAAGTTCGTCCAAACCATATGAAGAACTCTCATTGGGACGAACTTTGAGTTCCTAACTCTCCAAAAACTCAAACGGAGCAAAGTTTGGACCAAGTTCGTCCAAACCATATCAAAAACAATCAATGGGACGAACTTTCGGTTCCGACCTCTCAAATACTGAAACGGAGCAAAGTTTGGACCAAGTGTCGTCCAAACCACCAAAAGAACTCTCATCGGGCTGAACTTTGAGTTCCTAACTCTCCAAAAACTCAAACGAAGTAAAGTTTGGACCAAGTTCGTCCAAACCATATGAAGAACTGTCATTGGGATGAACTTTGGGTTCCGAGCTCTCAAATACTGAAACGGAGCAAAGTTTGGACAATGTGTCGTCCAAACCACCTAAAGAACTCTCATTGGGCCGAACTTTAAGTTCCTAACTCTCCAAAAACTCAAACGGAGCAAAGTTTGGACCAAGTTCGTCCAAACCATATGAAGAACTGTCATTGGGACGAACTTTGGGTTCCGAGCTCTCAAATACTGAAACGGAGCAAAGTTTGGGCCATGTGATGTCCAAAAAACCTAAAGAACTCTCATTAGGCCGAACTTTGAGTTCCTAACTCTCCAAAAACTCAAACGGAGCAAAGTTTGGACCAAGTTCGTCCAAACCATATGAAGAACTGTCATTGGGACGAACTTTGGGTTCCGAGCTCTCAAATACTGAAACGGAGCGAAGTTTGGACCATGTGTCGTCCAAACCACCTAAAGAACTCTCATTGGGCCGAACTTTGAGTTCCTAACTCTCCAAAAACTCAAACGGAGCAAAGTTTGGACCACGTTCGTCCAAACCAAATGAAGAACTGTCATTGGGACGAACTTTGGGTTCCGAGCTCTCAAATACTGAAACGGAGCAAAGTTTGGACCATGTGATGTCCAAACAACCTAAAGAACTCTCATTGGGCCGAACTTTAGTTCCTAACTCTCCAAAAACTCAAACGGAGCAAAGTTTGGACCAAGTTTGTCCAAACCATATCAAAAACTCTCAATGGGACGAACTTTGGGTTCCGAGCTCTCAAATACTGAAACGGAGCAGAGTTATGACCATGTGTCGTTTAAACCACCTAAAGAACTCTCATTGGGCTGAACTTTGAGTTCCTAACTCTCCAAAAACTCAAACGGAGAAAAGTTTGGACCAAGTTCAGCCAAAACATATCAAAAACTCTCAATGGGACGAACTTTGGGTTCCGAGCTCTCAAATACTGAAATGGAGCAAAGTTTGGACCATGTGTCGTCCAAACCACCAAAAGAACTCTCATTGGGCCGAACTTTGAGTTCCTAACTCTCCAAACACTCAAACGGAGCAAAGTTTGGACCAAGTTCGTCCAAACCATATGAAGAACTGTCATTGGGACGAACTTTGAGTTCCTAACTCTCCAAAAACTCAAAAGGAGCAAAGTTTGGACCAAGTTCGTCCAAACCATATCAAAAACTCTCAATGGGACGAACTTTCGGTTCCGAGCTCTCAAATACTGAAACGGAGCAAAGTTTGGACCATGTGTCGTCCAAACCACCTAAAGAACTCTCATTGGGCCGAACTTTGAGTTCCTAACTCTCGAAAAACTCAAACGGAGCAAAGTTTGGACCAGGTTCGTCCAAACCATATGAAGAACTGTCATTGGGACGAACTTTGGGTTCCGAGCTCTCAAATACTGAAACGGAGCAAAGTTTGGACCATGTGTCGTCCAAACCACCTAAAGAACTCTCATTGGGCCGAACTTTAAGTTCCTAACTCTCCAAAAACTCAAACGGAGCAAAGTTTGGACCAAGTTCGTCCAAACCATATGAAGAACTATCATTGGGACGAACTTTGGGTTCCGAGCTCTCAAATACTGAAACGGAGCAAAGTTTGGGCCATGTGATGTCCAAACAACCTAAAGAACTCTCATTAGGCCGAACTTTGAGTTCCTAACTCTCCAAAAACTCAAACGGAGCAAAGTTTGGACCAAGTTCGTCCAAACCATATGAAGAACTGTCATTGGGACGAACTTTGGGTTCCGAGCTCTCAAATACTGAAACGGAGCGAAGTTTGGACCATGTGTCGTCCAAACCACCTAAAGAACTCTCATTGGGCCGAACTTTGAGTTCCTAACTCTCCAAAAACTCAAACGGAGCAAAGTTTGGACCAAGTTCGTCCAAACCAAATGAACAACTGTCATTGGGACGAACTTTGGCTTCCGAGCTCTCAAATACTGAAACGGAGAAAAGTTTGGACCATGTGATGTCCAAACAACCTAAAGAACTCCCATTGGGCCGAACTTTAGTTCCTAACTCTCCAAAAACTCAAACGTAGCAAAGTTTGGACCAAGTTCGTCCAAACCATATCAAAAACTCTCAATGGGACGAACTTTGGGTTCCGAGCTCTCAAATACTGAAACGGAGCAGAGTTTGGACCATGTGTCTTTAAATCACCTAAAGAACTCTCATTGGGCCGAACTTTGAGTTCCTAACTCTCCAAAAACTCAAACGGAGCAAAGTTTGGACCAAGTTCATCCAAACCATATGAAAAACTGTCATTGGGACGAACTTTGAGTTCCTAACTCTCCAAAAACTCAAAAGGAGCAAAGTTTGGACCATGCTCGTCCAAACCATATCAAAAACTCTCAATGGGACGAACTTTCGGTTCCGAGCTCTCAAATACTGAAACGGAGCAAAGTTTGGACCAAGTGTCGTCCAAACCACCAAAAGAACTCTCATCGGGCCGAACTTTGAGTTCCTAACTCTCCAAAAACTCAAACGAAGCCAAGTTTGGACCAAGTTCGTCCAAACCATATGAAGAACTGTCATCGCGACGAACTTTGGGTTCCGAGCTCTCAAATACAGAAACGGAGCAAAGTTTGGGCCATGTGATGTCCAAACAACCTAAAGAACTCTCATTAGGCCGAACTTTGAGTTCCTAACTCTCCAAAAACTCAAACGGAGCAAAGTTTGGACCAAGTTCGTCCAAACCAAATGAACAACTGTCATTGGGACGAACTTTGGGTTCCGAGCTCTCAAATACTGAAACGGAGCGAAGTTTGGACCATGTATCGTCCAAACCACCTAAAGAACTCTCATTGGGCCGAACTTTGAGTTCCTAACTCTCCAAAAACTCAAACGGAGCAAAGTTTGGACCAAGTTCGTCCAAACCAAATGAAGAACTGTCATTGGGACGAACTTTGGGTTCCAAGCTCTCAAATACTGAAACGGAGCAAAGTTTGGGCCATGTGATGTCCAAACAACCTAAAGAACTCTCATTGGGCCGAACTTTGAGTTCCTAACTCTCCAAAAACTCAAACGGAGCAAAGTTTGGACCAAGTTCGTCCAAACCATATGAAGAACTATCATTGGGACGAACTTTTCATTCCGAGCTCTCAAATACTGAAACGGAGGAAAGTTTGGACCAAGTGTTGAACTTTGAGTTCCTAACTCTCCAAAAACTCAAACGGAGAAAAGTTTGGACCAAGTTCGTCCAAACAATATCAAAAACTCTCAATGGGACGAACTTTGGGTTCCGAGCTCTCAAATACTGAAACGGAGCAAAGTTTGGACCATGTGTCGTCAAAACCACCAAAAGAACCCTCATTGGGCCGAACTTTGAGTTCCTAACTCTCCAAAAACTCAAACGGAGCAAAGTTTGGACCAAGTTCGTCCAAACCATATAAAGAACTGTCATTGGGACGAACTTTGGGTTCCGAGCTCTAAAATACTGAAACGGAGAAAAGTTTGGACCATGTGTCGTCCAAACCACCAAAAGAACCCTTATTGGGCCGAACTTTTAGTTCCTAACTCTCCAAAAACTAAAACGGAGCAAAGTTTGGACCAAGTTCGTCCAAACCATATGAAGAACTGTCATTGGGACGAACTTAGGGTTCCGAGCTCTCAAATACTGAAACGGAGCAAAGTTCGGACCATGTGTCGTCCAAACCACCTAAATAACTCTCATTGGCCGAACTTTGAGTTCCTAACTCTCTAAAAACTTAAACGGAGCAAAGTTTGGACCAAGTTCATCCAAACCATATGAAGAACTGTCATTGGGACGAACTTTGGGTTCCGAGCTCTCAAATACTGAAACGGAGCAAAGTTTGGACCATGTGTCGTCCAAACCACCAAAAGAACTCTCATTGGGCTGAACTTTGAGTTCCTAACTCTCCAAAAACTCAAACGGAGCAAAGTTTTGACAAAGTTCGTCCACACCATATGAAGAACTGTGATTGGGACGAACTTTGGGTTCCGAGCTCTCAAATACTGAAACGGAGCATTGTTTGGACCATGTGTCGTCAAAACCACCTAAAAAACTCACATTGGGCCGAACTTTGAGTTCCTAACTCTCCAAAAACTCAAACGGAGCAGAGTTTGGACCAAGTTCGTCCAAACCATATCAAAAACTCTCAATGGGACGAACTTTGGGTTCCAAACCATATCAAATACTGAAACGGAGCAGAGTTAGGACCATGTGTCGTCCAAACCACCTAAAGAACTCTCATTGGGCCGAACTTTGAGTTCCTAACTCTCCAAAAACTCAAACGGAGCAAAGTTTGGAACAAGTTCGTCCAAACCATATGAAGAACTGTCATTGGGAGGAACTTTGGGTTCCGAGCTCTCAAATACTGAAACGGAGAAAAGTTTGGACCAAGTGTCGTCCAAACCACCAAAAGAACTCTCATTGGGCCGAACTTTGAGTTCCTAACTCTCCAAAAACTCAAACGGGGAAAAGTTTGGACCAAGTTCGTCAAAACCATATGAAGAAGTGTCATTGAGACGAACTTTGGGTTCTGAGCTCTCAAATACTGAAACGGAGCAAAGTTTGGACCATGTGTCCTCCAAACCACCAAACGAACTCTCATTGGGCCGAACTTTGAGTTCCTAACTCTCCAAAAACTCAAACGGAGCAGAGTTTGGACCAAGTTCGTCCAAACCATATCAAAAACTCTCAGTGGGACGAACTTTGGGTTCCGAGCTCTCAAATACTGAAACGGAGCAGAGTTTGGACCATGTGTCGTCCAAACCACCTAAAGAACTCTCATTGGGCCGAACTTTGAGTTCCTAACTCTCAAAAAACTAAAACGGAGCAAAGTTTGGACCAAGTTCGTCCAAACCATATGAAGAACTGTCATTGGGACGAACTTTGGGTTCCGAGCTCTCAAATACTGAAACGGAGAAAAGTTTGGACCAAGTGTCGTCCAAACCACCGAAAGAACTCTCATTGGGCCGAACTTTGAGTTCCTAACTCTCCAAATACTCAAACGGAGAAAAGTTTGGACCAAGTTCGTCAAAACCATATGAAGAAGTGTCATTGGGACGAACTTTGGCTTCCGAGCTCTCAAATACTGAAACGGAGCAAAGTTTGGACCAAGTGTTGAACTTTGAGTTCCTAACTCTCCAAAAACTCAAACGGAGAAAAGTTTGGACCAAGTTCGTCCAAACAATATCAAAAACTCTCAATGGGACGAACTTTGGGTTCTGAGCTCTCAAATACTGAAACGGAGCAAAGTTTGGACCATGTGTCGTCAAAACCACCAAAAGAACCCTCATTGGGCCGAACTTTCAGTTCCTAACTCTCCAAAAACTCAAACGGAGCAAAGTTTGGACGAAGTTCGTCCAAACCATATAAAGAACTGTCATTGGGACGAACTTTGGGTTCCGAGCTCTCAAATACTGAAACGGAGAAAAGTTTGGACCATGTGTCGTCCAAACCACCAAAAGAACCCTTATTGGGCCGAACTTTGAGTTCCTAACTCCCCAAAAACTAAAACGGAGCAAAGTTTGGACCAAGTTCGTCCAAACCATATGAAGAACTGTCATTGGGACGAACTTAGGGTTCCGAGCTCTCAAATACTGAAACGGAGCAAAGTTCGGACCATGTGTCGTCCAAACCACCTAAATAACTCTCATTGGCCGAACTTTGAGTTCCTAACTCTCCAAAAACTCAAACGGAGCAAAGTTTGGACCAAGTTCGTCCAAACCATATGAAGAACTGTCAATAGGACGAACTTTGGGTTTCGAGCTCTCAAATACTGAAACGGAGAAAAGTTTGGACCAAGTGTCGTCCAAACCACCAAAAGAACTCTCATTGGGCCGAACTTTGAGTTCCTAACTCCCCAAAAATTCAAACGGAGCAAAGTTTGGACCAAGTTCGTCCAAACCATATGAAGAACTGTCATTGGGACGAACTTTGGCTTCCGAGCTCTCAAATACTGAAACGGAGCAAAGTTTGGACCATGTGTTGTCCAAACCACCTAAAGAACTCTCATTGGGCCGAACTTTGAGTTCCTAACTCTCCAAAAACTCAAACGGAGCAAAGTTTTGACCAAGTTCGTCCAAACCATATGACGAACTGTCATTGGGACGAACTTTGGGTTCCGAGCTCTCAAATACTGAAACGGAGCAAAGTTTTGACCATGTGTCGTCCAAACCACCAAAAGAACTCTCATTGGGCCGAACTTTGGGTTCTTAACTCTCCAAAAACACAAACGGAGCAAAGTTTGGACCAAGTTCGTCCAAACCATATCAAAAACTCTCAATGGTACGAACTTTGGGTTCCGAGCTCTCAAATACTGAAACGGAGCAGAGTTTGGACCATGTGTCGTCGAAACCACCTAAAGAACTCTCATTGGGCCGAACTTTTAGTTCCTAACTCTCCAAAAACTCAAACGGAGCAAAGTTTGGACCAAGTTCGTCCAAACCATATCAAAAACTCTCAATGGGACGAACTTTGGGTTCCAAACCATATCAAATACTGAAACGGAGCAGAGTTAGGACCATGTGTCGTCCAAACCACCTAAAGAACTCTCATTGGGCCGAACTTTGAGTTCCTAACTCTCCAAAAACTCAAACGGAGCAAAGTTTGGACCAAGTTCGTCCAAACCATATGAAGAACTGTCATTGGGACGAACTTTGGGTTCCGAGCTCTCAAATACTGTTACGAAGCAAAGTTTGGACCATGTGTCGTCCAAACCACAAAAAGAACTCTCATTGGGCCGAACTTTGAGTTCCTAACTCTCCAAAAACTCAAACGGAGCAGAGTTTGGACCAAGTTCGTCCAAACCATATAAAAAACTCTCAATGGGACGAACTTTGGGTTCCAAACCATATCAAATACTGAAACGGAGCAGAGTTAGGACCATGTGTCGTCCAAACCACCTAAAGAACTCTCATTGGGCCGAACTTGGAGTTCCTAACTCTCCAAAAACTCAAACGGAGCAAAGTTTGGAACAAGTTCGTCCAAACCATATGAAGAACTGTCATTGGGACGAACTTTGGGTTCCGAGCTCTCAAATACTGAAACGGAGAAAAGTTTGGACCAAGTGTCGTCCAAACCACCAAAAGAACTCTCATTGGGCCGAACTTTGAGTTCCTAACTCTCCAAAAACTCAAACGGAGAAAAGTTTGGACCAAGTTCGTCAAAACCATATGAAGAAGTGTCATTGGGACGAACTTTGGGTTCCGAGCTCTCAAATACTGAAACGGAGCAAAGTTTGGACCATGTGTCCTCCAAACCACCAAAAGAACTCTCATTGGGCCGAACTTTGAGTTCCTAACTCTCCAAAAACTCAAACGGAGCAGAGTTTGGACCAAGTTCGTCCAAACCATATCAAAAACTCTCAGTGGGACGAACTTTGGGTTCCGAGCTCTCAAATACTGAAACGGAGCAGGGTTTGGACCATGTGTCGTCCAAACCACCTAAAGAACTCTCATTGGGCCGAACTTTGAGTTCCTAACTCTCCAAAAACTAAAACGGAGCAAAGTTTGGACCAAGTTCGTCCAAACCATATGAAGAACTGTCATTGGGACGAACTTTGGGTTCCGAGCTCTCAAATACTGAAACGGAGAAAAGTTTGGACCAAGTGTCGTCCAAACCACCAAAAGAACTCTCATTGGGCCGAACTTTGAGTTCCTAACTCTCCAAAAACTCAAACGGAGAAAAGTTTGGACCAAGTTCGTCAAAACCATATGAAGAAGTGTCATTGGGACGAACTTTTGCTTCCGAGCTCTCAAATACTGAAACGGAGCAAAGTTTGGACCAAGTGTTGAACTTTCAGTTCCAAACTCTCCAAAAACTCAAACGGAGAAAAGTTTGGACCAAGTTCGTCCAAACAATATCAAAAACTCTCAATGGGACGAACTTTGGGTTCCGAGCTCTCAAATACTGAAAGGGAGCAAAGTTTGGACCATGTGTCGTCAAAACCACCAAAAGAACCCTCATTGGGCCGAACTTTGAGTTCCTAACTCTCCAAAAACTCAAACGGAGCAAAGTTTGGACCAAGTTCGTCCAAACCATATAAAGAACTGTCATTGGGACGAACTTTGGGTTCCGAGCTCTCAAATACTGAAACGGAGAAAAGTTTGGACCATGTGTCGTCCAAACCACCAAAAGAACCCTTTTTGGGCCGAACTTTGAGTTCCTAACTCTCCAAAAACTCAAACGGAGCAAAGTTTGGACCAAGTTCGTCCAAACCATATGAAGAACTGTCATTGGGACGAACTTTGAGTTCCTAACTCTCCAAAAACTGAAACGGAGAAAAGTTTGGACCAAGTTCGTCCAAACCATATGAAGAACTGTCATTGGGCCGAACTTCCGGTTCCGAGCTCTCAAATATTGAAACGGAGCAAAGTTTGGACAATGTGTCGTCTAAACCACCAAAAGAACTCTCATTGGGCCGAACTTTCAGTTCCTAACTCTCCAAAAACTCAAACGGAGCAAAGTTTGGACCAAGTTCGTCCAAACCATATGAAGAACTGTCATTGGGACGAACTTTGGGTTCCGAGCTCTCAAATACCTAAACGGAGCAAAGTTTGGACCATGTGTCATCCAAACCACCTAAAGAACTCTTATTGGGCCGAACTTTCAGTTCCTAACTCTCCAAAAACTCAAACGGAGAAGAGTTTGGACCAAGTTCGTCCAAACCATATGAAGAACTGTCATTGGGACGAACTTTGGGTTCCGAGCTCTCAAATACCTAAACGGAGCAAAGTTTGGACCATGTGTCGTCCAAACCACCAAAAGAACTCTCATTGGGCCGAACTTTGAGTTCCTAACTCTCCAAAAACTCAAACGGAGCAAAGTTTGGACCAAGTTCGTCCAAACCATATGAAGAACTGTCATTGGGACGAACTTTGGGTTCCGAGCTCTCAAATACCTAAACGGAGCAAAGTTTGGACCATGTGTCATCCAAACCACCTAAAGAACTCTCATTGGGCCGAACTTTCAGTTCCTAACTCTCCAAAAACTCAAACGGAGAAGAGTTTGGACCAAGTTCGTCCAAACCATATCAAAAACTCTCAGTGGGACGAACTTTGGGTTCCGAGCTCTCAAATACTGAAACGGAGCAGAGTTTGGACCATGTGTCGTCCAAACCACCAAAAGAACTCTCATTGGGCCGAACTTTGAGTTCCTAACTCTCCAAAAACTCAAACGGAGCAAAGTTTGGACCAAGTTCGTCCAAACCATATGAAGAACTGTCATTGGGACGAACTTTGGGTTCCGAGCTCTCAAATACTGAAACGGAGAAAAGTTTGGACCATGTGTCGTCCAAACCACCAAAAGAACCCTCATTGGGCCGAACTTTGAGTTCCTAACTCTCCAAAAACTAAAACGGAGCAAAGTTTGGACCAAGTTCGTCCAAACCATATGAAGAACTGTCATTGGGACGAACTTTGGCTTCCGAGCTCTCAAATACTGAAACGGAGCAAAGTTTGGACCAAGTGTCGTCCAAACCATCAAAAGAACTCTCCTTGGGCCGAACTTTGAGTTCCTAACTCTCCAAAAACTCAAACGGAGCAAAGTTTGGACCAAGTTCGTCCAAACCATATGAAGAACTGTCATTGGGACGAACTTTGGCTTCCGAGCTCTCAAATACTGAAACGGAGTAAAGTTTGGACCAAGTGTCGTCCAAACCACCAAAAGAACTCTCATTGGGCCGAACGTTGAGTTCCTAACTCTCCAAAAACACAAACGGAGCAAAGTTTGGACCATGTTCTTCCAAACCAAATGAAGAACTGTCATTGGGACGAACTTTGGGTTCCGAGCTCTCAAATACCTAAACGGAGCAGAGTTTGGACCATGTGTCGTCCAAACCACCAAAAGAACTCTCATTGGGCCGAACTTTGAGTTCCTAACTCTCCAAAAACTCAAACGGAGCAAAGTTTGGACCAAGTTCGTCCAAACCATATGACGAACTGTCATTGGGACGAACTTTTGGTTCCGAGCTCTCAAATACTGAAACGGAGCAAAGTTTTGACCATGTGTCGTCCAAACCACCAAAAGAACTCTCATTGGGCCGAACTTTGGGTTCCTAACTCTCCAAAAACAAAAACGGAGCAAAGTTTGGACCAAGTTCGTCCAAACCATATCAAAAACCCTCAATGGGACGAACTTTGGGTTCCGAGCTCTCAAATACTGAAACGGAGCAGAGTTTGGACCATGTGTCGTCCAAACCACCAAAAGAACTCTCATTGGGCCGAACTTTGAGTTCCAAACTCTCCAAAAACTCAAACGGAGCAAAGTTTGGACCAAGTTCGTCCAAACCATATGAAGAACTGTCATTGGGACGAACTTTGGGTTCCGAGCTCTCAAATATTGAAACGGAGAAAAGTTTGGACCATGTGTCGTCCAAACCACCAAAAGAACTCTCATTGGGCCGAACTTTGGGTTCCTAACTCTCCAAAAACAAAAACGGAGCAAAGTTTGGACCAAGTTCGTCCAAACCATATCAAAAACCCTCAATGGGACGAACTTTGGGTTCCGAGCTCTCAAATACTGAAAAGGAGCAGAGTTTGGACCATGTGTCGTCCAAACCACCTAAAGAACTCTCATTGGGCCGAAATTTGAGTTCCTAACTCCCCAAAAACTCAAACGGAGCAAAGTTTGGACCAAGTTCGTCCAAACCATATCAAAAACTCTCAATGGGACAAACTTTGGGTTCCGAGCTCTCAAATACTGAAACGAAGCAGAGTTTGGACCATGTGTCGTCCAAACCACCTAAAGAACTCTCATTGGGCCGAACTTTGAGTTCCAAACTCTCCAAAAACTCAAACGGAGCAAAGTTTGGACCAAGTTCGTCCAAACCATATGAAGAAGTGTCATTGGGATGAACTTTGGGTTCCGAGCTCTCAAATACTGAAACGGAGCAAAGTTTGGACAAAGTGTAGTCCAAACCACCAAAAGAACTCTCATTGGGCCGAACTTTGAGTTCCTAACTCTCCAAAAACTCAAACGGAGCAAAGTTTGGACCAAGTTCGTCCAAACCATATGAAGAACTGTCATTGGGACGAACTTTGGCTTCCGAGCTCTCAAATACTGAAACGGAGCAAAGTTTGGACCATGTGTTGTCCAAACCACCTAAAGAACTCTCATTGGGCCGAACTTTGAGTTCCTAACTCTCCAAAAACTCAAACGGAGCAAAGTTTGGACCAAGTTCGTCCAAACCATATGAAGAACTGTCATTGGGACGAACTTTGGCTTCCGAGCTCTCAAAAACTTAAACGGAGCAAAGGTTGGACCATGTGTTGTCCAAACCACCTAAAGAACTCTCATTGGGCCGAACTTTGAGTTCCTAACTCTCCAAAAACTCAAACGGAGCAAAGTTTGGACCAAGTTCGTCTAAACCATATGAAAAACTCTCATTGGGTCGAACTTTGGCTTCCGAGCTCTCAAAAACTTAAACGGAGCAAAGTTTGGAACCTGTGTCGTCCAAACCACCTAAAGAACTCTCATTGGGCCGAAATTTGAGTTCCTAACACTCCAAAAACTCAAACGGAGCAAAGTTTTGACCAAGTTCGTCCAAACCATATGAAAAACTCTCATTGGGTCGAACCTTGGCTGCCAAGCTCGCAAAAACTGAAACGGAGCAAAGTTTGGAACATGTGTCGTCCAAACCACCTAAAGAACTCTCATTTGGCCGAAATTTGAGTTCCTAACACTTCAAAAACTCAAACTGCGGAAAGTTTTGACCAAGTTCGTCCAAACCATATGAAAAATTCTCATTGGGACGAACTTTTGCTTCCGTGCTCTCAAAAACAGAAACGGAGCAAAGTTTGGACCATGTGTCGTCCAAACCACCTAAAGAACTCTCATCGGGCCGAAATTTGAGTTCCTTACACTCGCAAAACTCAAACGGAGCAAAGTTTTGACCAAGTTCGTCCAGACCATATGAAAAACTCTCATTGGGGACGAACTTTGGCTTCCGTGCTCTCAAAAACTGAAACGGAGCAAAGTTTGGACCATGTGTCGTCCAAACCACATAAAGAACTCTCATGGGGCCGAACTTTGAGTTCCTAACTCTCCAAACACTCAAACAGAGCAAAGTTTGGACCAAGTTTGTCCAAACCATATGAAGAAACTCTGATTTGGACGATCTTTGGCTTCCGAGTTCTCAAAAAGTGAAACGGAGCAAAGTTTGGACCATGTGTCGTCCAAACCACCTAAAGAACTCTCATTGGACCGAACTTTGAGTTCTTAACTCTCCATAAACTCAAACGGAGCAAAGTTTGGACCAAGTTCGCCCAAACCATATGAAAAACTCTCATTGAGACGAACTTTGGCTTCCGAGCTCTGAAAAACTGAAACGGAGCAAAGTTTGGACCATGTGTCATCCAAACCACCTAAAGAACTCTCATTGGGCCGAACTTTGAGTTCCTAACTCTCCAAAAACTCAAACGGAGCAAAGTTTGGACCAAGTTCGTCTAAACCATATGAAAAACTCTCATTGGGTCGAACTTTGGCTTCCGAGCTCTCAAAAACTTAAACGGAGCAAAGTTTGGAACATGTGTCGTCCAAACCACCTAAAGAACTCTCATTCGGCCGAAATTTGAGTTCCTAACACTCCAAAAACTCAAACGGAGCAAAGTTTTGACCAAGTTCGTCCAAACCATATAAAAAACTCTCATTGGGTCGAACCTTGGCTGCCAAGCTCGCAAAAACTGAAACGGAGCAAAGTTTGGAACATGTGTCGTCCAAACCACCTAAAGAACTCTCATTTGGCCGAAATTTGAGTTCCTAACACTTCAAAAACTCAAACTGCGGAAAGTTTTGACCAAGTTCGTCCAAACCATATGAAAAATTCTCATTGGGACGAACTTTTGCTTCCGTGCTCTCAAAAACAGAAACGGAGCAAAGTTTGGACCATGTGTCGTCCAAACCACCTAAAGAACTCTCATCGGGCCGAAATTTGAGTTCCTTACACTCGCAAAACTCAAACGGAGCAAAGTTTTGACCAAGTTCGTCCAGACCATATGAAAAACTCTCATTGGGGACGAACTTTGGCTTCCGTGCTCTCAAAAACTGAAACGGAGCAAAGTTTGGACCATGTGTCGTCCAAACCACATAAAGAACTCTCATGGGGCCGAACTTTGAGTTCCTAACTCTCCAAACACTCAAACAGAGCAAAGTTTGGACCAAGTTTGTCCAAACCATATGAAGAAACTCTGATTTGGACGATCTTTGGCTTCCGAGTTCTCAAAAAGTGAAACGGAGCAAAGTTTGGACCATGTGTCGTCCAAACCACCTAAAGAACTCTCATTGGACCGAACTTTGAGTTCTTAACTCTCCATAAACTCAAACGGAGCAAAGTTTGGACCAAGTTCGCCCAAACCATATGAAAAACTCTCATTGAGACGAACTTTGGCTTCCGAGCTCTCAAAAACTGAAACGGAGCAAAGTTTGGACCATGTGTCATCCAAACCACCGAAAGAACTCTCATCGGGTCGAAGTTTGAGTTCCTAACCCTTCAAAAACTCAAACGGAGCAAAGTTTGGACCAAGTTTGTCATAACCATATGAAGAAACTCTGATTTGGACGAACTTTGGCTTCCGAGCTCTAAACAAGTGAAACGGAGCAAAGTTTGGACCATGTGTCGTCCAAACCACCTAAAGAACTCTCATTGGGCCGAACTTTGAGTTCCTAACTCTCCAAAAACTCAAACGGAGCAAAGTTTGGACAAAGTTCGTCCAAACCATATGAAAAACTCTCATTGGGACGAACATTGGGTTCCGAGCTCTCAAAAAGTGAAATGGGGCAAAGTTTGGACCATGTGTCGTCCAAACAAACTAAAGAACTCTCTTTGGGCCGAACTTTGAGTTCATAACTCTCCAAAAACTCAAACGGAGCAAAGTTTGGACCAAATTCGTGCAAACCATATGAAAAACTTCATTGGGAGGTACTTTGGGTTCTGAGCTCTCAAAAACTTAAACGGAGAAAAGTTTGGACCATGTGTCGTCCAAACAACCTAAAGAACTCTCATCGGGTCGAAGTTTGAGTTCCTAACTCTCCAAAAACTCAAACGGAGACAAGTTTGCACCAAGTTCGTCCAAACCATATGAAAAACTCTCATTGCGACGAACTTTGGCTTCCAAGCTCTCAAAAACTGAAACGAAGCAAAGTTTGGACCATGTGTCGTCCAAACCACCTAAAGAAATCTCATCGGGTCGAAGTTTGAGTTCCTAACCTTCCAAAAACTCAAACGGAGACAAGTTTGCACCAAGTTCGTCCAAACCATATGAAAAACTCTCATTGGGACGAACTTTGGCTTCCGAGCTCTAAAAAAATGAAACGGAGCAAAGTTTGGACCATGTGTCGTCCAAACCACCTAAAGAACTCTCATCGGGTCGAAGTTTGAGTTCCTAACTCTCCAAAAACTCAAACGGAGCAAAGTTTGGAACAAGTTTGTCCAAACCATATGAATAAACTCTGATTTGGAAGACCTTTGGCTTCCGAGCTCTCAACAAGTGAAACGGAGCAAAGTTTGGACCATGTGTCGTCCAAACCACCGAAAGAACTCTCATTGGGCCGAACTTTGAGTTCCTATCTCTCCAAAAACTCAAACGGAGAAAAGTTTGGACCAAGTTCGTCCAAAACATATGAAAAACTCTCATTGGGACGAACTTTAGGTTCCGAGCTCTCAAAAAGTGAAACGGAGCAAACTTTGGTCCATTTGTCGTCCAAACCTCCTAAAGAACTCTCATTGGGCCGAACTTTGAGTTCCTAACTCTCCAAAAACTCAATTAGAGAAAAGTTTGGGCAAAGTTCGTCCAAACCATATGAAAAACTCTCATTGGGACGAACTTTGGGTTCTGAGCTCTCAAAAACTTAAACGGAGCAAAGTTTGGACCATGTGTCGTCCAAACCACCTAAAGAACTCTAATTGGGTCGAAGTTTGAGTTCTTAACTCTGCAAAAACTGAAACAGAGCAAAGTTTGGACCATGTGTCGTCCAAACCACCGAAAGAACTCTCATCGGGCCGAAGTTTGAGTTCCTAACTCTTCAAAAACTCAAACGGAGCAAAGTTTGGACCAAGTTTGTCCAAACCATATGAAGAAACTCTGATTTGGACGAACTTTGGCTTCCGAGCTCTAAACAAGTGAAACGGAGCAAAGTTTGGACCATGTGTCGTACAAACCACCTAAAGAACTCTCATTGGGCCGAACTTTGAGTTCCTATCTCTCCAAAAAGACAAACGGAGAAAAGTTTGGACCAAGTTCGTCCAAACCATATGAAAAACTCTCATTGGGACGAACTTTGGGTTCCGAGGTATCAAAAACTGAAATGGAGCAAAGTTTGGACCATGTGTCGTCCAAACGAACGAAAGAACTCTCATTGGGCCGAACTTTGAGTTCCTAACTCTCCAAAAACTCAAACGGAGAAAAGTTTGGACCAAGTTCGTCCAAACCATATGAAAAACTCTCATTGGGACGAACTTTGGGTTCCGAGCTCTCAAAAAGTGAAACGAGCAAACTTTGGTCCATTTGTCGTCCAAACCTCCTAAAGAACTCTCATTGGGCCGAACTTTGAGTTCCTAACTCTCCAAAAACTCAATTAGAGAAAAGTTTGGGCAAATTTCGTCCAAACCATATGAAAAACTCTCATTGGGACGAACTTTGGGTTCTGAGCTCTCAAAAACTTAAACGGAGCAAAGTTTCGACCATGTGTCGTCCAAACCACCTAAAGAACTCTAATTGGGTCGAAGTTTGAGTTCCTAACTCTGCAAAAACTGAAACAGAGCAAAGTTTGGACCATGTGTCGTCCAAACCACCGAAAGAACTCTCATCGGGACGAAGTTTGAGTTCCTAACTCTTCAAAAACTCAAACGGAGCAAAGTTTGGACCAAGTTTGTCCAAACCATATGAAGAAACTCTGATTTGGACGAACTTTGGCTTCCGAGCTCTAAACAAGTGAAACGGAGCAAAGTTTGGACCATGTGTCGTCCAAACCACCTAAAGAACTCTCATTGGGCCGAACTTTGAGTTCCTATCTCTCCAAAAAGACAAACGGAGAAAAGTTTGGACCAAGTTCGTCCAAACCATATGAAAAACTCTCATTGGGACGAACTTTGGGTTCCGAGGTATCAAAAACTGAAATGGAGCAAAGTTTGGACCATGTGTCGCCCAAACCACCTAAAGAACTCTAATCGGGTTGAAGTTTGAGTTCCTAACTCTCCAAAAACTCAAACGGAGCAAAGTTTGGACAAAGTTCGTCCAAACCATATGAAAAACTCTCATTGGGTCGAACTTTGGCTTCCGAGCTCTAAAAAACTGAAACGGAGTAAAGTTTGGAACATGTGTCCTCCAAACCACCTAAAGAACTCTCATTGGGCCGAAATTTGAGTTCCTAACACTCCAAAAACTCAAACGGAGCAAAGTTTTGACCAAGTTCGTCCAAACCATAAGAAAAACTCTCATTGGGACGAACTTTGGGTTCCGAGCTCTGAAAAAGTGGAACAGAGCAAACTTTTGACCATGTGTCGTCCAAACCACCTAAAGAACTCTCATTGGGCTGAACTTTGACTTCCTAACTCTCCAAAAACTCAAACGGAGCAAAGTTTGGACAAAGTTCGTCCAAACCATATGAAAAACTGTCATAGGGACGAACTTTGGGTTCCGAGCTTTCAAAAAGTGAAATGGAGCAAAGTTTGGACCATGTGTCGTCCAAACCACCTAAAGAACTCTCATTGGGCCGAACTTTGAGTTCCTAACTCTCCAAAAACTCAAACGGAGAAAAGTTTAGACCAAATTCGTGCAAACCTTATGAAAACTCTCATTGGGACGACGTTTGGATTCTGAGCTCTCAAAAACATAAACGGAGTAAAGTTTGGACCATGTGTCGTCCAAACAACCTAAAGAAATCTCATCGGGTCGAAGTTTGAGTTCCTAACTCTCCAAAAACTCAAACGGAGACAAGTTTGCACAAAGTTCGTCCAAACCATATGAAAAACTCTCATTGGGTCGAACCTTGGCTTCCGAGCTCGCAAAAACTGAAACGGAGCAAAGTTTGGAACATGTGTCGTCCAAACCACCTAAAGAACTCTCATATGGCCGAAATTTGAGTTCCTAACACTCCAAAAACTCAAACGGAGGAAAGTTTTGACCAAGTTCGTCCAAACCATATGAAAAACTCTCATTGGGACGAACTTTGGCTTCCGTGCTCTCAAAAACTGAAACGGAGCAAAGTTTGGACCATGTGTCGTCCAAACCACCTAAAGAACTCTCATGGAGCCGAACTTTGAGTTCCTAACTCTCCAAAAACTCAAACGGAGCAACGTTTGGACAAAGTTCGTCGAAACCATATGATAAACTCTCATTGGGACGAACTTTGGGTTCCGAGCTCTCAAAAAGTGGAACGGAGCAAACTTTTGACCATCTGTCGTCCAAACCACCTAAAGAACTCTCATTGGGCTGAACTTTGAGTTCCTAACTCTCCAAAAACTCAAACGGAGCAAAGTTTGGACAAAGTTCGTCCAAACCATATGAAAAACTGTCATTGGGACGAACTTTGGGTTCCGAGCTTTCAAAAAGTGAAATGGAGCAAAGTTTGGACCATGTGTCGTCCAAACCACCTAAAGAACTCTCATTGGGCCGAACTTTGAGTTCCTATCTCTCCAAAAACTCAAACGGAGCAAAGTTTGGACAAATTTCGTCCAAACCATATGAAAAACTCTCATTGGGATGAACTTTGGGTTCTGAGCTCTCAAAAAGTGAAATGGAGCAAAGTTTGGACCATGTGTCGTCCAAACAAACTAAACAACTCTCATTGGGCCGAACTTTGAGTTCCTAACTCTCCAAAAACTCAAACGGAGAAAAGTTTAGACCAAATTCGTGCAAACCATATGAAAAACTCTCATTTGGACGACGTTTGGGTTCTGAGCTCTCAAAAACATTAACGGAGCAAAGTTTGGACCATGTGTCGTCCAAACAACCTAAAGAAATCTCATCGGGTCGAAGTTTGAGTTCCTAACTCTCCAAAAACTCAAACGGAGACAAGTTTGCACAAAGTTCGTCCAAACCATATGAAAAACTTTCATTGGGACGAACTTTGGCTTCCGAGCTCTCAAAAACTGAAACGGAGCAAAGTTTGGACCATGTGTCGTCCAAACCACCTAAAGAACTCTCATCGGGTCGAAGTTTGAGTTCCTAACTCTCCAAAAACTGAAACGGAGCAAAGTTTGGACCAAGTTTGTCCAAACCATATGAAGAAACTCTGATTTGGACGACCTTTGGCTTCCGAGCTCTCAACAAGTGAAACGGAGCAAAGTTTGGACCATGTGTCGTCCAAACCACCTAAAGAACTCTCATTGGGCCGAAATTTGCGTTCCTAACACTCAAAAAACTCAAACGGAGCAAAGTTTTGACCAAGTTCGTCCAAACCATATGAAAAACTCTCATTGGGTCGAACCTTGGCTTCCGAGCTCGCAAAAACTGAAACGGAGCAAAGTTTGGAACTTTTGTCGTCCAAACCACCTAAAGAACTCTCATATGGCCGAAATTTGAGTTCCTAACACTCCAAAAACTCAAACGGAGGAAAGTTTTGACCAAGTTCGTCAAAACCATATGAAAAACTCTCATTGGGACGAACTTTGGCTTCCGTGCTTTCAAAAACTGAAACGGAGCAAAGTTTGGACCATGTGTCGTCCAAACCACCTAAAGAACTCTCATGGGGCCGAACTTTGAGTTCCTAACTCTCCAAAAACTCAAACGGAGCAACGTTTGGACAAAGTTCGTCCAAACCATATGATAAACTCTCATTGGGACGAAGTTTGGGTTCCGAGCTCTCAAAAAGTAGAACGGAGCAAACTTTTGACCATGTGTCGTCCAAACCACCTAAAGAACTCTCATTGGGCTGAACTTTGAGTTCCTAACTCTCCAAAAACTGAAACGGAGCAAAGTTTGGACAAAGTTCGTCCAAACCATATGAAAAACTGTCATTGGGACGAACTTTGGGTTCCGAGCTTTCAAAAAGTGAAATGGAGCAAAGTTTGGACCATGTGTCGTCCAAACCACCTAAAGAACTCTCATTGGGCCGAACTTTGTGTTCCTATCTCTCCAAAAACTCAAACGGAGCAAAGTTTGGACAAAGTTCGTCCAAACCATATGAAAAACTCTCATTGGGACGAACTTTGGGTTCCGAGCTCTCAAAAAGTGAAATGGAGCAAAGTTTGGACCATGTGTCGTCCAAACAAACTAAAGAACTCTCATTGGGCCGAACTTTGAGTTCCTAACTCTCCAAAAACTCAAACGGAGAAAAGTTTAGACCAAATTCGTGCAAACCATATGAAAAACTCTCATTTGGACGACGTTTGGGTTCTGAGCTCTCAAAAACGTAAACGGAGCAAAGTTTGGACCATGTGTCGTCCAAACAACCTAAAGAAATCTCATCGGGTCGAAGTTTGAGTTCCTAACTCTCCAAAAACTCAAACGGAGACAAGTTTGCACAAAGTTCGTCCAAACCATATGAAAAACTCTAATTGGGACGAACTTTGGCTTCCGAGCTCTCAAAAACTGAAACGGAGCAAAGTTTGGACCATGTGTCGAACAAACCACCTAAAGAACTCTCACCGGGTCAAAGTTTGAGTTCCTAACTCTCCAAAAACTCAAACGGAGAAAAGTTTTGACAAAGTTCGTCCAAACCATATGAAAAACTCTAATTGGGACGAACTTTGGCTTTCGAGCTCTCAAAAACTGAAACGGAGCAAAGTTTGGACCATGTGTCGAACAAACCACCTAAAGAACTCTCACCGGGTCAAAGTTTGAGTTCCTAACTCTCCAAAAACTCAAACGGAAAAAAGTTTGCACCAAGTTCGTCCAAACCATATGAAAAACTCTCATCGGGACGAACTTTGGCTTCCGAGCTCTCAAAAACTGAAACGGAGCAAAGTTTGGACCATGTGTCGTCCAAACCACCTAAAGAACTCTCATCGGGTCGAAGATTGAGTTCCTAACTCTCCAAAAACTCAAACGGAGACAAGTTTGCACCAAGTTCGTCCAAACCATATGAAAAACTCTCATTGGGACGCCCTTTGGCTTCCGTGCTCTCAAAAACTGAAACGGAGCAAAGTTTGGAACATGTGTTGTCCAAACCACCTAAAGAACTCTCATTGGGCCGAAATTTGAGTTCCTAACACTCCAAAAACTCAAACGGAGCAAAGTTTTGACCAAGTTCGTCAAAACCATATGAAAAACTCTCATTGGGACGAACTTTGGCTTCCGTGCTCTCAAAAACTGAAACGGAGTAAAGTTTGGACCATGTGTCGTCCAAACCACCTAAATAACTCTCATGGGGCCGAAATTTGAGTTCCTAACGCTCCAAAAACTCAAACGGAGCAACGTTTGGACAAAGTTCGTCCAAACCATATGATAAACTGTCATTGGGACGAACTTTGAGTTCCGAGCTCTCAAAAAGTGTAACGAAGAAAACTTTGGACCATGTGTCGTCCAAACCACCTAAAGAACTCTCATTGGGCTGAACTTTGAGTTCCTAACTCTCCAAAAACTCAAACGGAGCAAAGTTTGGACAAAGTTCGTCCAAACCATATGAAAAACTCTCATTGGGACGAACTTTGGGTTCCGAGCTCTCAAAAAGTTAAATGGAGAAAAGTTTGGACCATGTTTCGTCCAAAAAAACTAAAGAACTCTCATTGGGCCGAACTTTGAGTTCCTAACTCTCCAAAAACTCAAACGGAGCAAAGTTTGGACCAAATTCGTGCAAACCATATGAAAAACTCTCATTGGGACGAACTTTGGGTTCTGAGCTCTCAAAAACTTAAACGGAGCAATGTTTGGACCATGTGTCCTCCAAAATACCTAAAGAAATCTCATCGGGTCGAAGTTTGAGTTCCTAACTCTCCAAAAACTCAAACGGAGACAAGTTTGCACAAAGTTCGTCCAAACCATATGAAAAACTCTCATTGGGACGAACTTTGGCTTCCGAGCTCTCAAAAACTGAAACGAAGCAAAGTTTGGACCATGTGTCGTCCAAACCACCTAAAGAACTCTCATTGGGCCGAAATTTGAGTTCCTAACACTCCAAAAACTCAAACGGAGCAAAGTTTTGACCAAGTTCGTCCAAACCATATGAAAAACTCTCATTGGGACGAACTTTGGCTTCCGTTCTCTCAAAAACTGAAACGGAGCAAAGTTTGGACCATGTGTCGTCCAAACCACCTAAAGAACTCTCATGGGGCCGAACTTTGAGTTCCTAACTCTCCAAAAACTCAAACGGAGCAACGTTTGGACAAAGTAAACCAAACCATATGATAAACTCTCATTGGGACGAAGTTTGGGTTCCGAGCTCTCAAAAAGTGGAACGGAGCAAACTTTTGACCATGTGTCGTCCAAACCACCTATAGAACTCTCATTGGGCTGAACTTTGAGTTCCTAACTCTCCAAAAACTCAAACGGAGCAAAGTTTGGACAAAGTTCGTCCAAACCATATGAAAAACTGTCATTGGGACGAACTTTGGGTTCCGAGCTTTCAAAAGGTGAAATGGAGCAAAGTTTGGACCATGTGTCGTCCAAACCACCTAAAGAACTCTCATTGGGCCGAACTTTGAGTTCCTATCTCTCCAAAAACTCAAACGGAGCAAAGTTTGGACAAAGTTCGTCCAAACCATATGAAAAACTCTCATTGGGACGAACTTTGGGATCCGAGCTCTCAAAAAGATAAATGGTGCAAAGTTTGGACCATGTGTCGTCCAAACAAACTAAAGAACTCTCATTGGGCCGAACTTTGAGTTCCTAACTCTCCAAAAACTCAAACGGAGAAAAGTTTAGACCAAATTCGTGCAAACCATATGAAAAACTCTCATTTGGACGACGTTTGGGTTCTGAGCTCTCAAAAACGTAAACGGAGCAAAGTTTGGACCATGTGTCGTCCAAACAACCTAAAGAAATCTCATCGGGTCGAAGTTTGAGTTCCTAACTCTCCAAAAATTCAAACGGAGACATGTTTGCACAAAGTTCGTCCAAACCATATGAAAAACTCTAATTGGGACGAACTTTGGCTTCCGAGCTCTCAAAAACTGAAACGGAGCAAAGTTTGGACCATGTGTCGAACAAACCACCTAAAGAACTCTCACCGGGTCAAAGTTTGAGTTCCTAACTCTCCAAAAACTCAAACGGAGAAAAGTTTTGACAAAGTTCGTCCAAACCTTATGAAAAACTCTCATTGGGACGTACTTTGGGTTCCGAGCTCTCAAAAACTTAAACGGAGCAAAGTTTGGACCATGTGTCGTCCAAACCACCTAAAGAACTCTAATCGGGTCGAAGTTTGAGTTCCTAACTCTCCAAAAACTCAAACGGAGCAAAGTTTGGACCAAGTTCGTCTAAACCATATGAAAAACTCTCATTGGGACGAACTTTGGGTTCCGAGCTCTCAAAAAGTTAAATGGAGCAAAGTTTGGACCATGTGTCGTCCAAAAAAACTAAAGAACTCTCATTGGGCCGAACTTTGAGTTCCTAACTCTCCAAAAACTCAAACGGAGAAAAGTTTAGACCAAATTCGTGCAAACCATATGAAAAACTCTCATTTGGACGACGTTTGGGTTCTGAGCTCTCAAAAACGTAAACGGAGCAAAGTTTGGACCATGTGTCGTCCAAACAACCTAAAGAAATCTCATCGGGTCGAAGTTTGAGTTCCTAACTCTCCAAAAACTCAAACGGAGACAAGTTTGCACAAAGTTCGTCCAAACCATATGAAAAACTCTAATTGGGACGAACTTTGGCTTCCGAGCTCTCAAAAACTGAAACGGAGCAAAGTTTGGACCATGTGTCGAACAAACCACCTAAAGAACTCTCACCGGGTCAAAGTTTGAGTTCCTAACTCTCCAAAAACTCAAACGGAAAAAAGTTTGCACCAAGTTCGTCCAAACCATATGAAAAACTCTCATCGGGACGAACTTTGGCTTCCGAGCTCTCAAAAACTGAAACGGAGCAAAGTTTGGACCATGTGTCGTCCAAACCACCTAAAGAACTCTCATCGGGTCGAAGATTGAGTTCCTAACTCTCCAAAAACTCAAACGGAGACAAGTTTGCACCAAGTTCGTCCAAACCATATGAAAAACTCTCATTGGGACGCCCTTTGGCTTCCGTGCTCTCAAAAACTGAAACGGAGCAAAGTTTGGAACATGTGTTGTCCAAACCACCTAAAGAACTCTCATTGGGCCGAAATTTGAGTTCCTAACACTCCAAAAACTCAAACGGAGCAAAGTTTTGACCAAGTTCGTCAAAACCATATGAAAAACTCTCATTGGGACGAACTTTGGCTTCCGTGCTCTCAAAAACTGAAACGGAGTAAAGTTTGGACCATGTGTCGTCCAAACCACCTAAATAACTCTCATGGGGCCGAAATTTGAGTTCCTAACGCTCCAAAAACTCAAACGGAGCAACGTTTGGACAAAGTTCGTCCAAACCATATGATAAACTGTCATTGGGACGAACTTTGGGTTCCGAGCTCTCAAAAAGTGGAACGAAGCAAACTTTGGACCATGTGTCGTCCAAACCACCTAAAGAACTTTCATTGGGCTGAACTTTGAGTTCCTAACTCTCCAAAAACTCAAAAGGAGCAAAGTTTGGACAAAGTTCGTCCAAACCATATGAAAAACTCTCATTGGGACGAACTTTGGGTTCCGAGCTCTCAAAAAGTTAAATGGAGCAAAGTTTGGACCATGTGTCGTCCAAAAAAACTAAAGAACTCTCATTGGGCCGAACTTTGAGTTCCTAACTCTCCAAAAACTCAAACGGAGCAAAGTTTGGACCAAATTCGTGCAAACCATATGAAAAACTCTCATTGGGACGAACTTTGGGTTCTGAGCTCTCAAAAACTTAAACGGAGCAATGTTTGGACCATGTGTCCTCCAAACAACCTAAAGAACTCTCATCGGGTCGAAGTTTGAGTTCCTAACTCTCCAAAAACTCAAACGGAGACAAGTTTGCACCAAGTTCGTCCAAACCATATGAAAAACTCTCATTGGGACGAACTTTGGCTTCCGAGCTCTCAAAAACTGAAACGAAGCAAAGTTTGGACCATGTGTCGTCCAAACCACCTAAAGAACTCTCATTGGGCCGAAATTTGAGTTCCTAACACTCCAAAAACTCAAACGGAGGAAAGTTTTGACCAAGTTCGTCCAAGCCATATGAAAAACTCTCATTGGGACGAACTTTGGCTTCCGTGCTCTCAAAAACTGAAACGGAGCAAAGTTTGGACCATGTGTCGTCCAAACCACCTAAAGAACTCTCATTGGGCCGAAATTTGAGTTCCTAACACTCCAAAAACTCAAACGGAGCAAAGTTTTGACCAAGTTCGTCCAAACCATATGAAAAACTCTCATTGGGACGAACTTTGGCTTCCGTGCTCTCAAAAACTGAAACGGAGCAAAGTTTGGACCATGTGTCGTCCAAACCACCTAAAGAACTCTCATGGGGCCGAACTTTGAGTTCCTAACTCTCCAAAAACTCAAACGGAGCAACGTTTGGACAAATTTCGCCAAACCATATGATAAACTCTCATTGGGACGAACTTTGGGTTCCGAGCTCTCAAAAAGTGGAACGGAGCTAACTTTTGACCATGTGTCGTCAAAACCACCTAAAGAACTCTCATGGGGCCGAACTCTGAGTTCCTAACTCTCCAAAAACTCAAACGGAGCAAAGTTTGGACAAACTTCGTCCAAACCATATGAAAAACTGTCATTGGGACGAACTTTGGGTTCCGAGCTTTCAAAAAGTGAAATGGAGCAAAGTTTGGACCATGTGTCGTCCAAACCACCTAAAGAACTCTCATTGGGCCGAACTTTGAGTTCCTAACTCTCCAAAAACTCAAACGGAGAAAAGTTTAGACCAAATTCGTGCAAACCATATGAAAAACTCTCATTGGGACGACCTTTGGGTTCCGAGCTCTCAAAAAGTGAAATGGAGCAATGTTTGGACCATGTGTCGTCCAAACAAACTAAAGAACTCTCATTGGGCCGAACTTTGAGTTCCTAACTCTCCAAAAACTCCAACGGAGAAAAGTTAAAACCAAATTCGTGCAAACCATATGAAAAACTCTCATTGGGACGACGTTTGGTTTCTGAGCTCTCAAAAACATTAACGGAGCAAAGTTTTGACCATGTGTCATCCAAACAACCTAAAGAAATCTCATCGGGTCGAAGTTTGAGTTCCTAACTCTCCAAAAACTCAAACGGAGACAAGTTTGCACAAAGTTCGTCCAAACCATATTAAAAACTCTCATAGGGATGAACTTTGGCTTCCGAGCTCTCAAAAACTGAAACGGAGCAAAGTTTGGACCATGTGTCGTCCAAACCACCTATAGAACTCTCATTGGGCCGAACTTTGAGTTCGTATCTCTCCAAAAACTCAAACGGAGCAAAGTTTGGACAAAGTTCGTCCCAACCATATGAAAAACTCTCATTGGGACGAACTTTGGGTTCCGAGCTCTCAAAAAGTGAAATGGAGCAAGGTTTGGACCATGTGTCGTCCAAACAAACTAAAGAACTCTCATTGGGCCGAACTTTGAGTTCCTAACTCTCCAAAAACTCAAACGGAGAAAAGTTTAGACCAAATTCGTGCAAACCATATGAAAAACTCTCATTGGGACGACGTTTGGTTTCTGAGCTCTCAAAAACATAAATGGAGCAAAGTTTTGACCATGTGTCGTCCAAACAACCTAAAGAAATCTCATCGGATCGAAGTTTGAGTTCCTAACTCTCCAAAAACTCAAACGGAGACAAGTTTGCACAAAGTTCGTCCAAACCATATGAAAAACTCTCATTGGGACGAACTTTGGCTTCCGAGCTCTCAAAAACTGAAACGGAGCAAAGTTTGGACCATGTGTCGTCCAAACCACCTAAAGAACTCTCATCGGGTCGAAGTTTGAGTTCCTAACTCTCCAAAAACTCAAACGGAGCAAAGTTTGGACCAAGTTTGTCCAAACCATATGAAAAAACTCTGATTTGGACGACCTTTGGCTTCCGAGCTCTCAACAAGTGAAACGGAGCAAAGTTTGGACCATGTGTCGTCCAAACCACCTAAAGAACTCTCATTGGGCAGAAATTTGAGTTCCTAACACTCCAAAAACTCAAACGGAGCAAAGTCTTGACCAAGTTCGTCCAAACCATATGAAAAACTCTCATTGGGACGAACTTTGGCTTCCGTGCTCTCAAAAACTGAAACGGAGCAAAGTTTGGACCATGTGTCGTCCAAACCACCTAAAGAACTCTCATGGGGCCGAACTTTGAGTTCCTAACTCTCCAAAAACTCAAACGGAGCAACGTTTGGACAAAGTTCGTATAAACCATATGATAAACTCTCATTGGGACGAACTTTGGGTTCAGAGCTCTCAAAAAGTGGAACGGACCAAACTTTGGACCATGTGTCGTCGAAACCACCTAAAGAACTCTCATTGGGCTGAACTTTGAGTTCCTAACTCTCCAAAAACTCAAACGGAGAAAAGTTTTGACAAAGTTCGTCCAAACCATATGAAAAACTCTCATTGGGACGTACTTTGGGTTCCGAGCTCTCAAAAACTTAAACGGAGCAAAGTTTGGACCATGTGTCGTCCAAACCACCTAAAGAACTCTAATCGGGTCGAAGTTTGAGTTCCTAACTCTCCAAAAACTCAAACGGAGCAAAGTTTGGACAAAGTTCGTCTAAACCATATGAAAAACTCTCATTGGGTCGAACTTTGGCTTCCGAGCTCTCAAAAACTGAAACGGAGCAAAGTTTGGAACATGTGTCGTCCAAACCACCTAAAGAACTCTCATTGGGCCGAAATTTGAGTTCCTAACACTCCAAAAACTCAAACGGAGCAAAGTTTTGACCAAGTTCGTCCAAACCATATGAAAAACTCTCATTGGGACGAACTTTGGCTTCCGTGCTCTCAAAAACTGAAACGGAGAAAAGTTTGGACCATGTGTCGTCCAAACCACCTAAATAACTCTCATGGGGCCGAACTTTGAGTTCCTAACGCTCCAAAAACTCAAACGGAGCAACGTTTGGACAAAGTTCGTCCAAACCATATGATAAACTGTCATTGGGACGAACTTTGGGTTCCGAGCTCTCAAAAAGTGGAACGGAGAAAACTTTGGACCATGTGTCGTCCAAACCACCTAAAGAACTCTCATTGGGCTGAACTTTGAGTTCCTAACTCTCCAAAAACTCAAACGGAGCAAAGTTTGGACAAAGTTCGTCCAAACCATATGAAAAACTCTCATTATGACGAACTTTGGGTTCCGAGCTCTCAAAAAGTTAAATGGAGCAAAGTTTGGACCATGTGTCGTCCAAACAATCTAAAGAACTCTCATTGGGCCGAACTTTGAGTTCCTAACTCTCCAAAAACTCAAACGGAGCAAAGTTTGGACCAAATTCGTGCAAACCATATGAAGAACTCTCATTGGGACGAACTTTGGGTTCTGAGCTCTCAAAAACTTAAACGGAGCAAAGTTTGGACCATGTGTCGTCCAAAAAACCTAAAGAACTGTCATCGGGTCGAAGTTTGAGTTCCTAACTCTCCAAAAACTCAAACGGAGACAAGTTTCCACCAAGTTCGTCCAAACCATATGCAAAACTCTCATTGGGACGAACTTTGGCTTCCGAGCTCTCAAAAACTGAAACGAAGCAAAGTTTGGACCATGTGTCGTCCAAACCACCTAAAGAACTCTCATCGGGTCGAAGTTTGAGTTCCTAACTCTCCAAAAACTCAAACGGAGCAAAGTTTGGAACAAATTTGTCCAAACCATATGAAGAAACTCTGATTTGGAAGACCTTTGGCTTCCGAGCTCTCAACAAGTGAAACGGAGCAAAGTTTTGACCATGTGTCGTCCAAACCACCTAAAGAACTCTCATTGGGCCAAAACTTTGAGTTCCTATCTCTCCAAAAACTCAAACGGAGCAAAGTTTGGACAAAGTTTGTCCAAACAGTATTGAAAACTCTCATTGGGACGAACTTTGGGTTCCGAGCTCTCAAAAAGTGAAATGGAGCAAAGTTTGGACCATGTGTCGTCCAAACCACCTAAAGAACTCTCATTGGGCCAAACTTTGAGTTCCTATCTCTCCAAAAACTCAAACGGAGCAAAGTTTGGACAAAGTTCGTCCAAACCATATGAAAAACTCTCATTGGGACGAACTTTGGGTTCCGAGCTTTCAAAAAGTGAAATGGAGCATAGTTTTGACCATGTGTCGTCCAAACCACCTAAAGAACTCTCATTGGGCCGAACTTTGAGTTCCTAACTCTCCAAAAACTCAATTAGAGAAAAGTTTGGGCAAAGGTCGTCGAAACCATATCAAAAACTCTCATTGGGACGAACTTTGGGTTCTGAGCTCTCAAAAACTTAAATGGAGCAAAGTTTGGACCATGTGTCGTCTAAACAACCTAAAGAACTCTCATCGGGCCGAAGTTTGAGTTCCTAACTCTCCAAAAACTCAAACGGAGACAAGTTTGCAGCAAGTTCGTCCAAACAATATGAAAAACTCTCATTGGGACGAACTTTGGGTTTCGAGCTCTCAAAAACTTAAACGGAGCAAAGTTTGGACCATGTGTCGTCCAAACCACCTAAAGAACTCTAATCGGGTCGAATTTTGAGTTCCTAACTCTCCAAAAACTCAAACGGAGCAAAGTTTGGACCAAGTTTGTCCAAACCATATGAAGCAACTCTGATTTGGACGAACTTTGGCTTCCGAGCTCTCAACAAGTGAAATGGAGCAAAGTTTGGACCATGTGTCGTCCAAACCACCTAAAGAACTCTCATTGGGCCGAACTTTGAGTTCCTATCTCTCCAAAAACACAAACGGAGCAAAGTTTGTACCAAGTTCGTCCAAACCATATGAAAAACTCTCATTGGGACGAACTTTGGGTTCCGAGGTATCAAAAACTGAAATAGAGCAAAGTTTGGACCACGCGTCGTCCAAACAACCTAAAGAACTCTCATCGCGCCGAACTTTAAGTTCCTAACTCTCCAAAAACTCAAACAGAGCAAAGTTTGGACAAAGTTCGTCCAAACCATATGAAAAACTCTCATTGGGACGAACTTTGGGTTCCGAGCTCTCAAAAACTTAAACGGAGCAAAGTTTGGACCATGTGTCGTCCAAACCACCTAAAGAACTCTAATCGGGTCCAAGTTTGAGTTCCTAACTCTCCAAAAACTCAAACGGAGTAAAGTTTGGACCAAGTTCGTCAAAACCAAATGAAAAACTCTCATTGGGACGAACTTTGGGTTCCGAGCTCTCAAAAACTTAAACGGAGCAAAGTTTGGACCATGTGTCGTCCAAACCACCTAAAGAACTCTAATCGGGTCGAAGTTTGAGTTCCTAACTCTCCAAAAACTCAAACGGAGCAAAGTTTGGACCAAGTTCGTCCAAACCATATGAAAAACTCTCATTGGGACGAACTTTGGCTTCCGAGCTCTCAAAAACTGAAACGGAGCAAAGTTTGGAACATGTGTCGTCCAAACCACCTAAAGAACTCTCATTGGGCCGAAATTTGAGTTCCTAACACTCCAAAAACTCAAACGGAGCAAAGTTTAGACCAAGTTCGTCCAAACCATATGAAAAACTCTCATTGGGACGAACTTTGGCTTCCGTGCTCTCAAAAACTGAAACGGAGCAAAGTTTGGACCATGTGTCGTCCAAACCACCTAAAGAACTCTCTTGGGGCCGAACTTATAGTTCCTAACTCTCCAAAAACTCTAACGGAACAAAGTTTGGACCAAGTTTGTCCAAACCATATCAAGAAACTCTGATTTGGACGATCTTTGGCTTCCGAGTTCTCAAAAAGTGAAACGGAGCAAAGTTTGGACCATGTGTCGTCCAAACCACCTAAAGAAATCTCATTGGGCCGAACTTTGAGTTCCTAACTCTCCAAAAACTCAAACGGAGCAAAGTTTGGACCAAGCTCGTCCAAACCATATGAAAAACTCTCATTGGGACGAACTTTGGGTTCCGAGGTATCAAAAACTAAAACGGAGCAAAGTTTGGACCATGTGTCGTCCAAACCACCTAAAGAACTCTCATGGGGCCGAACTTTGAGTTCCTAACTCTCCAAAAACTCAAACGGAGCAACGTTATGACAAAGTTCGTCCAAACCATATGATAAACTCTCATTGGGACGAACTTTGGGTTCCGAGCTCTCAAAAAGTGAAACGGACCAAACTTTGGACCATGTGTCGTCGAAACCACCTAAAGAACTCTCATTGGGCTGAACTTTGAGTTCCTAACGCTCCAAAAACTCAAACGGAGCAAAGTTTTGACAAAGTTCGTCCAAACCATATGAAAAACTCTCATTGGGACGAACTTTGGGTTCCGAGCTCTCAAAAACTTAAACGGAGCAAAGTTTGGACCATGTGTCGTCCAAACCACCTAAAGAACTCTCTTGGGGCCGAACTTATAGTTCCTAACTCTCCAAAAACTCCAACGGAACAAAGATTGGACCATGTTTGTCCAAACCATATGAAGAAACTCTGATTTGGACGATCTTTGGCTTTCGAGTTCTCAAAAAGTGAAACGGAGCAAAGTTTGGACCATGTGTCGTCCAAACCACCTAAAGAAATCTCATTGGGCCGAACTTTGTGTTCCTAACTCTCCAAAAACTCAAACGGAGCAAAGTTTGGACCAAGTTCGTCCAAACCATATGAAAAACTCTCATTGGGACGAACTTTGGGTTCCGAGGTATCAAAAACTAAAACGGAGCAAAGTTTGGACCATGTGTCGTCCAAACCACCTAAAGAACTCTCATGGGGCCGAACTTTGAGTTCCTAACTCTCCAAAAACTCAAACGGAGCAACGTTTGGACAAAGTTCGTCCAAACCATATGATAAACTCTCATTGGGACGAACTTTGGGTTCTGAGGTCTCAAAAACTGAAACGGAGCAAAGTTTGGAACATGTGTCGTCCAAACCACCTAAAGAACTGTCATTGGGCCGAAATTTGAGTTCCTAACACTCCAAAAACTCAAACGGAGCAAAGTTTTGACCAAATTCGTCAAAACCATATGAAAAGCTCTCTTTGGGACGAACTTTGGGTTCCAATCTCTCAAAAACTGAAACGGAGCAAAGTTGGGACCATGTGTCGTCCAAACAACCTAAAGAACTCTCATCGGGTCGAAGTTTGAGTTCGTAACTCTCCAAAAACTCAAACGGAGCAAAGTTTGGACCATCTTCGTCCAAACCATATGAAAAACACTCATTGGGACGAACTTTGGGTTCCGAGCCCTCAAACGCTGAAAGGGAGAAAAGATTGGACCATGTGTCGTCCAAACCACCTAAATAACTCTCATTGGGCTGAACATTGAGTTCCAAACTCTCTCGAAACTCAAACGGAGAAAAGTTTGGACCAAATTCGTCAAAACCATATGAAAAGCTCTCTTTGGGACGAACTTTGGGTTCCAATCTCTCAAAAACTGAAACGGAGCAAAGTTGGGACCATGTGTCGTCCAAACAACCTAAAGAACTCTCATCGGGTCGAAGTTTGAGTTCCTAGCTCTCCAAAAACTCAAACGGAGCAAAGTTTGGACCATCTTCGTCCAAACCATATGAAAAACTCTCATTGGGAAGAACTTTGGGTTCCGATCTCTCAAAATCTGAAACGGAGCAAAGTTTGGACCATGTGTCGTCCAAACCACCTAAAAACCTCTCATTGGGCCGAACTTTGAGTTCCTAACTCTCCAAAAACTCAAACGGAGTAAAGTTTGGACCAAGTTCGTCCAAACCATATGAAAAACTCTCATTGGGACGAACTTTGGGTTCCGAGCTGTTATGAATCAAAGCAGCTCTGATACCAAATGTTATGAAACTAAGCAGCTCTGATACCAAATGTTGTGAAACTCCCAAGAGATGGATCTAACAACCTTGCTGAAAAACAAGACCTTTAGATCACATAACTGAAAACCCCAAAACCGATTTGAAAATCAACCCAAGGAAAGTAAAAACCGGATTACCTTGTCGATCAAATATCTCAAGGCAAGAAACCTTGTTTGAGATTCGAATCACTCCACAAGCATGATTGATCAAGTCAAGCTTGAATGATTCTAAGCATGCAACCTAAACTACATAGAATTGCAAAGAAACTTAGCTCTTAGGCTAAAGGAAAAGCTCAAAGGCTTATTTTACTACATTTTCCAAGTCTCCTCTTTTTTACAATGGAATTACATGGCATTATATAGCCTTAAAATTGAACCCTAGACCTTCCATGAGGCATTTCAAGAGTTGTAACATTCCAACTTTATGACCATAATCAACCATTAACTAAATGTAACCTAAAAAGTAAATAAAATGACATAAAACTGAAAATATATTCATAAGGCACCATAAATCCGAGAATAGGAGCTTTCAATCAGCCAACTTAATGTTTGTAACCTCCCATGCATAAATGAAGCCTCACTTTGAAGTAGCTTGAAGTCCATGTTCCATAGATGACGCTTTGACTTGTCTTCAATGAAGATTGAGTTGAACTTGAGTTCATTAAATACAACTTGACTTCAAATTTTTGTTACTCGACTTCATTTAATGTAACTTGAGTTTGACTTTGGTTCGTCATAAATGAAGCTCGCGTGCATTTAATGCATCTCCATTTTGAAGCTTTTCTTTAGTTTTGGATAGTATGGTAGGATTCATATCATCCTCCCCTTCTTCAAGAGAATTCGTCCTCGAATTTGTTTTGTGAAACATTGCTGCAAAAACATGTTAAGATATCACAAAGAACCGTACAACACTCTCTTACGTTGTTCACACTCATGGAAATTTGGGCTTCTCTAGTTTTCACTCATTTTCACATATCACTCTTTATAAGCTCTCTTTCTCACCTCTCAAATTTTGAAATAGGGAAGCCTCATTGTTTGCAATTGAATGAGTAGTAGCACACTTTGAATATGCAAACTGACTTAACTAACTATGGAAATATTCAGAATCCAAACATGTAAGAAGATAGACAAGATGTTATGAACGACCAAAGATGCATTCAATGCTTTTGTTAAATGAAGTTTAAAGAGTCAAGAATGCAACTCTAAAAACAATGAAGTCCAACGGCTATGTCAGATATTATGAAGTTGAAAATAGCCTTTATAACACAAATGAGTTACAAAAGTAAAACATAAAGAGTTATAACTTCCAATGGCTAAAAATTTAACTTGCTGAAATATAACTGTCAAAATTAATTATGTAACAGCCAACTTTTGCAAATTTGAAATTGTAACAGCTGAGATTGGATGCCTAAGGTAAGATTAAAACACCAAGATCAGATCAAAGAGGGAAAATTTCGGATTTGGCATGTTCTGGAAGAAAAAACAACAAGAACAAATTTAGAACACATGCTCTTGGGTAAAACAGTTTTCCAGAACAGATTACAAAAACGCAAAATTTTCTCCCTCACTAAAGACGAATTTGAGAATATCATAGAAGACAAAGTTTTAGCTTAGATCTTGATCTAAAATATCATAGAAGACAAAAGGATAAAAAGACCTACGGAAATACAAGTTTTTGGAGCTTTTAGACAGACTACGAAATAAGACAGATTAAAAAAAATAACTAAAGAAAGAGAAACAAATTCAAGAGAAACGCAATGGAAACATATATCCGATCTTGAGCCTAAAGCTCTGATACCAAATGTTGTGAAATCAAAGTAGCTCTGATACCAAATGTTATGAATCAAAGCAGCTCTGATACCAAATGTTATGAAACTAAGCAGCTCTGATACCAAATGTTGTGAAACTCCCAAGAGATGGATCTAACAACCTTGCTGAAAAACAAGACCTTTAGATCACATAACTGAAAACCCCAAAACCGATTTGAAAATCAACCCAAGGAAAGTAAAAACCGGATTACCTTGTCGATCAAATATCTCAAGGCAAGAAACCTTGTTTGAGATTCGAATCACTCCACAAGCATGATTGATCAAGTCAAGCTTGAATGATTCTAAGCATGCAACCTAAACTACATAGAATTGCAAAGAAACTTAGCTCTTAGGCTAAAGGAAAAGCTCAAAGGCTTATTTTACTACATTTTCCAAGTCTCCTCTTTTTTACAATGGAATTACATGGCATTATATAGCCTTAAAATTGAACCCTAGACCTTCCATGAGGCATTTCAAGAGTTGTAACATTCCAACTTTATGACCATAATCAACCATTAACTAAATGTAACCTAAAAAGTAAATAAAATGACATAAAACTGAAAATATATTCATAAGGCACCATAAATCCGAGAATAGGAGCTTTCAATCAGCCAACTTAATGTTTGTAACCTCCCATGCATAAATGAAGCCTCACTTTGAAGTAGCTTGAAGTCCATGTTCCATAGATGACGCTTTGACTTGTCTTCAATGAAGATTGAGTTGAACTTGAGTTCATTAAATACAACTTGACTTCAAATTTTTGTTACTCGACTTCATTTAATGTAACTTGAGTTTGACTTTGGTTCGTCATAAATGAAGCTCGCGTGCATTTAATGCATCTCCATTTTGAAGCTTTTCTTTAGTTTTGGATAGTATGGTAGGATTCATATCACGAGCCCTCAAACACTGAAAGGGAGAAAAGATTGGACCATGTGTCGTCCAAACCACCTAAATAACTCTCATTGGGCCGAACTTTGAGTTCCGAACCCTCCAAAAACTCAAACAGAGAAAAGTTTGGACCAAGTTCGTCCAAACCATTTGAAAAGCTCTCTTTGGGACGAACTTTGTGTTATGAAACTCCCAAGAAATGGATCTAACAACCTTGCTAAAAAACAAGACCTTTAGATCTCAAATCTGAAAACCCCAAAGAACAATATGGAACCAACCCAAGGAAAAGTTTTGAAACGGATTACCTTGATGATCAATATCAAGAGTAAAGAAAACTTGTTTCTAAACTCGTGATTCGAATCACTCCACAAGAGGTTTGATCAACACCACTTGAATGACTCTAGCATGCAAGATCTAAACACAAGAAATTGCACAATTTGAAAAAAACTCAGCTCAACACAAAGCTAAGAGAAAACCCAATATATTTCACTCAAAATATTCCGGTTTGTGTTACATCCAAGATGGCTTTTTATAGCCTTCAAACTATAACCTAAATGCAGCTTAAATGACATATTTAAGAGTGTAACCTCCACAATATTAAAGCCCATAATCAGCCACTACTCAAATGTAACCTATAAGTTATGAAAAAGACTTAAAAACTGAAAATTACATAATGGAGGGCCATAAATCCGAGAATTGAGCTCCTTTGGTCAGATTTGAGTTGTTTGTAACCTCCCATGTTAATTGAAGCTTCACTTGGAGTAGTTTAAACTTCAGTTCCATAAAGCCAACTATAGTTCATTAAATGCAAGTCAAAATGCATTTAACGTGTCTCCATCTTGAATCTCAACTTTGGAAATAGTGTAGGGAAATAGTCCAACATCTCCTTGAACGTCCTTTGTCGATCTCACCATAGCTTGAATATAGGTGATTAATGCTTGTTGTAGCTTCTTGGCTCTCGACCTTGTAATTGGACCTTGAGGCATGACAATAGATGTAGCTTGGTTCACATCATCTTCTCCCTCTTCAGAAGGATTCGTCCTCGAATCATAGCCATCACCTACATCAAAAGGACTCAAGTCAGCAATATTAAAGGTTGCACTAACACCATACTCACCTGGTAAATCAATTTTATAAGCATTGTCATTGATGCGCTCAAGAACTTGGAAAGGACCATCTCCTCGGGGCAAAAGTTTCGATCTTCTTTGTGTAGGAAACCTTTCTTTTCGAAAATGCACCCAAACCCAATCTCCAGGTTTGAAGACTAAAAGCCTGCGTCCCTTATTAATTCTTGAAGCAACCTTGGAACGGAGCTCTCAAATACTGAAACGGAGCAAAGTTTGGACCATGTGTCGTCCAAACCACAAAAAGAACTCTCATATGGCCGAACTTTGACTTCCTAACACTCCAAAAACTCAAACGGAGCAAAGTTTGGACCAAGTTCGTCCAAACCATATCAAAAACTCTCAATGGGACGAACTTTGGGTTCCGAGCTCTGAAATACTGAAACGGAGCAAAGTTTGGACCATGTGTCGTCCAAACCACCTAAAGAACTCTCATTGGGCCGAACTCGGAGTTCCTAACTCTCCAAAAACTCAAACGGAGCAAAGTTTGGACCAAGTTCGTCCAAACCATATCAAAAACTCTCAATGGGACGAACTTTGAGTTCCGAGCTCTCGAATATTGAAACGGAGCAAAGTTTGGACCAAGTGTCGTCCAAACCACAAAAAGAACTCTCATTGGGCCGAACTTTGAGTTCCTAACTCTCCAAAAACTCAAACGGAGCAAAGTTTGGACCAAGTTCGTCCAAACCATATCAAAAACTCTCAATGGGACGAACTTTGGGTTACGAGCTCTCAAATACTAAAACGGAGCAAAGTTTGGACCATGTGTCGTCCAAACCACCTAAAGAACTCTCATTGGGCCGAACTTTGAGTTCCTAACTCTCCAAAAACTCAAACGGAGCAAAGTTTGGACCAAGTTCGTCCAAACCATATGAAGAACTGTCATTGGGACGAACTTTGGGTTCCGAGGTATCAAAAACTAAAACGGAGCAAAGTTTGGACCATGTGTCGTCCAAACCACCTAAAGAACTCTCATGGGGCCGAACTTTGAGTTCCTAACTCTCCAAAAACTCAAACGGAGCAACGTTATGACAAAGTTCGTCCAAACCATATGATAAACTCTCATTGGGACGAACTTTGGGTTCCGAGCTCTCAAAAAGTGAAACGGACCAAACTTTGGACCATGTGTCGTCGAAACCACCTAAAGAACTCTCATTGGGCTGAACTTTGAGTTCCTAACGCTCCAAAAACTCAAACGGAGCAAAGTTTTGACAAAGTTCGTCCAAACCATATGAAAAACTCTCATTGGGACGAACTTTGGGTTCCGAGCTCTCAAAAACTTAAACGGAGCAAAGTTTGGACCATGTGTCGTCCAAACCACCTAAAGAACTCTCTTGGGGCCGAACTTATAGTTCCTAACTCTCCAAAAACTCCAACGGAACAAAGATTGGACCATGTTTGTCCAAACCATATGAAGAAACTCTGATTTGGACGATCTTTGGCTTCCGAGTTCTCAAAAAGTGAAACGGAGCAAAGTTTGGACCATGTGTCGTCCAAACCACCTAAAGAAATCTCATTGGGCCGAACTTTGTGTTCCTAACTCTCCAAAAACTCAAACGGAGCAAAGTTTGGACCAAGTTCGTCCAAACCATATGAAAAACTCTCATTGGGACGAACTTTGGGTTCCGAGGTATCAAAAACTAAAACGGAGCAAAGTTTGGACCATGTGTCGTCCAAACCACCTAAAGAACTCTCATGGGGCCGAACTTTGAGTTCCTAACTCTCCAAAAACTCAAACGGAGCAACGTTTGGACAAAGTTCGTCCAAACCATATGATAAACTCTCATTGGGACGAACTTTGGGTTCTGAGGTCTCAAAAACTGAAACGGAGCAAAGTTTGGAACATGTGTCGTCCAAACCACCTAAAGAACTGTCATTGGGCCGAAATTTGAGTTCCTAACACTCCAAAAACTCAAACGGAGAAAAGTTTTGACCAAATTCGTCAAAACCATATGAAAAGCTCTCTTTGGGACGAACTTTGGGTTCCAATCTCTCAAAAACTGAAACGGAGCAAAGTTGGGACCATGTGTCGTCCAAACAACCTAAAGAACTCTCATCGGGTCGAAGTTTGAGTTCGTAACTCTCCAAAAACTCAAACGGAGCAAAGTTTGGACCATCTTCGTCCAAACCATATGAAAAACACTCATTGGGACGAACTTTGGGTTCCGAGCCCTCAAACGCTGAAAGGGAGAAAAGATTGGACCATGTGTCGTCCAAACCACCTAAATAACTCTCATTGGGCTGAACATTGAGTTCCAAACTCTCTCGAAACTCAAACGGAGAAAAGTTTGGACCAAATTCGTCAAAACCATATGAAAAGCTCTCTTTGGGACGAACTTTGGGTTCCAATCTCTCAAAAACTGAAACGGAGCAAAGTTGGGACCATGTGTCGTCCAAACAACCTAAAGAACTCTCATCGGGTCGAAGTTTGAGTTCCTAGCTCTCCAAAAACTCAAACGGAGCAAAGTTTGGACCATCTTCGTCCAAACCATATGAAAAACTCTCATTGGGAAGAACTTTGGGTTCCGATCTCTCAAAATCTGAAACGGAGCAAAGTTTGGACCATGTGTCGTCCAAACCACCTAAAAACCTCTCATTGGGCCGAACTTTGAGTTCCTAACTCTCCAAAAACTCAAACGGAGTAAAGTTTGGACCAAGTTCGTCCAAACCATATGAAAAACTCTCATTGGGACGAACTTTGGGTTCCGAGCCCTCAAACACTGAAAGGGAGAAAAGATTGGACCATGTGTCGTCCAAACCACCTAAATAACTCTCATTGGGCCGAACTTTGAGTTCCGAACCCTCCAAAAACTCAAACAGAGAAAAGTTTGGACCAAGTTCGTCCAAACCATTTGAAAAGCTCTCTTTGGGACGAACTTTGTGTTATGAAACTCCCAAGAAATGGATCTAACAACCTTGCTAAGAAACAAGACCTTTAGATCTCAAATCTGAAAACCCCAAAGAACAATATGGAACCAACCCAAGGAAAAGTTTTGAAACGGATTACCTTGATGATCAATATCAAGAGTAAAGAAAACTTGTTTCTAAACTCGTGATTCGAATCACTCCACAAGAGGTTTGATCAACACCACTTGAATGACTCTAGCATGCAAGATCTAAACACAAGAAATTGCACAATTTGAAAAAAACTCAGCTCAACACAAAGCTAAGAGAAAACCCAATATATTTCACTCAAAATATTCCGGTTTGTGTTACATCCAAGATGGCTTTTTATAGCCTTCAAACTATAACCTAAATGCAGCTTAAATGACATATTTAAGAGTGTAACCTCCACAATATTAAAGCCCATAATCAGCCACTACTCAAATGTAACCTATAAGTTATGAAAAAGACTTAAAAACTGAAAATTACATAATGGAGGGCCATAAATCCGAGAATTGAGCTCCTTTGGTCAGATTTGAGTTGTTTGTAACCTCCCATGTTAATTGAAGCTTCACTTGGAGTAGTTTAAACTTCAGTTCCATAAAGCCAACTATAGTTCATTAAATGCAAGTCAAAATGCATTTAACGTGTCTCCATCTTGAATCTCAACTTTGGAAATAGTGTAGGGAAATAGTCCAACATCTCCTTGAACGTCCTTTGTCGATCTCACCATAGCTTGAATATAGGTGATTAATGCTTGTTGTAGCTTCTTGGCTCTCGACCTTGTAATTGGACCTTGAGGCATGACAATAGATGTAGCTTGGTTCACATCATCTTCTCCCTCTTCAGAAGGATTCGTCCTCGAATCATAGCCATCACCTACATCAAAAGGACTCAAGTCAGCAATATTAAAGGTTGCACTAACACCATACTCACCTGGTAAATCAATTTTATAAGCATTGTCATTGATGCGCTCAAGAACTTGGAAAGGACCATCTCCTCGGGGCAAAAGTTTCGATCTTCTTTGTGTAGGAAACCTTTCTTTTCGAAAATGCACCCAAACCCAATCTCCAGGTTTGAAGACTAAAAGCTTGCGTCCCTTATTAATTCTTGAAGCAACCTTGGAACGGAGCTCTCAAATACTGAAACGGAGCAAAGTTTGGACCATGTGTCGTCCAAACCACAAAAAGAACTCTCATATGGCCGAACTTTGAGTTCCTAACACTCCAAAAACTCAAACGGAGCAAAGTTTGGACCAAGTTCGTCCAAACCATATGATGTGAACCAAGCTACATCTATTGTCATGCCTCAAGGTCCAATTACAAGGTCGAGAGCCAAGAAGATACAACAAGCATTAATCACCTATATTCAAGCTATGGTGAGCTCGACAAAGGACGTTCAAGGAGATGTTGGACTATTTCCCTACACTATTTCCAAAATTGAGATTCAAGATGGAGACACGTTAAATGCATTTTCACTTGCATTTAATGAACTATAGTTGGCTTTATGGAACTTAAGCTTAAACTACTCCAAGTGAAGCTTCAATTAATATGGGAGGTTACAAACAACTCAAAGCTGACCATTGGAGTTCAATTCTCGGATTTATGGCCCTCCATTATATAATTTTCAGTTTTTAAGTCTTTTTCATAACTTATAGGTTACATTTGAGTAGTGGCTGATTATGGGCTTTAATATTGTGGAGGTTACACTCTTAAATATGTCATTTAAGCTGAATTTAGGTTATATTTTGAAGGCTATAAAAAGCCATCTTGGATGTAACACAAACCAGAATATTTTGAGTGAAATATATTGGGTTTTCTCTTAGCTTTGTGTTGAGCTGAGTTTTTTTTCAAATTGTGCAATTTCTTGTGTTTAGATCTTGCATGCTAGAGTCATTCAAGTGGTGTTGATCAAACCTCTTGTGGAGTGATTCGAATCACGAGTTTAGAAACAAGTTTTCTTTACTCTTGATATTGATCATCAAGGTAATCCGTTTCAAAACTTTTCCTTGGGTTGGTTCCATATTGTTCTTTGGGGTTTTCAGATTTGAGATCTAAAGGTCTTGTTTTTTAGCAAGGTTGTTAGATCCATTTCTTGGGAGTTTCATAACATTTGGTATCAGAGCATTAGGCTCTTTGATCGGACATATGTTTCCTTGCGTTTATCTTTTTGTTCTATTTGTTTTTTTTCTTCAGTTTTCGTAAATCTGGGCATGCTATTCTGCTGTCTTAAAAAAGAAAAAAAATATATCATTTCCGTTCTTCATTTCATGTTCTTGTCTTCTACAAAGTTTTAGATTGAAGTCTTATCTACAACTTTTCCTTCATTGAGAACTTCTAAATCGGTTTGCTTCAGGGTGATTTAGGCATATTTTGAAAATCTGTCAAAGGAAATCTGTACAGCCCGAGAGCAAATTCTTGCTGACTTCTTTGTATTCATTGTTTGAAAGCATGTTCATCTGAATGTTCTAATGTTAATACTCTCTTCTTAGATTCAGATTTGATCGTTTAAAGTTCCAACATATCAGTTACATCCAGAATTCAAACAAAAGAAAACCGTTGGGCATTAAATGTGGCAGTTACAATTGGGCTTAGTCAATTCTCTTTTGTTGCTGTTATATTTAACTCCTATCTGTTACTAAGGCTGAATTAAACACCATTATTCATCATTTGCCCGGAGTTAACATCATCTTTATCAATTTTTTTGAATTCAACTTAGTAACTACTTTGCATACCATTTCAATTCTGTCCAACTTTGTTTCTCTTTGTTCTAAGTTTGTTTCTTTCTTCCCTAATCATATTCCAATATTTTTTTTTCTTAAACTTGTTTCTTTTTTGTTATTCGGATTGCTCCTTTAATACCTTTGATTGTGTTCTAAGTGTGTGGACTAATCACTTGAATTGCACTGCTTAGCTCTTTAACTTTACTAGACTTAATACCAATCTGTTTTGGAGTGTGATTTCTGTGTGCCAATTTGTGAGGGTGTGATTGTAAGGGAGTGGTACATTGTTTTGAGTGTTGAGTGTTAAACACGAGTGGTCTTCATTAACGAGTGAAACGTGTGAGGGAGCGCTTGTGAGGTCCATTATTATTTTTTTTTTGTCACTTAACTTTGTTTTGTAGTATGGCAAATCATGAGAATGATCCTAACATTACTGAAGCACGGATGAGAGAGGCACAACAAGGAACCATGGAAAGAATGATTCGTGGTATAGAAGAGTTGTCCGAACGCATGGGAAGGTTGGAGGCTCAGTACCAACCTCGTGAGAGAGTTCCACCACCACGTATTGACAATGATCGAGAGGATGACTATGAGGATGATGGTTCCGATCAACCAGATGATGACCAAGTTACCTTGGTAGCGGTTCCAAGAGGAAGACAAAGACGTGCTGGTCGTGGCATGGAAAGAGGGCGAGGTCGTGGACGAGGACATCATATTTTCCAACAACGAGTTCCTCAATATGAGGGAGTTGATCGAAATGTGGGTAACATCAAATTGAAGCTTCCAAAGTTCTATGGCAAAACCGATCCGGAGGAATACCTTGAATGGGAGAAGTCAGTGGAGTCCGTATTCAATTGCCATAATTTCAGTGATGAAAAGAAGGTAATATTATGTGTTGCTCAATTTAAACAATATGCTCAAACATGGTGGGATAAGTTGATGTCAAGTAGGAGAAGAAATCTTGAGGCACCGATCGATGATTGGTACGAGTTCAAGGAGGCCATGAGGAAGCGTTTTGTTCCAAAACATTTTCAACGGGACATGGCGCAAAAGCTTCAAGCATTGAAACAAGGAAGTAAGTCCGTGGAGGATTATTACAAGGAGATGGATACGTTGATGGATCGACTTGATATAGATGAAGACATGGAGAATCTCATGGCACGGTTTCTTAATGGGCTAAACACGGAGATTGCGGACAAGGTTGATCTACAACCTTATTTTGACATGGAAGAGATGCTGCATATTGCAATCAAAATTGAGAGGCAACTCCAACGAAAGTCACGACGGTATTCTTCTAAACACTTTTCCAACTCTAGCTCATCATGGAAAAGGGATAGTAAGAGTATTGATTATAAGCCTAGAAATCGAGAGGGGTATGAGAAACCTAAAGAGAAGTTTGAAAAGGGGGAGAGTTCCAAGAAGGGGAAAGAGAAGGTAGATGAATCTAATGTGCGAAATAGGGATTTGAAGTGCTGGAAATGTCAAGGGGTAGGTCATTATAGTAGAGATTGCCCAAATAGGAGAACGATGATCCTTCGAGAGGGAGAGTTTGTGACGGAGGATGAAGAGGAAGATGAGGTCATAGAGGAAGGAAAAGTAGAGTGTGAAAGTGATGAGTTTAGTGAAGAGGATCCTACTTATATGTCCTTAGTCACTAGGAGAGCTTTAAACACCCAAATTAAGGAGGATAGTCTAGACCAACGGGAGAACTTATTTCACACTAGGTGTCTTGTTCAATCTGTACCTTGTAGTGTGGTTATCGATAGTGGTAGTTGTACCAATGTTGTGAGTTCCATTCTGGTCAAGAGACTTAATTTAGAAACCAAACCCCATCCTAAACCATATAGGCTTCAATGGTTGAATGATTGTGGGGAGGTAAGGGTAAGTAGGCAAGCTCTTGTTTCTTTTACCATTGGGAAGTATGCTGATGATGTTTTGTGTGATGTTGTATCCATGCATGCTGGGGATTTATTGTTGGGGAGACCTTGGCAATTTGATCGTCGGGTAGTCTATGATGGGTATGCTAATCGTTACTCTTTTACTCATAATGGGAGAAAAACTACTCTTGTACCTTTGTCTCCAACAGACGTGTATATTGATCAATGTAAACTTGAAAAGAAAAGGCAAGAGGTCGATGCAAAAGCAAAAGGTTCAAAAGAAATGAAAGAAAAAGAATTGAGAGAAAAAAAAGAGTTGAGTGAAAAGCAAGTGACTAGCAATCGGCCTAGAGAGAAAAATGAGAGAAAAGCCAAAATAGTGAGCTTGTATGTTAGATCAAGTGAGGCTAGGAATGTTTTGCTCTCTAACCGGACCATTCTTGTACTTTTGTACAAAGGGTCTTGTTTTCTTACTAACGAGCTTAACCCTTCTTTGCCTAGTGTTTTTGTTACACTTTTGCAGGAGTTTGAAGATTTATTTCCCGAGGAGATGCCAAGTGGTTTGCCACCACTTAGAGGAATTGAGCACAAGATTGACTTCATTCCGGGAGCGACCATTCCAAATCGTCCAGCATATAGGACTAATCCAAAGGAGGCTGAAGAAATACAAAGGCAAGTAAGTGAACTCCTTGATAAAGGGTATGTGCGTGAGAGTTTGAGTCCATGTTCTGTTCCGGTTATTCTTGTGCCTAAGAAAGATGGATCATGGCGGATGTGTGTTGATTGTAGGGCTATAAACAAGATAACTATTAAGTATAGGCATCCAATTCCTAGATTAGATGATATGCTTGATGAGTTGCATGGATGTAGTCTATTTACTAAAATTGATTTGAAATCAGGTTATCATCAAATTCGCATGCATATTGGTGATGAATGGAAAACCGCTTTCAAAACTAAGTATGGCCTTTATGAGTGGTTAGTTATGCCTTTTGGATTGACTAATGCACCTAGTACATTCATGAGGTTAATGAATCATGTCTTGCGTGAATACTTAGGGAAGTTTGTGGTTGTGTATTTTGATGACATACTTGTTTATTCTAAATCCTTAGATGAGCATGTTGAGCATGTGCGTTCTGTTTTGATTACTTTGCGAAAAGAATGCTTGTATGCAAATTTTAAAAAATGTAGCTTTTGTATGGAAAAAGTTAATTTTCTTGGATTTGTCGTTTCATCTAATGGTGTTGAGGTTGACGAGGAGAAGGTAAAGGCAATACGAGATTGGCCTACACCTAAAAGTGTAAGTGAGGTAAGAAGTTTTCATGGTCTTGCAGGATTTTATCGTAGGTTCATAAAGGATTTTAGTACTATTGCTTCACCTTTGAATGAACTTGTTAAAAAAAATGTTTCTTTTGAATGGGGAAAAGACCAAGAACTTGCTTTTAATACTTTGAAAGAAAAATTGAGTTCTGCTCCATTACTGGCATTACCTAATTTTGACTTAACTTTTGAAATTGAATGTGATGCTAGTGGTGTTGGAATAGGGGCTGTTTTAATGCAAAATCAAAGACCTTTAATGTTCTTTAGTGAAAAATTGAATGGTGCTTCTTTGAAGTATCCGACTTATGACAAAGAACTTTATGCTTTGGTTCGTGCATTACAAACTTGGCAACATTATCTTTGGCCTAAAGAGTTTGTTATTCATACTGATCATGAGAGTTTAAAACACTTGAGAGGTCAAGATAAGCTCAATCGTCGCCATGCTAAATGGGTGGAGTTCATCGAGTCATTTCCTTATGTCATTAAGTATAAACAAGGTAAAGAGAATGTTGTTGCTGATGCTTTGTCTCGAAGGTATGCTCTTTTTAACCGATTGAATGCTAAGTTTTTGGGTTTTGAGCATATAAAGTCTTTGTATCATCATGATGTGTTCTTTGCTCCTTTTGTTGAATCTTGTGAAAAAGGACTTGTTGTGGATGATTACATGTTGTTTGATGGATTTTTGTTTAGAAAAGGGAAACTTTGCATACCATTTTGTTCCATTCGTGAGTTACTTGTAAGGGAAGCTCATGGAGGTGGCTTAATGGCTCATTTTGGAGTTTCTAAAACTTATGATATGCTTGCTGAACACTTTTACTGGCCTAAAATGAGACATGATGTTAATAAAGTGTGTGCACGATGCATAACATGTAAACAAGCTAAGTCTAGGCTTCAACCACATGGTTTGTATTCACCTTTGCCCATTCCTAATGGTCCTTGGATTGATATATCAATGGATTTTGTTTTAGGCTTACCTAGAACTAGGAAAGGTAGGGATAGCATCTTTGTTGTGGTTGATAGATTTAGTAAAATGGCTCATTTTATTCCTTGTCACAAAACTGATGATGCAAAGCATATTGCTGATTTATTTTTTAGGGAGGTTGTGAGATTGCATGGTATTCCTAAAAGCATAGTAAGTGATCGTGATGTTAAATTTTTAAGTCACTTTTGGCGTGTTTTGTGGGGTAAATTGGGAACTAAGCTAGTGTATTCAACTACATGTCATCCACAAACGGATGGACAAACTGAGGTTGTTAATCGGACCATGACTACTATGCTTAGAGCTATTATCGACAAGAATCTTAAGACTTGGGAGGATTGTTTGCCATTCATAGAATTTGCATATAATAGGGCTGTACATAGCACTACTAAATGCACTCCTTTTGAAATTGTTTATGGCTTTAATCCTCTAACTCCTATTGATTTATTACCTATGCCCCCTAATGAGTTTGTGAGTTTTGATGCCAATGCAAAGGTTGACTTTGTTCATAAGCTGCACCAAAAAGTGAAAGAGAACATTGAGAAGCATAATTCCAAGGTTGCTTCAAGAATTAATAAGGGACGCAAGCTTTTAGTCTTCAAACCTGGAGATTGGGTTTGGGTGCATTTTCGAAAAGAAAGGTTTCCTACACAAAGAAGATCGAAACTTTTGCCCAGAGGAGATGGTCCTTTCCAAGTTCTTGAGCGCATCAATGACAATGCTTATAAAATTGATTTACCAGGTGAGTATGGTGTTAGTGCAACCTTTAATGTTGCTGACTTGAGTCCTTTTGATGTAGGTGATGGCTATGATTCGAGGACGAATCCTTCTGAAGAGGGAGAAGATGATGTGAACCAAGCTACATCTATTGTCATGCCTCAAGGTCCAATTACAAGGTCGAGAGCCAAGAAGATACAACAAGCATTAATCACCTATATTCAAGCTATGGTGGGCTCGACAAAGGACGTTCAAGGAGATGTTGGACTATTTCCCTACACTATTTCCAAAATTGAGATTCAAGATGGAGACACGTTAAATGCATTTTCACTTGCATTTAATGAACTATAGTTGGCTTTATGGAACTTAAGCTTAAACTACTCCAAGTGAAGCTTCAATTAATATGGGAGGTTACAAACAACTCAAAGCTGACCATTGGAGTTCAATTCTCGGATTTATGGCCCTCCATTATATAATTTTCAGTTTTTAAGTCTTTTTCATAACTTATAGGTTACATTTGAGTAGTGGCTGATTATGGGCTTTAATATTGTGGAGGTTACACTCTTAAATATGTCATTTAAGCTGAATTTAGGTTATATTTTGAAGGCTATAAAAAGCCATCTTGGATGTAACACAAACCAGAATATTTTGAGTGAAATATATTGGGTTTTCTCTTAGCTTTGTGTTGAGCTGAGTTTTTTTCAAATTGTGCAATTTCTTGTGTTTAGATCTTGCATGCTAGAGTCATTCAAGTGGTGTTGATCAAACCTCTTGTGGAGTGATTCGAATCACGAGTTTAGAAACAAGTTTTCTTTACTCTTGATATTGATCATCAAGGTAATCCGTTTCAAAACTTTTCCTTGGGTTGGTTCCATATTGTTCTTTGGGGTTTTCAGATTTGAGATCTAAAGGTCTTGTTTTTTAGCAAGGTTGTTAGATCCATTTCTTGGGAGTTTCATAACATTTGGTATCAGAGCATTAGGCTCTTTGATCGGACATATGTTTCCTTGCGTTTATCTTTTTGTTCTATTTGTTTTTTTTCTTCAGTTTTCGTAAATCTGGGCATGCTATTCTGCTGTCTTAAAAAAGAAAAAAAATATATCATTTCCGTTCTTCATTTCATGTTCTTGTCTTCTACAAAGTTTTAGATTGAAGTCTTATCTACAACTTTTCCTTCATTGAGAACTTCTAAATCGGTTTGCTTCAGGGTGATTTAGGCATATTTTGAAAATCTGTCAAAGGAAATCTGTACAGCCCGAGAGCAAATTCTTGCTGACTTCTTTGTATTCATTGTTTGAAAGCATGTTCATCTGAATGTTCTAATGTTAATACTCTCTTCTTAGATTCAGATTTGACCGTTTAAAGTTCCAACATATCAGTTACATCCAGAATTCAAACAAAAGAAAACCGTTGGCATTAAATGTGGCAGTTACAATTGGGCTTAGTCAATTCTCTTTTGTTGCTGTTATATTTAACTCCTATCTGTTACTAAGGCTGAATTAAACACCATTATTCATCATTTGCCCGGAGTTAACATCATCTTTATCAATTTTTTTGAATTCAACTTAGTAACTACTTTGCATACCATTTCAATTCTGTCCAACTTTGTTTCTCTTTGTTCTAAGTTTGTTTCTTTCTTCCCTAATCATATTCCAATATTTTTTTTTCTTAAACTTGTTTCTTTTTTGTTATTCGGATTGCTCCTTTAATACCTTTGATTGTGTTCTAAGTGTGTGGACTAATCACTTGAATTGCACTGCTTAGCTCTTTAACTTTACTAGACTTAATACCAATCTGTTTTGGAGTGTGATTTCTGTGTGCCAATTTGTGAGGGTGTGATTGTAAGGGAGTGGTACATTGTTTTGAGTGTTGAGTGTTAAACACGAGTGGTCTTCATTAACGAGTGAAACGTGTGAGGGAGCGCTTGTGAGGTCCATTATTATTTTTTTTTTGTCACTTAACTTTGTTTTGTAGTATGGCAAATCATGAGAATGATCCTAACATTACTGAAGCACGGATGAGAGAGGCACAACAAGGAACCATGGAAAGAATGATTCGTGGTATAGAAGAGTTGTCCGAACGCATGGGAAGGTTGGAGGCTCAGTACCAACCTCGTGAGAGAGTTCCACCACCACGTATTGACAATGATCGAGAGGATGACTATGAGGATGATGGTTCCGATCAACCAGATGATGACCAAGTTACCTTGGTAGCGGTTCCAAGAGGAAGACAAAGACGTGCTGGTCGTGGCATGGAAAGAGGGCGAGGTCGTGGACGAGGACATCATATTTTCCAACAACGAGTTCCTCAATATGAGGGAGTTGATCGAAATGTGGGTAACATCAAATTGAAGCTTCCAAAGTTCTATGGCAAAACCGATCCGGAGGAATACCTTGAATGGGAGAAGTCAGTGGAGTCCGTATTCAATTGCCATAATTTCAGTGATGAAAAGAAGGTAATATTATGTGTTGCTCAATTTAAACAATATGCTCAAACATGGTGGGATAAGTTGATGTCAAGTAGGAGAAGAAATCTTGAGGCACCGATCGATGATTGGTACGAGTTCAAGGAGGCCATGAGGAAGCGTTTTGTTCCAAAACATTTTCAACGGGACATGGCGCAAAAGCTTCAAGCATTGAAACAAGGAAGTAAGTCCGTGGAGGATTATTACAAGGAGATGGATACGTTGATGGATCGACTTGATATAGATGAAGACATGGAGAATCTCATGGCACGGTTTCTTAATGGGCTAAACACGGAGATTGCGGACAAGGTTGATCTACAACCTTATTTTGACATGGAAGAGATGCTGCATATTGCAATCAAAATTGAGAGGCAACTCCAACGAAAGTCACGACGGTATTCTTCTAAACACTTTTCCAACTCTAGCTCATCATGGAAAAGGGATAGTAAGAGTATTGATTATAAGCCTAGAAATCGAGAGGGGTATGAGAAACCTAAAGAGAAGTTTGAAAAGGGGGAGAGTTCCAAGAAGGGGAAAGAGAAGGTAGATGAATCTAATGTGCGAAATAGGGATTTGAAGTGCTGGAAATGTCAAGGGGTAGGTCATTATAGTAGAGATTGCCCAAATAGGAGAACGATGATCCTTCGAGAGGGAGAGTTTGTGACGGAGGATGAAGAGGAAGATGAGGTCATAGAGGAAGGAAAAGTAGAGTGTGAAAGTGATGAGTTTAGTGAAGAGGATCCTACTTATATGTCCTTAGTCACTAGGAGAGCTTTAAACACCCAAATTAAGGAGGATAGTCTAGACCAACGGGAGAACTTATTTCACACTAGGTGTCTTGTTCAATCTGTACCTTGTAGTGTGGTTATCGATAGTGGTAGTTGTACCAATGTTGTGAGTTCCATTCTGGTCAAGAGACTTAATTTAGAAACCAAACCCCATCCTAAACCATATAGGCTTCAATGGTTGAATGATTGTGGGGAGGTAAGGGTAAGTAGGCAAGCTCTTGTTTCTTTTACCATTGGGAAGTATGCTGATGATGTTTTGTGTGATGTTGTATCCATGCATGCTGGGGATTTATTGTTGGGGAGACCTTGGCAATTTGATCGTCGGGTAGTCTATGATGGGTATGCTAATCGTTACTCTTTTACTCATAATGGGAGAAAAACTACTCTTGTACCTTTGTCTCCAACAGACGTGTATATTGATCAATGTAAACTTGAAAAGAAAAGGCAAGAGGTCGATGCAAAAGCAAAAGGTTCAAAAGAAATGAAAGAAAAAGAATTGAGAGAAAAAAAAGAGTTGAGTGAAAAGCAAGTGACTAGCAATCGGCCTAGAGAGAAAAATGAGAGAAAAGCCAAAATAGTGAGCTTGTATGTTAGATCAAGTGAGGCTAGGAATGTTTTGCTCTCTAACCGGACCATTCTTGTACTTTTGTACAAAGGGTCTTGTTTTCTTACTAACGAGCTTAACCCTTCTTTGCCTAGTGTTTTTGTTACACTTTTGCAGGAGTTTGAAGATTTATTTCCCGAGGAGATGCCAAGTGGTTTGCCACCACTTAGAGGAATTGAGCACAAGATTGACTTCATTCCGGGAGCGACCATTCCAAATCGTCCAGCATATAGGACTAATCCAAAGGAGGCTGAAGAAATACAAAGGCAAGTAAGTGAACTCCTTGATAAAGGGTATGTGCGTGAGAGTTTGAGTCCATGTTCTGTTCCGGTTATTCTTGTGCCTAAGAAAGATGGATCATGGCGGATGTGTGTTGATTGTAGGGCTATAAACAAGATAACTATTAAGTATAGGCATCCAATTCCTAGATTAGATGATATGCTTGATGAGTTGCATGGATGTAGTCTATTTACTAAAATTGATTTGAAATCAGGTTATCATCAAATTCGCATGCATATTGGTGATGAATGGAAAACCGCTTTCAAAACTAAGTATGGCCTTTATGAGTGGTTAGTTATGCCTTTTGGATTGACTAATGCACCTAGTACATTCATGAGGTTAATGAATCATGTCTTGCGTGAATACTTAGGGAAGTTTGTGGTTGTGTATTTTGATGACATACTTGTTTATTCTAAATCCTTAGATGAGCATGTTGAGCATGTGCGTTCTGTTTTGATTACTTTGCGAAAAGAATGCTTGTATGCAAATTTTAAAAAATGTAGCTTTTGTATGGAAAAAGTTAATTTTCTTGGATTTGTCGTTTCATCTAATGGTGTTGAGGTTGACGAGGAGAAGGTAAAGGCAATACGAGATTGGCCTACACCTAAAAGTGTAAGTGAGGTAAGAAGTTTTCATGGTCTTGCAGGATTTTATCGTAGGTTCATAAAGGATTTTAGTACTATTGCTTCACCTTTGAATGAACTTGTTAAAAAAAATGTTTCTTTTGAATGGGGAAAAGACCAAGAACTTGCTTTTAATACTTTGAAAGAAAAATTGAGTTCTGCTCCATTACTGGCATTACCTAATTTTGACTTAACTTTTGAAATTGAATGTGATGCTAGTGGTGTTGGAATAGGGGCTGTTTTAATGCAAAATCAAAGACCTTTAATGTTCTTTAGTGAAAAATTGAATGGTGCTTCTTTGAAGTATCCGACTTATGACAAAGAACTTTATGCTTTGGTTCGTGCATTACAAACTTGGCAACATTATCTTTGGCCTAAAGAGTTTGTTATTCATACTGATCATGAGAGTTTAAAACACTTGAGAGGTCAAGATAAGCTCAATCGTCGCCATGCTAAATGGGTGGAGTTCATCGAGTCATTTCCTTATGTCATTAAGTATAAACAAGGTAAAGAGAATGTTGTTGCTGATGCTTTGTCTCGAAGGTATGCTCTTTTTAACCGATTGAATGCTAAGTTTTTGGGTTTTGAGCATATAAAGTCTTTGTATCATCATGATGTGTTCTTTGCTCCTTTTGTTGAATCTTGTGAAAAAGGACTTGTTGTGGATGATTACATGTTGTTTGATGGATTTTTGTTTAGAAAAGGGAAACTTTGCATACCATTTTGTTCCATTCGTGAGTTACTTGTAAGGGAAGCTCATGGAGGTGGCTTAATGGCTCATTTTGGAGTTTCTAAAACTTATGATATGCTTGCTGAACACTTTTACTGGCCTAAAATGAGACATGATGTTAATAAAGTGTGTGCACGATGCATAACATGTAAACAAGCTAAGTCTAGGCTTCAACCACATGGTTTGTATTCACCTTTGCCCATTCCTAATGGTCCTTGGATTGATATATCAATGGATTTTGTTTTAGGCTTACCTAGAACTAGGAAAGGTAGGGATAGCATCTTTGTTGTGGTTGATAGATTTAGTAAAATGGCTCATTTTATTCCTTGTCACAAAACTGATGATGCAAAGCATATTGCTGATTTATTTTTTAGGGAGGTTGTGAGATTGCATGGTATTCCTAAAAGCATAGTAAGTGATCGTGATGTTAAATTTTTAAGTCACTTTTGGCGTGTTTTGTGGGGTAAATTGGGAACTAAGCTAGTGTATTCAACTACATGTCATCCACAAACGGATGGACAAACTGAGGTTGTTAATCGGACCATGACTACTATGCTTAGAGCTATTATCGACAAGAATCTTAAGACTTGGGAGGATTGTTTGCCATTCATAGAATTTGCATATAATAGGGCTGTACATAGCACTACTAAATGCACTCCTTTTGAAATTGTTTATGGCTTTAATCCTCTAACTCCTATTGATTTATTACCTATGCCCCCTAATGAGTTTGTGAGTTTTGATGCCAATGCAAAGGTTGACTTTGTTCATAAGCTGCACCAAAAAGTGAAAGAGAACATTGAGAAGCATAATTCCAAGGTTGCTTCAAGAATTAATAAGGGACGCAAGCTTTTAGTCTTCAAACCTGGAGATTGGGTTTGGGTGCATTTTCGAAAAGAAAGGTTTCCTACACAAAGAAGATCGAAACTTTTGCCCAGAGGAGATGGTCCTTTCCAAGTTCTTGAGCGCATCAATGACAATGCTTATAAAATTGATTTACCAGGTGAGTATGGTGTTAGTGCAACCTTTAATGTTGCTGACTTGAGTCCTTTTGATGTAGGTGATGGCTATGATTCGAGGACGAATCCTTCTGAAGAGGGAGAAGATGATGTGAACCAAGCTACATCTATTGTCATGCCTCAAGGTCCAATTACAAGGTCGAGAGCCAAGAAGATACAACAAGCATTAATCACCTATATTCAAGCTATGGTGAGCTCGACAAAGGACGTTCAAGGAGATGTTGGACTATTTCCCTACACTATTTCCAAAATTGAGATTCAAGATGGAGACACGTTAAATGCATTTTCACTTGCATTTAATGAACTATAGTTGGCTTTATGGAACTTAAGCTTAAACTACTCCAAGTGAAGCTTCAATTAATATGGGAGGTTACAAACAACTCAAAGCTGACCATTGGAGTTCAATTCTCGGATTTATGGCCCTCCATTATATAATTTTCAGTTTTTAAGTCTTTTTCATAACTTATAGGTTACATTTGAGTAGTGGCTGATTATGGGCTTTAATATTGTGGAGGTTACACTCTTAAATATGTCATTTAAGCTGAATTTAGGTTATATTTTGAAGGCTATAAAAAGCCATCTTGGATGTAACACAAACCAGAATATTTTGAGTGAAATATATTGGGTTTTCTCTTAGCTTTGTGTTGAGCTGAGTTTTTTTCAAATTGTGCAATTTCTTGTGTTTAGATCTTGCATGCTAGAGTCATTCAAGTGGTGTTGATCAAACCTCTTGTGGAGTGATTCGAATCACGAGTTTAGAAACAAGTTTTCTTTACTCTTGATATTGATCATCAAGGTAATCCGTTTCAAAACTTTTCCTTGGGTTGGTTCCATATTGTTCTTTGGGGTTTTCAGATTTGAGATCTAAAGGTCTTGTTTTTTAGCAAGGTTGTTAGATCCATTTCTTGGGAGTTTCATAACACCATATCAAAAACTCTCAATGGGACGAACTTTGGGTTCCGAGCTCTGAAATACTGAAACGGAGCAAAGTTTGGACCATGTGTCGTCCAAACCACCTAAAGAACTCTCATTGGGCCGAACTCGGAGTTCCTAACTCTCCAAAAACTCAAACGGAGCAAAGTTTGGACCAAGTTCGTCCAAACCATATCAAAAACTCTCAATGGGACGAACTTTGAGTTCCGAGCTCTCGAATATTGAAACGGAGCAAAGTTTGGACCAAGTGTCGTCCAAACCACAAAAAGAACTCTCATTGGGCCGAACTTTGAGTTCCTAACTCTCCAAAAACTCAAACGGAGCAAAGTTTGGACCAAGTTCGTCCAAACCATATCAAAAACTCTCAATGGGACGAACTTTGGGTTACGAGCTCTCAAATACTAAAACGGAGCAAAGTTTGGACCATGTGTCGTCCAAACCACCTAAAGAACTCTCATTGGGCCGAACTTTGAGTTCCTAACTCTCCAAAAACTCAAACGGAGCAAAGTTTGGACCAAGTTCGTCCAAACCATATGAAGAACTGTCATTGGGACGAACTTTGGGTTCCGAGGTATCAAAAACTAAAACGGAGCAAAGTTTGGACCATGTGTCGTCCAAACCACCTAAAGAACTCTCATGGGGCCGAACTTTGAGTTCCTAACTCTCCAAAAACTCAAACGGAGCAACGTTATGACAAAGTTCGTCCAAACCATATGATAAACTCTCATTGGGACGAACTTTGGGTTCCGAGCTCTCAAAAAGTGGAACGGACCAAACTTTGGACCATGTGTCGTCGAAACCACCTAAAGAACTCTCATTGGGCTGAACTTTGAGTTCCTAACGCTCCAAAAACTCAAACGGAGCAAAGTTTTGACAAAGTTCGTCCAAACCATATGAAAAACTCTCATTGGGACGAACTTTGGGTTCCGAGCTCTCAAAAACTTAAACGGAGCAAAGTTTGGACCATGTGTCGTCCAAACCACCTAAAGAACTCTCTTGGGGCCGAACTTATAGTTCCTAACTCTCCAAAAACTCTAACGGAACAAAGTTTGGACCAAGTTTGTCCAAACCATATGAAGACACTCTGATTTGGACGATCTTTGGCTTCCGAGTTCTCAAAAAGTGAAACGGAGCAAAGTTTGGACCATGTGTCGTCCAAACCACCTAAAGAAATCTCATTGGGCCGAACTTTGTGTTCCTAACTCTCCAAAAACTCAAACGGAGTAAAGTTTGGACCAAGTTCGTCCAAACCATATGAAAAACTCTCATTGGGACGAACTTTGGGTTCCGAGGTATCAAAAACTAAAACGGAGCAAAGTTTGGACCATGTGTCGTCCAAACCACCTAAAGAACTCTCATGGGGCCGAACTTTGAGTTCCTAACTCTCCAAAAACTCAAACGGAGCAACGTTTGGCCAAAGTTCGTCCAAACCATATGATAAACTCTCATTGGGACGAACTTTGGGTTCTGAGGTCTCAAAAACTGAAACAGAGCAAAGTTTGGAACATGTGTCGTCCAAACCACCTAAAGAACTGTCATTGGGCCGAAATTTGAGTTCCTAACACTCCAAAAACTCAAACGGAGAAAAGTTTTGACCAAATTCGTCAAAACCATATGAAAAGCTCTCTTTGGGACGAACTTTGGGTTCCAATCTCTCAAAAACTGAAACGGAGCAAAGTTGGGACCATGTGTCGTCCAAACAACCTAAAGAACTCTCATCGGGTCGAAGTTTGAGTTCGTAACTCTCCAAAAACTCAAACGGAGCAAAGTTTGGACCATCTTCGTCCAAACCATATGAAAAACACTCATTGGGACGAACTTTGGGTTCCGAGCCCTCAAACGCTGAAAGGGAGAAAAGATTGGACCACGTGTCGTCCAAACCACCTAAATAACTCTCATTGGGCTGAACATTGAGTTCCAAACTCTCTCGAAACTCAAACGGAGAAAAGTTTGGACCAAATTCGTCAAAACCATATGAAAAGCTCTCTTTGGGACGAACTTTGGGTTCCAATCTCTCAAAAACTGAAACGGAGCAAAGTTGGGACCATGTGTCGTCCAAACAACCTAAAGAACTCTCATCGGGTCGAAGTTTGAGTTCCTAGCTCTCCAAAAACTCAAACGGAGCAAAGTTTGGACCATCTTCGTCCAAACCATATGAAAAACTCTCATTGGGAAGAACTTTGGGTTCCGATCTCTCAAAATCTGAAACGGAGCAAAGTTTGGACCATGTGTCGTCCAAACCACCTAAAAACCTCTCATTGGGCCGAACTTTGAGTTCCTAACTCTCCAAAAACTCAAACGGAGTAAAGTTTGGACCAAGTTCGTCCAAACCATATGAAAAACTCTCATTGGGACGAACTTTGGGTTCCGAGCCCTCAAACACTGAAAGGGAGAAAAGATTGGACCATGTGTCGTCCAAACCACCTAAATAACTCTCATTGGGCCGAACTTTGAGTTCCGAACCCTCCAAAAACTCAAACAGAGAAAAGTTTGGACCAAGTTCGTCCAAACCATTTGAAAAGCTCTCTTTGGGACGAACTTTGTGTTATGAAACTCCCAAGAAATGGATCTAACAACCTTGCTAAGAAACAAGACCTTTAGATCTCAAATCTGAAAACCCCAAAGAACAATATGGAACCAACCCAAGGAAAAGTTTTGAAACGGATTACCTTGATGATCAATATCAAGAGTAAAGAAAACTTGTTTCTAAACTCGTGATTCGAATCACTCCACAAGAGGTTTGATCAACACCACTTGAATGACTCTAGCATGCAAGATCTAAACACAAGAAATTGCACAATTTGAAAAAAACTCAGCTCAACACAAAGCTAAGAGAAAACCCAATATATTTCACTCAAAATATTCCGGTTTGTGTTACATCCAAGATGGCTTTTTATAGCCTTCAAACTATAACCTAAATGCAGCTTAAATGACATATTTAAGAGTGTAACCTCCACAATATTAAAGCCCATAATCAGCCACTACTCAAATGTAACCTATAAGTTATGAAAAAGACTTAAAAACTGAAAATTACATAATGGAGGGCCATAAATCCGAGAATTGAGCTCCTTTGGTCAGATTTGAGTTGTTTGTAACCTCCCATGTTAATTGAAGCTTCACTTGGAGTAGTTTAAACTTCAGTTCCATAAAGCCAACTATAGTTCATTAAATGCAAGTCAAAATGCATTTAACGTGTCTCCATCTTGAATCTCAACTTTGGAAATAGTGTAGGGAAATAGTCCAACATCTCCTTGAACGTCCTTTGTCGATCTCACCATAGCTTGAATATAGGTGATTAATGCTTGTTGTAGCTTCTTGGCTCTCGACCTTGTAATTGGACCTTGAGGCATGACAATAGATGTAGCTTGGTTCACATCATCTTCTCCCTCTTCAGAAGGATTCGTCCTCGAATCATAGCCATCACCTACATCAAAAGGACTCAAGTCAGCAATATTAAAGGTTGCACTAACACCATACTCACCTGGTAAATCAATTTTATAAGCATTGTCATTGATGCGCTCAAGAACTTGGAAAGGACCATCTCCTCGGGGCAAAAGTTTCGATCTTCTTTGTGTAGGAAACCTTTCTTTTCGAAAATGCACCCAAACCCAATCTCCAGGTTTGAAGACTAAAAGCTTGCGTCCCTTATTAATTCTTGAACCAACCTTGGAACGGAGCTCTCAAATACTGAAACGGAGCAAAGTTTGGACCATGTGTCGTCCAAACCACAAAAAGAACTCTCATATGGCCGAACTTTGAGTTCCTAACACTCCAAAAACTCAAACGGAGCAAAGTTTGGACCAAGTTCGTCCAAACCATATCAAAAACTGTCAATGGGACGAACTTTGGGTTCCGAGCTCTGAAATACTGAAACGGAGCAAAGTTTGGACCATGTGTCGTCCAAACCACCTAAAGAACTCTCATTGGGCCGAACTCGGAGTTCCTAACTCTCCAAAAACTCAAACGGAGCAAAGTTTGGACCAAGTTCGTCCAAACCATATCAAAAACTCTCAATGGGACGAACTTTGAGTTCCGAGCTCTCGAATATTGAAACGGAGCAAAGTTTGGACCAAGTGTCGTCCAAACCACAAAAAGAACTCTCATTGGGCCGAACTTTGAGTTCCTAACTCTCCAAAAACTCAAACGGAGCAAAGTTTGGACCAAGTTCGTCCAAACCATATCAAAAACTCTCAATGGGACGAACTTTGGGTTACGAGCTCTCAAATACTAAAACGGAGCAAAGTTTGGACCATGTGTCGTCCAAACCACCTAAAGAACTCTCATTGGGCCGAACTTTGAGTTCCTAACTCTCCAAAAACTCAAACGAAGCAAAGTTTGGACCAAGTTCGTCCAAACCATATCAAAAACTCTCAATGGGACGAACTTTGGGTTCCGAGCTCTCAAATATTGAAACGGAGCAAAGTTTGGACCAAGTGTCGTCCAAACCACAAAAAGAACTCTCATTGGGCCGAACTTTGAGTTCCTAACTCTCCAAAAACTCAAACGGAGCAAAGTTTGGACCAAGTTCGTCCAAACCATATGAAGAACTGTCATTGGGACGAACTTTGGGTTCCGAGCTCTAAAATACTGAAACGGAGCAAAGTTTGGACCATGTGTCGTCCAAACCACCTAAAGAACTCTCATTGGGCCGAACTTTGAGTTCCTAACTCTCGAAAAACTCAAACTGAGTAAAGTTTGGACCAAGTTCGTCCAAACCATATGAAGAACTGTCATTGGGACGAACTTTGGGTTCCGAGCTCTAAAATACTGAAACGGAGCAAAGTTTGGACCATGTGTCGTCCAAACCACCTAAAGAACTCTCATTGGGCCGAACTTTGAGTTCCTAACTCTCGAAAAACTCAAACTGAGTAAAGTTTGGACCAAGTTCGTCCAAACCATATGAAGAACTGTCATCGGGACGAACTTTCGGTTCCGAGCTCTCAAATACTGAAACGGAGCAAGGTTTGGACCATGTGTCGTCCAAACCACCAAAAAAACTCTCATTGGGCCGAACTTTGAGTTCCTAACTCTCCAAAAACTCAAACGGAGCAAAGGTTGGACCAAGTTTGTCCAAACCATATGAAGAACTGTCATTGGGATGAACTTTGGGTTCCGAGCTCTCAAATACTGAAACGGAGAAAACTTTGGACCATGTGTCGTCCAAACCACCAAAAGAACTCTCATTGGGCCGAACTTTAAGTTCCTAACTCTCCAAAAACTCAAACGGAGCAAAGTTTGGACCAAGTTTGTCAAAACCATATGAAGAACTTTCATTGGGACGAACTTTGGGTTCCGAGCTCTCGAATACTGAAACGGAGAAAGTTTGGACCATGTGTCGTCCAAACCACCTAAAGAACTCTCATTGGGCCGAACTTTGAGTTCCTAACACTCCAAAAACTCAAACGGAGCAAAGTTTGGACCAAATTCGTCCAAACCGTATCAAAAACTCTCAATGGGACGAACTTTGGGTTCCGAGCTCTGAAATACTGAAACGGAGCAAAGTTTGGACCATGTGTCGTCCAAACCACCTAAAGAACTCTCATTGGGCCGAACTTTGAGTTCCTAACTCTCCAAAAACTCAAACGGAGCAAAGTTTGGACCAAGTTCGTCCAAACCATATCAAAAACTCTCAATGGGACGAACTTTGGGTTCCGAGCTCTCAAATATTGAAACGGAGCAAAGTTTGGACCAAGTGTCGTCCAAACCACAAAAAGAACTCTCATTGGGCCGAACTTTGAGTTCCTAACTCTCCAAAAACTCAAACGGAGCAAAGTTTGGACCAAGTTCGTCCAAACCATATCAAAAACTCTCAATGGGACGAACTTTGGGTTCCGAGCTCTCAAATACTGAAACGGAGCAAAGTTTGGACCATGTGTCGTCCAAACCACCTAAAGAACTCTCATTGGGCCGAACTTTGAGTTCCTAACTCTCCAAAAACTCAAACGGAGCAAAGTTTGGACCAAGTTCGTCCAAACCATATGAAGAACTGTCATTGGGACGAACTTTGGGTTCCGAGCTCTCAAATACTGAAACGGAGCAAAGTTTGGACCATGTGTCGTCCAAACACCCTAAAGAACTCTCATTGGGCCGAACTTTGAGTTCCTAACTCTCGAAAAACTCAAACGGAGCAAAGTTTGGACGAAGTTCGTCCAAACCATATGAAGAACTGTCATTGGGACGAACTTTGGGTTCCGAGCTCTCAAATACTGAAACGGAGCAAGGTTTGGACCATGTGTCGTCCAAACCACCAAAATAATCTCATTGGGCCGAACTTTGAGTTCCTAACTCTCCAAAAACTCAAACGGAGCAAAGTTTGGACCAAGTTTGTCCAAACCATATGAAGAACTGTCATTGGGACGAACTTTGGGTTCCGAGCTCTCAAATACTGAAACGGAGCAAACTTTGGACCATGTGTAGTCCAAACCACCAAAAGAACTCTCATTTGGTCGAACTTTGAGTTCCTAACTCTCAAAAAACTAAAACGGAGCAAAGTTTGGACCAAGTTCGTCCAAACCATATCAAAAACTCTCAATGGGACGAACTTTGGGCTCCGAGCTCTCAAATACTGAAACGGAGCAAGGTTTGGACCAAGTGTCGTCCAAACCACCAAAAGAACTCTCATTGGGCCGAACTTTGAGTTCCTAACACTCCAAAAACTCAAACGGAGCAAAGTTTGGACCAAGTTCGTCCAAACCATATGAAGAACTGTCATTGGGACGAACTTTGGGTTCCGAGCTCTCAAATACTGAAACGGAGCAAAGTTTGGACCATGTGTCGTCCAAACCACCTAAAGAACTCTCATTGGGCCGAACTTTGAGTTCCTAACTCTCCAAAAGCTCAAACGGAGCAAAGTTTGGACCAAGTTCGTCCAAACCGTATCAAAAACTCTCAATGGGACGAACTTTGGGTTCCGAGCTCTGAAATACTGAAACGGAGCAAAGTTTGGACCAAGTGTCGTCCAAACCACAAAAAGAACTCTCATTGGGCCGAACTTTGAGTTCCTAACACTCCAAAAACTCAAACGGAGCAAAGTTTGGACCAAGTTCGTCCAAACCATATAAAAAACTCTCAATGGGACGAACTTTGGGTTCCGAGCTCTGAAATACTGAAACGGAGCAAAGTTTGGACCATGTGTCGTCCAAACCACCTATAGAACTCTCATTGGGCCGAACTCGGAGTTCCTAACTCTCCAAAAACTCAAACGGAGCAAAGTTTGGACCAAGTTCGTCCAAACCATATCAAAAACTCTCAATGGGACGAACTTTGAGTTCCGAGCTCTCGAATATTGAAACGGAGCAAAGTTTGGACCAAGTGTCGTCCAAACCACAAAAAGAACTCTCATTGGGCCGAACTTTGAGTTCCTAACTCTCCAAAAACTCAAACGGAGCAAAGTTTGGACCAAGTTCGTCCAAACCATATCAAAAACTCTCAATGGGACGAACTTTGGGTTACGAGCTCTCAAATACTAAAACGGAGCAAAGTTTGGACCATGTGTCGTCCAAACCACCTAAAGAACTCTCATTGGGCCGAACTTTGAGTTCCTAACTCTCCAAAAACTCAAACGGAGCAAAGTTTGGACCAAGTTCGTCCAAACCATATCAAAAACTCTCAATGGGACGAACTTTGGGTTCCGAGCTCTCAAATATTGAAACGGAGCAAAGTTTGGACCAAGTGTCGTCCAAACCACAAAAAGAACTCTCATTGGGCCGAACTTTGAGTTCCTAACTCTCCAAAAACTCAAACGGAGCAAAGTTTGGACCAAGTTCGTCCAAACCATATGAAGAACTGTCATTGGGACGAACTTTGGGTTCCGAGCTCTAAAATACTGAAACGGAGCAAAGTTTGGACCATGTGTCGTCCAAACCACCTAAAGAACTCTCATTGGGCCGAACTTTGAGTTCCTAACTCTCGAAAAACTCAAACTGAGTAAAGTTTGGACCAAGTTCGTCCAAACCATATGAAGAACTGTCATTGGGACGAACTTTGGGTTCCGAGCTCTAAAATACTGAAACGGAGCAAAGTTTGGACCATGTGTCGTCCAAACCACCTAAAGAACTCTCATTGGGCCGAACTTTGAGTTCCTAACTCTCGAAAAACTCAAACTGAGTAAAGTTTGGACCAAGTTCGTCCAAACCATATGAAGAACTGTCATCGGGACGAACTTTCGGTTCCGAGCTCTCAAATACTGAAACGGAGCAAGGTTTGGACCATGTGTCGTCCAAACCACCAAAAAAACTCTCATTGGGCCGAACTTTGAGTTCCTAACTCTCCAAAAACTCAAACGGAGCAAAGGTTGGACCAAGTTTGTCCAAACCATATGAAGAACTGTCATTGGGATGAACTTTGGGTTCCGAGCTCTCAAATACTGAAACGGAGAAAACTTTGGACCATGTGTCGTCCAAACCACCAAAAGAACTCTCATTGGGCCGAACTTTAAGTTCCTAACTCTCCAAAAACTCAAACGGAGCAAAGTTTGGACCAAGTTTGTCAAAACCATATGAAGAACTTTCATTGGGACGAACTTTGGGTTCCGAGCTCTCGAATACTGAAACGGAGAAAGTTTGGACCATGTGTCGTCCAAACCACCTAAAGAACTCTCATTGGGCCGAACTTTGAGTTCCTAACACTCCAAAAACTCAAACGGAGCAAAGTTTGGACCAAATTCGTCCAAACCGTATCAAAAACTCTCAATGGGACGAACTTTGGGTTCCGAGCTCTGAAATACTGAAACGGAGCAAAGTTTGGACCATGTGTCGTCCAAACCACCTAAAGAACTCTCATTGGGCCGAACTTTGAGTTCCTAACTCTCCAAAAACTCAAACGGAGCAAAGTTTGGACCAAGTTCGTCCAAACCATATCAAAAACTCTCAATGGGACGAACTTTGGGTTCCGAGCTCTCAAATATTGAAACGGAGCAAAGTTTGGACCAAGTGTCGTCCAAACCACAAAAAGAACTCTCATTGGGCCGAACTTTGAGTTCCTAACTCTCCAAAAACTCAAACGGAGCAAAGTTTGGACCAAGTTCGTCCAAACCATATCAAAAACTCTCAATGGGACGAACTTTGGGTTCCGAGCTCTCAAATACTGAAACGGAGCAAAGTTTGGACCATGTGTCGTCCAAACCACCTAAAGAACTCTCATTGGGCCGAACTTTGAGTTCCTAACTCTCCAAAAACTCAAACGGAGCAAAGTTTGGACCAAGTTCGTCCAAACCATATGAAGAACTGTCATTGGGACGAACTTTGGGTTCCGAGCTCTCAAATACTGAAACGGAGCAAAGTTTGGACCATGTGTCGTCCAAACACCCTAAAGAACTCTCATTGGGCCGAACTTTGAGTTCCTAACTCTCGAAAAACTCAAACGGAGCAAAGTTTGGACGAAGTTCGTCCAAACCATATGAAGAACTGTCATTGGGACGAACTTTGGGTTCCGAGCTCTCAAATACTGAAACGGAGCAAGGTTTGGACCATGTGTCGTCCAAACCACCAAAATAATCTCATTGGGCCGAACTTTGAGTTCCTAACTCTCCAAAAACTCAAACGGAGCAAAGTTTGGACCAAGTTTGTCCAAACCATATGAAGAACTGTCATTGGGACGAACTTTGGGTTCCGAGCTCTCAAATACTGAAACGGAGCAAACTTTGGACCATGTGTAGTCCAAACCACCAAAAGAACTCTCATTTGGTCGAACTTTGAGTTCCTAACTCTCAAAAAACTAAAACGGAGCAAAGTTTGGACCAAGTTCGTCCAAACCATATCAAAAACTCTCAATGGGACGAACTTTGGGCTCCGAGCTCTCAAATACTGAAACGGAGCAAGGTTTGGACCAAGTGTCGTCCAAACCACCAAAAGAACTCTCATTGGGCCGAACTTTGAGTTCCTAACACTCCAAAAACTCAAACGGAGCAAAGTTTGGACCAAGTTCGTCCAAACCATATGAAGAACTGTCATTGGGACGAACTTTGGGTTCCGAGCTCTCAAATACTGAAACGGAGCAAAGTTTGGACCATGTGTCGTCCAAACCACCTAAAGAACTCTCATTGGGCCGAACTTTGAGTTCCTAACTCTCCAAAAGCTCAAACGGAGCAAAGTTTGGACCAAGTTCGTCCAAACCGTATCAAAAACTCTCAATGGGACGAACTTTGGGTTCCGAGCTCTGAAATACTGAAACGGAGCAAAGTTTGGACCAAGTGTCGTCCAAACCACAAAAAGAACTCTCATTGGGCCGAACTTTGAGTTCCTAACTCTCCAAAAACTCAAACGGAGCAAAGTTTGGACCAAGTTCATCCAAACCATATCAAAAACTCTCAATGGGACGAACTTTGGATCCCGAGCTCTCAAATACCGAAACGGAGCAGCGTTTGGACCATGTGTGGTCCAAACCACCAAAAGAACTCTCATTGGGCCGAACTTTAAGTTCCTAACTCTCCAAAAACTCAAACGGAGCAAAGTTTGGACCAAGTTTTTCAAAACCATATGAAGAACTTTCATTGGGACGAACTTTGGGTTCCGAGCTCTCGAATACTGAAACGGAGAAAGTTTGGACCATGTGTCGTCCAAACCACCTAAAGAACTCTCATTGGGCCGAACTTTGAGTTTTAACTCTCCAAAAACTCAAACGAAGAAAAGTTTCGACCAAGTTCGCCCAAACCATATGAAGAACTGTCATTGGGAAGAACTTTGGGTTCCGAGCTCTCAAATACTGAAACGGAGCAAAGTTTGGACCATGTGTCGTCCAAACCACAAAAAGAACTCTCATTGGGCCGAACTTTGAGTTCCTAACACTCCAAAAACTCAAACGGAGCAAAGTTTGGACCAAGTTCGTCCAAACCATATCAAAAACTCTCAATGGGACGAACTTTGGGTTCCGAGCTCTGAAATACAGAAACGGAGCAAAGTTTGGACCATGTGTCGTCCAAACCACCTAAAGAACTCTCATTGGGCCGAACTTTGAGTTCCTAACTCTCCAAAAACTCACACGGAGCAAAGTTTGGACCAAGTTCGTCCAAACCATATCAAAAACTCTCAATGGGACGAACTTTGGGTTCCGAGCTCTCAAATATTGAAACGGAGCAAAGTTTGGACCAAGTGTCGTCCAAACCACAAAAAGAACTCTCATTGGGCCGAACTTTGAGTTCCTAACTCTCCAAAAACTCAAACGGAGCAAAGTTTGGACCAAGTTCGTCCAAACCATATCAAAAACTCTCAATGGGACGAACTTTGGGTTTCGAGCTCTCAAATACTGAAACGGAGCAAAGTTTGGACCATGTGTCGTCCAAACCACCTAAAGAACTCTCATTGGGCCGAACTTTGAGTTCCTAACTCTCCAAAAACTCAAACGGAGCAAAGTTTGGACCAAGTTCGTCCAAACCATATGAAGAACTGTCATTGGGACGAACTTTGGGTTCCGAGCTCTCAAATACTGAAACGGAGCAAAGTTTGGACCATGTGTCGTCCAAACCACCTAAAGAACTCTCATTGGGTCGAACTTTGAGTTCCTAACTCTCGAAAAACTCAAACGGAGCAAAGTTTGGACCAAGTTCGTCCAAACCATATGAAGAACTGTCATTGGGACGAACTTTGGGTTCCGAGCTCTCAAATACTGAAACGGAGCAAGGTTTGGACCATGTGTCGTCCAAACCACCAAAATAATCTCATTGGGCCGAACTTTGAGTTGCTAACTCTCCAAAAACTCAAACGGAGCAAAGTTTGGACCAAGTTTGTCCAAACCATATGAAGAACTGTCATTGGGACGAACTTTGGGTTCCGAGCTCTCAAATACTGAAACGGAGCAAACTTTGGACCATGTGTCGTCCAAACCACCAAAAGAACTCTCATTGGGCCGAACTTTGAGTTCCTAACTCTCCAAAAACTAAAACGGAGCAAAGTTTGGACCAAGTTCGTCCAAACCATATCAAAAACTCTCAATGGGACGAACTTTGGGTTCCGAGCTCTCAAATACTGAAACGGAGCAAAGTTTGGACCAAGTGTCGTCCAAACCACCAAAAGAACTCTCATTGGGCCGAACTTTGAGTTCCTAACTCTCACAAAACTCAAACGGAGAAAAGTTTGGACCAAGTTCGTCCAAACCATATGAAGAACTGTCATTGGGACGAACTTTGGGTTCCGAGCTCTCAAATACTGAAACGGAGCAAAGTTTGGACCATGTGTGGTCCAAACCACCTAAAGAACTCTCATTGGGCCGAACCTTGAGTTCCTAACTCTCCAAAAACTCAAATGCAGCAAAGTTTGGACCAAGTTCGTCAAACCATATCAAAAACTCTCAGTGGGACGAACTTTGGGTTCCGAGCTCTCAAATATTGAAACGGAGCAAAGTTTGGACCAAGTGTCGTCCAAACCACAAAAAGAACTCTCATTGGGCCGAACTTTGAGTTCCTAACTCTCCAAAAACTCAAACGGAGCAAAGTTTGGACCAAGTTCGTCCAAACCATATCAAAAACTCTCAATGGGACGAACTTCTGGTTCCGAGCTCTCAAATACCGAAACGGATCAGCGTTTGGACCATGTGTGGTCCAAACCACCTAAAGAACTCTCATTGGGCCGAACTTTGAGTTCCTAACTCTCCAAGAACTCAAACGGAGCAAAGTTTGGACCAAGTTCGTCAAACCATATCAAAAACTCTCAGTGGGACGAACTTTGGGTTCCGAGCTCTCGAATACTGAAACGGAGCAAAGTTAAGACCAAGTGTCGTCCAAACCACCAAAAGAACTCTCATTGGGCCGAACTTTGAGTTCCTAACACTCCAAAAACTCAAACGGAGAAAGTTTGGACCAAGTTCGTCCAAACCATATCAAAAACTCTCAATGGGACGAACTTTGGGTTCCGAGCTCTCAAATATTGAAACGGAGAAAAGTTTGGACCAAGTGTCGTCCAAACCACAAAAAGAACTCTCATTGGGCCGAACTTTGAGTTCCTAACTCTCCAAAAACTCAAACGGAGCAAAGTTTGGACGACGTTCGTCCAAACCATATGAAGAACTGTCATTGGGACGAACTTTGGGTTCCGAGCTCTCGAATAATGAAACGGAGCAAAGTTTGGACCATGTGTCGTCCAAACCACCTAAAGAACTCTCATTGTGCCGAACTTTGAGTTTTAACTCTCCAAAAACTCAAACGAAGAAAAGTTTCGACCAAGTTCGTCCAAACCATATGAAGAACTATCATTGGGAAGAACTTTGGGTTCCGAGCTCTCAAATACTAAAACGGAGCAAAGTTTGGACCATGTGTCGTCCAAACCACCTAAAGAACTCTCATTGGGCCGAACTTTGAGTTCCAAACACTCCAAAAACTCAAACGGAGCAAAGTTTGGACCAAGTTCGTCCAAACCATATGAAGAACTGTCATTGGGACGAACTTTGGGTTCCGAGCTCTCAAATACTGAAACGGAGCAAAGTTTGGACCATGTGTCGTCCAAACCACCTAAAGAACTCTCATTGGGCCGAACTTTGAGTTCCTAACTCTCCAAAAACTCAAACGGAGCAAAGTTTGGACCAAGTTCGTCCAAACCATATGAAGAACTGTCATTGGGACGAACTTTGGGTTCCGAGCTCTCAAATACTGAAACGGAGCAAAGTTTGGACCATGTGTCGTCCAAACCACCTAAAGAACTCTCATTGGGCCGAACTTTGAGTTCCTAACTCTCGAAAAACTCAAACGGAGCAAAGTTTGGACGAAGTTCGTCCAAACCATATGAAGAACTGTCATTGGGACGAACTTTGGGTTCCGAGCTCTCAAATACTGAAACGGAGCAAGGTTTGGACCATGTGTCGTCCAAACCACAAAAATAATCTCATTGGGCCGAACTTTGAGTTCCTAACTCTCCAAAAACTCAAACGGAGTAAAGTTTGGACCAAGTTTGTCCAAACCATATGAAGAACTGTCATTGGGACGAACTTTGGGTTCCGAGCTCTCAAATACTGAAACGGAGCAAACTTTGGACCATGTGTCGTCCAAACCACCAAAAGAACTCTCATTGGGCCGAACTTTGAGTTCCTAACTCTCCAAAAACTAAAACGGAGCAAAGTTTGGACCAAGTTCGTCCAAACCATATCAAAAACTCTCAATGTGACGAACTTTGGGTTCCGAGCTCTCAAATACTGAAACGGAGCAAAGTTTGGACCAAGTGTCGTCCAAACCACCAAAAGAACTCTCATTGGGCCGAACTTTGAGTTCCTAACTCTCACAAAACTCAAACGGAGAAAAGTTTGGACCAAGTTCGTCCAAACCATATGAAGAACTATCATTGGGACGAACTTTGGGTTCCGAGCTCTCAAATACTGAAACGGAGCAAAGTTTGGACCATGTGTGGTCCAAACCACCTAAAGAACTCTCATTGGGCCGAACCTTGAGTTCCTAACTCTCCAAAAACTCAAACGGAGCAAAGTTTGGACCAAGTTCGTCAAACCATATCAAAAACTCTCAGTGGGACGAACTTTGGGTTCCGAGCTCTCAAATATTGAAACGGAGCAAAGTTTGGACCAAGTGTCGTCCAAACCACAAAAAGAACTCTCATTGGGCCGAACTTTGAGTTCCTAACTCTCCAAAAACTCAAACGGAGAAAAGTTTGGACCAAGTTCGTCCAAACCATATCAAAAACTCTCAATGGGACGAACTTCTGGTTCCGAGCTCTCAAATACCGAAACGGAGCAGCGTTTGGACCATGTGTGGTCCAAACCACCTAAAGAACTCTCATTGGGCCGAACTTTGAGTTCCTAACTCTCCAAGAACCCAAACGGAGCAAAGTTTGGACCAAGTTCGTCAAACCATATCAAAAACTCTCAGTGGGACGAACTTTGGGTTCCGAGCTCTCGAATACTGAAACGGAGCAAAGTTAAGACCAAGTGTCGTCCAAACCACCAAAAGAACTCTCATTGGGCCGAACTTTGAGTTCCTAACACTCCAAAAACTCAAACGGAGAAAGTTTGGACCAAGTTCGTCCAAACCATATCAAAAACTCTCAATGGGACGAACTTTGGGTTCCGAGCTCTCAAATATTGAAACGGAGCAAAGTTTGGACCAAGTGTCGTCCAAACCACAAAAAGAACTCTCATTGGGCCGAACTTTGAGTTCCTAACTCTCCCAAAACTCAAACGGAGCAAAGTTTGGACGACGTTCGTCCAAACCATATGAAGAACTGTCATTGGGACGAACTTTGGGTTCCGAGCTCTCGAATACTGAAACGGAGCAAAGTTTGGACCATGTGTCGTCCAAACCACAAAAAGAACTCTCATTCGGCCGAACTTTGAGTTCCTAACACTCCAAAAACTCAAACGGAGCAAAGTTTGGACCAAGTTCGTCCAAACCATATCAAAAACTCTCAATGGGACGAACTTTGGGTTCCGAGCTCTCAAATATTGAAACGGAGCAAAGTTTGGACCAAGTGTCGTCCAAACCACAAAAAGAACTCTCATTGGGCCGAACTTTGAGTTCCTAACTCTCCAAAAACTCAAACGGAGCAAAGTTTGGACCAAGTTCGTCCAAACCATATCAAAAACTCTCAATGGGACGAACTTTGGGTTCCGAGCTCTCAAATACTGAAACGGAGCAAAGTTTGGACCATGTGTCGTCCAAACCACATAAAGAACTCTCATTGGGCCGAACTTTGAGTTCCTAACTCTCCAAAAACTCAAACGGAGCAAAGTTTGGACCAAGTTCGTCCAAACCATATGAAGAACTGTCATTGGGACGAACTTTGGGTTCCGAGCTCTCAAATACTGAAACGGAGCAAAGTTTGGACCATGTGTCGTCCAAACCACCTAAAGAACTCTCATTGGGCCGAACTTTGAGTTCCTAACTCTCCAAAAACTCAAACGGAGCAAAGTTTGGACCAAGTTCGTCCAAACCATATCAAAAACTCTCAATGGGACGAACTTTGGGTTCCGAGCTCTCAAATATTGAAACGGAGCAAAGTTTGGACCAAGTGTCGTCCAAACCACAAAAAGAACTCTCATTGGGCCGAACTTTGAGTTCCTAACTCTCCAAAAACTCAAACGGAGCAAAGTTTGGACCAAGTTCGTCCAAACCATATCAAAAACTCTCAATGGGACGAACTTTGGGTTCCGAGCTCTCAAATACTGAAACGGAGCAAAGTTTGGACCATGTGTCGTCCAAACCACCTAAAGAACTCTCATTGGGCCGAACTTTGAGTTCCTAACTCTCCAAAAACTCAAACGGAGCAAAGTTTGGACCAAGTTCGTCCAAACCATATGAAGAACTGTCATTGGGACGAACTTTGGGTTCCGAGCTCTCAAATACTGAAACGGAGCAAAGTTTGGACCATGTGTCGTCCAAACCACCTAAAGAACTCTCATTGGGCCGAACTTTGAGTTCCTAACTCTCGAAAAACTCAAAAGGAGCAAAGTTTGGACCAAGTTCGTCCAAACCATATGAAGAACTGTCATTGGGACGAACTTTGGGTTCCGAGCTCTCAAATACTGAAACGGAGCAAGGTTTGGACCACGTGTCGTCCAAACCACCAAAATAATCTCATTCGGCCGAACTTTGAGTTCCTAACTCTCCAAAAACTCAAACGGAGCAAAGTTTGGACCAAGTTTGTCCAAACCATATGAAGACCTGTCACAGGAACGAACTTTGGGTTCCGAGCTCTCAAATACTGAAACGTAGCAAACTTTGGACCATGTGTTGTCCAAACCACCAAAAGAACTCTCATTAGGCCGAACTTTGAGTTCCTAACTCTCCAAAAACTAAAACGGAGCAAAGTTTGGACCAAGTTCGTCCAAACCATCTAAAAAACTCTCAATGGGACGAACTTTGGGTTCCGAGCTCTCAAATACTGAAACGGAGCAAAGTTTGGACCAAGTGTCGTCCAAACCACAAAAAGAACTCTCATTGGGCCGAACTTTGAGTTCCTAACTCTCACAAAACTCAAACGGAGAAAAGTTTGGACCAAGTTCGTCCAAACCATATGAAGAACTGTCATTGGGACGAACTTTGGGTTCCGAGCTCTCAAATTCTGAAACGGAGCAAAGTTTGGACCATGTGTGGTCCAAACCACCTAAAGAACTCTCATTGGGCCGAACCTTGAGTTCCTAACTCTCCAAAAACTCAAACGGAGCAAAGTTTGGACCAAGTTCGTCAAACCATATCAAAAACTCTCAGTGGGACAAACTTTGGGTTCCGAGCTCTCAAATATTGAAACGGAGCAAAGTTTGGACCAAGTGTCGTCCAAAGCACAAAAAGAACTCTCATTGGGCCGAACTTTGAGTTCCTAACTCTCCAAAAACTCAAACGGAGCAAAGTTTGGACCAAGTTCGTCAAAACCATATCAAAAACTCTCAATGGGACGAACTTTGGGTTCCGAGCTCTCAAATACCGAAACGGAGCAGCGTTTGGACCATGTGTGGTCCAAACCACCTAAAGAACTCTCATTGGGCCGAACTTTGAGTTTCTCACTCTCCAAGAACTCAAACGGAGCAAAGTTTGGACCAAGTTCGTCAAACCATATCAAAAACTCTCAGTGGGACGAACTTTGGGTTCCGAGCTCTCGAATACTGAAACGGAGCAAACTTTGGACCATGTGTCGTCCAAACCACCTAAAGAACTCTCATTGGGCCGAACTTTGAGTTCCTAACTCTCCAAAAACTCAAACGGAGCAAAGTTTGGACCAAGTTCGTCCAAACCATATCAAAAACTCTCAATGGGACGAACTTTGGGTTCCGAGCTCTCAAATACCGAAACGGAGCAGAGTTTGGACGATGTGTGGTCCAAACCACCTAAAGAACTCTCATTGGGCCGAACTTTGAGTTCCTAACTCTCCAAAAACCCAAACGGAGCAAAGTTTGCACCAAGTTCGTCAAACCATATCAAAAACTCTCAGTGGGACGAACTTTGGGTTCCGAGCTCTCAAATATTGAAACGGAGCAAAGTTTGGACCATGTGTCGTCCAAACCACCTAAAGAACTCTCATTGGGCCGAACTTTGAGTTCCTAACTCTCCAAAAACTCAAACGGAGCAAAGTTTGGACCAAGTTCGTCCAAACCATATGAAGAACTGTCATTGGGATGAACTTTGGGTTCCGAGCTCTCAAATACTGAAACGGAGCAAGGTTTGGACCATGTGTCGTCCAAACCACCAAAAAAACTCTCATTGGGCCGAACTTTGAGTTCCTAAGTCTCCAAAAACTCAAACGGAGCAAAGTTTGGACCAAGTTTGTCCAAACCATATGAAGAACTGTCATTGGGACGAACTTTGGGTTCCGATCTCTCAAATACTGAAACGGAGCAAACTTTGGACCATGTGTCGTCCAAACCACCAAAAGAACTCTCATTGGGCCGAACTTTGAGTTCCTAACTCTCGAAAAACTCAAACGGAGCAAAGTTTGGACCAAGTTTGTCCAAACCATATGAAGAACTTTCATTGGGACGAACTTTGGGTTCCGAGCTCTCGAATACTGAAACGGAGAAAGTTTGGACCATGTGTCGTCCAAACCACCTAAACAACTCTCAATGGGCCGAACTTTGAGTTTTAACTCTCCAAAAACTCAAACGGAGCAAAGTTTCGACCAAGTTCGTCCAAACCATATGAAGAACTGTCATTGGGAAGAACTTTGGGTTCCGAGCTCTCAAATACTGAAACGGAGCAAAGTTTGGACCATGTGTCGTCCAAACCACAAAAAGAACTCTCATTGGGCCGAACTTTGAGTTCCTAACACTCCAAAAACTCAAACGGAGCAAAGTTTGGACCAAGTTCGTCCAAACCATATCAAAAACTCTCAATGGGACGAACTTTGGGTTCCGAGCTCTCAAATACTGAAACGGAGCAAAGCTTGGACCAAGTGTCGTCCAAACGACCAAAAGAACTCTCATTCGGCCGAACTTTGAGTTCCTAACTCTCCAAAAACTCAAACGGAGCAAAGTTTGGACCAAGTTCGTGCAAACCATATGAAGAACTGTCATTGGGACGAACTTTGGGTTCCGAGCTCTCGAATACTGAAACGGAGAGAAGTTTGGACCATGTGTCGTCCAAACCACCTAAAGAACTCTAATTGGGCCGAACTTTGAGTTCCTAACTCTCCAAAAACTCAAACGGAGAAAAGTTTGGACCAAGTTCGTCCAAACCATATCAAAAACTCTCAATGGGACGAACTTTGGGTTCCGAGCTCTCAAATATTGAAACAGAGCAAAGTTTGGACCAAGTGTCGTCCAAACCACAAAAAGAACTCTCATTGGGCCGAAGTTTGAGTTCCTAACTCTCCAAAATCTCAAACGGAGCAAAGTTTGGACCAAGTTCGTCCAAACCATATGAAGAACTGTCATTGGGACGAACTTTGGGTTCCGAGCTCTCAAATATTGAAACGGAGCAAACTTTGGACCATGTGTCGTCCAAACCACCAAAAGAACTCTCATTGGGTCGAACTTTGAGTTCCTAACTCTCCAAAAACTCAAACGGAGCAAAGTTTGGCCAAGTTCGTCCAAACCATATCAAAAACTCTCAATGGGATGAATTTTGGGTTCCGAGCTCTCAAATACTGAAACGGACATAGTTTGGACCATGTGTCGTCCAAACCACCTAAAGAACTCTCATTGGGCCGAACTTTGAGTTCCTAACTCTCCAAAAACTCAAACAGAGCAAAGTTTGGACCAAGTTCGTCCAAACCATATCAAAAACTCTCAATGGGACGAACTTTGGGTTCCGATCTCTCAAATACTGAAACGGAGCAAAGTTTGGACCAAGTGTCGTCCAAACCACCAAAAGAACTCTCATTGGGCCGAAGTTTGAGTTCCTAACTCTCCAAAAACTCAAACGGAGAAAAGTTTGGACCAAGTTCGTCCAAACAATATGAAGAACTGTCATTGGGACGAACTTTGGGTTCCGAGCTCTCAAATACTGAAACGGAGCAAAGTTTGGACCATGTGTTGTCCAAACCACCAAAAGAACTCTCATTGGCCCGAACTTTGAGTTGCTAACTCTCCAAAACTCAAACGGAGCAAAGTTCTGACCAAAATCGTCCAAACCATATCAAAAACTCGCAATGGGACGAACTTTGGGTTCTGAGCTCTCAAATACTGAAACGGAGCAAAGTTTGGACCAAGTGTCGTCCAAACCACCAAAAGAACTCTCATTGGGCCGAACTTTGAGTTCCTAACTCTCCAAAAACTCAAACGGAGCAAAGTTTGGACCAAATTCGTCCAAACCATATCAAAAACTCTCAATGGGACGAACTTTGGGTTCCGAGCGCTCAAATATTGAAACGGAGCAAAGTTTGGACCAAGTGTCGTCCAAACCACCAAAAGAACTCTCATTGGGCCGAACTTTGAGTTCCTAACTCTCCAAGAACTCAAACGGAGCAAAGTTTGGACCAAGTTCGTCAAACCATATCAAAAACTCTCAGTGGGACGTACTTTGGTTCCGAGCTCTCGAATACTGAAACGGAGCAAAGTTTGGACCAAGTGTCGTCCAAACCACCAAAAGAACTCTCATTGGGCCGAACTTTGAGTTCCGAACACTCCAAAAACTCAAACGGAGAAAGTTTGGACCAAGTTCATCCAAACCATATCAAAAACTCTCAATGGGACGAACTTTTGGTTCCGAGCTCTCAAATATTGAAACGGAGCAAAGTTTGGACCAAGTGTCGTTCAAACCACAAAAAGAACTCTCATTGGGCCGAACTTTGAGTTCCTAACTCTGCAAAAACTCAAACGGAGAAAAGTTTGGACCAAGTTCGTCCAAACCATATGAAGAACTGTCATTGGGACGAACTTTGGGTTCCGAGCTCTCGAATACTGAAACGGAGAAAGTTTGGACCATGTGTCGTCCAAACCACTTAAAGAACTCTCATTGGGGCGAACTTTGAGTTTTAACTCTCCAAAAACTCAAACTGAGCAAAGTTTGGACCAAGTTCGTCCAAACCATATGAAGAACTGTCATTGGGAAGAACTTTGGGTTCCGAGCTCTCAAATACTGAAACGGAGCAAAGTTTGGACCATGTGTCGTCCAAACCACCAAAAGAACTCTCATTGGGCCGAACTTTGAGTTCCTAACACTCCAAAATCTCAAACGGAGCAAAGTTTGTACCAAGTTCGTCCAAACCATATAAAAAACTCTCAATGGGACGAACTTTAGGTACCGAGCTCTCAAATATTGAAACAGAACAAAGTTTGGACCAAGTGTCGTCCAAACCACAAAAAGAACTCTCATTGGGCCCAACTTTGAGTTCCTAACTCTCCAAAAACTCAGACGGAGCAAAGTTTGGACCAAGTTCGTCCAAACCATATGAAGAACTGTCATTGGGACGAACTTTGGGTTCCGAGCTCTCAAATACTGAAACGGAGCAAACTTTGGACCATGTGTCGTCCAAACCACCAAAAGAACTCTCATTGGGCCGAACTTTGAGTTCCTAACTCTCCAAAAACTCAAACGGAGCAAAGTTTGGACCAAGTTCGTCAAACCATATCAAAAACTCTCAGTGGGACGAACTTTGGGTCCGAGCTCTCGAATACTGAAACGGAGCAAAGTTTGGACAAAGTGTCGTCCAAACCACCAAAATTTTTATCCTTGGTTGCTCCATGGTGGGGGTTCGATCCTGCATATACGCAGTTTACTGTTTATTTAACCGCCCAAATTTTATATCAAACAACCACCTGGCTCAGTGGTTGAGTGAGTTATTATCCTTGGCTGCTCTATGGTGGGGGTTCGATCCTGCATATATGCAGTTTACTGTTAATTTAACCGCCCAAATTTTTTTTTTTTAGGGCTAGTTTTCTCTGTTCTCTCTCCTTGGCGAAATTGGGCGACGGGATTCAGAGGGGCTAGTCCGGCAAGGCGGCGCTGCCGCCGTCCTTGTTTTTGGGTCATTTTGCTGGTTCTTGCATGTGTGTGCATGGTTCGTTTTCTGTTTCATGCGTGTGTGGGTTGATCTGACGATTGTATGACCCTTTTAATTTTCGTTTTCGAATGGTTTTATTTTAGGATTGTGTGCTGCTGGTGATCGTAGGTGGTTTCATATTTTCTGAATGTAGATGGTTTTTGGGGATCGTATGCTGGTGGGTTGCGATTAGGTTTTGTGGCTGTGGTGCTGTGTGATTGGGTCGATCAATTAGTGCTGAGTGAGTTTTGCAATCGGTTTGCGATTGTGCTACTGGGGCGTGGCCGATTGTGATCGATTGCTGTGGTCGGTTATTAAGCGGTGGGGTGTGCGATTTGTTGTGACTGAAAGCTTCGATGGGTAAAAAGCGTTCGCCTGCAAAGCAGAAGGTGCTTCTCTCTGATTTACGCGAGGCAGTGAGGGTGCAATCGGCTTCGTTGTCTGGGTTTCCTTCTGGTTCTTTGCTGAAGACGGGAGATGATGGTGATGTTCCTTTAAAGGATCCCCATGCTACGAGTTCAGGTTTGTCCAGGGTGTTTAATCCGGAGGAGTTACAGACTTCGAAGGAAAGCTTGGAGGTGTTGGCAGCTCAGATGAGGCGGTTGAAGGAGGTCCATGGCGGCGGTGATGTTTCTCGTCTTGCCCTAGATTGCTCGGGTCAGCAGGTCGGGTCAATTAATTCGATTGGGGTTGGGTGTCCCTCTGGGCAGAAGCTTGGGGTTGGGCGTGATGTGGTTGGGCCTGGAGTTGGGCCTAAGATGGATGGCTTGGGTAAGCAGATGGGCCTTAGTGAAGTGATTGTGGAAGTGGCTGGGACGAAAATTGTTGGGCTTGATGGGCCGAAGATGGGAGAGCCGAAGGGTTTAGGTGATGGGCGGAAGTCAAAGGCTGATTTGGGTGATGGTCTGAAGGTTTCTGAGTTGGGTTCTCAATTTGTGGAGGGTAAGGCTCCGATTGGGTCTACCACTAGTGGGCTGAGTGGGCCTTCTAAGGATGAGGGGTCAGTTTCCACGAGTGGGTTGGTCTCTCATTCTGGGAAGCAAGTGGGTATGGGGCCGATTGGAGCTGTCAAGGGTGAAAGAAGGTCTTGGGCTGCATTATTTGGGGTGCCAAAATCTTCTTCTACGTCCAAGCTTCAATTTGTTCCACCTATGGTGGTAAATGGTCGTCGGGTGGTGGTGCCTTCGGAGGATATTGTGAATGAGGGGATAAAATTGTGGCAGTGCTCACTTGTGGGCCAATTTGTGGACTCTCGAGTTCCTTTTCCCATCTTATCTCGGTTGGTTAATCGTATTTGGGGGCATCTTGAGGAGCCTTCCATTACAATAATGGAGAGTGGCCTGATTGTGTTCCAATTTAGACAAGAAGCGTCATGTGATTGGATTTTGTCGAATGGTCCATGGCATATTGGAGGTAAGCCTCTTCTTCTTCGTAAGTGGTTTCCGGGTATTGTTCCTCAAACTTTCTCGTTTGATAGTGTGCCTATTTGGGTGAAGTTGTCAAATTTGCCGCTTGAGTTATGGACGTCGAGTGGGATAAGTGTGGTGGCTAGTGCTATTGGTAGGCCGATGTGCCTTGATAAGGCGACGGAGGAGCGTCGTCGGTTGTCTTTTGCAAGGGTGTGTGTAGAAATTGAGCCGAAGGATGAATTACCTAGCTCGGTGGATGTTTGTGTGAGGGGAACAAATTTTGTTATTCCAGTTGAGTATGCTTGGATACCTAGAAGATGTCCCCATTGTTGTGTGTTTGGGCACTCGTTTTCAAGTTGTGTGAATAGGCCTAAGCAGGGCCATGTGGCGCCCTCACCTCCTAGTCCGAAGAGGCCTGTGGCAGAGGTTTCGCGTATTGTTACTCAGGGCTCTATCCCAATGAGGACGGGTGTTCAACCTTCTCCTCCTAGCCCGACGAGGCCTCTAGCAGAGGGTTCGCAGTTAGTTACTCAGGTCCCTAGCCCGGTAGGGATCAAGGGTCATGCCAGTTCCCGTGAGGGGGTTGACGGGAAGACCTTGGCCGTTACTCCAGAGGTTACCGATCCTCCTCCGTTAGCCATGGTGACTCCTCAGTCGAACTACATTACGTATGAGCGTGCTCCTCAGTTCAGTGTTGATTCCTTATTGGGCAAGGGAGGCTTCCCTTCTCCTTGAGTTATTCATGATAGGTTTAGTTGGTTGTTAGTACCCTACTCGGGGTGTGAGCTTTATCGTTTTCTTGCTTGGCGCGTCAGCTTCTTGCCGTGTGTCGTAGTCTTTTATTTTTCTCCCCTGCTCGGGGTGTGAGCTTGTCTGCACTCCCCTTCTTTGGGGTGAGTCATTTTGTTTTCCTTCTGCTCTGTTTCAATTTTCTTTCCCTACTCGGGGTGTGAGCTTAGTGTATTTGTGCCCTGGCCTCGGGCTATGAGGTCCTCCTTTTTGCATAGTTATATACATCTACCTTTGCAAAAAAAAAAACTGTCATTGGGAAGAACATTGGGTTCCGAGCTCTCAAATACTGAAACGGAGCAAAGTTTGGACCATGTGTCGTCCAAACCACCAAAAGAACTCTCATTGGGCCGAACTTTGAGTTCCTAACACTCCAAAAACTCAAACGGAGCAAAGTTTGGACCGAGTTCGTCCAAACCATATAAAAAACTCTCAATGGGACGAACTTTGGGTTCCGAGCTCTCAAATATTGAAACAGAGCAAAGTTTGGACCAAGTGTCGTCCAAACCACAAAAAGAACTCTCATTGGGCCGAACTTTGAGTTCCTAACTCTCCAAAAACTCAAACGGAGCAAAGTTTGGACCAAGTTCGTCCAACCCATATGAAGAACTGTCATTGGGACGAACTTTGCGTTCCGAGCTCTCAAATACTGAAACGGAGCAAACTTTGGACCATGTGTCGTCCAAACCACCAAAAGAACTCTCATTGGGCCGAACTTTGAGTTCCTAACTCTCCAAAAACTCAAACGGAGCAAAGTTTAGACCAAGTTCGTCAAAACCATATCAAAAACTCTCAATGGGACGAACTTTGGGTTCCGAGCTCTCAAATACTGAAACGGAGAAGAGTTTGGACCATGTGTCGTCCAAACCACCTAAAGAACTCTCATTGGGCCGAACTTTGAGTTCCTAACTCTCAAAAAACTCAAACGGAGCAAAGTTTGGACCAAGTTCGTCCAAACCATATCAAAAACTGTCAATGGGACGAACTTTGGGTTCCGAGCTCTCAAATACTGAAACGGGGCAAAGTTTGGACCAAGTGTCGTCCAAACCACCAAAAGAACTCTCATTGGGCCGAACTTTGAGTTCCTAACTCTCCAAAAACTCAAACGGTGCAAAGTTTGGACCAAGTTCGTCCAAACCATATGAAGAACTGTCATTGGGACGAACTTTTGGTTCCGAGCTCTCAAATACTGAAACGGAGCAAAGTTTGGACCATGTGTCGTCCAAACCACCAAAAGAACTCTCATTGGGCCGAACTTTGAGTTCCTAACTCTCCAAAAACTCAAACGGAGCAAAGTTTCGACCAAGTTCGTCCAAACCATATGAAAAACTGTCATTGGGACGAACTTTGGGTTCCGAGCTCTCAAATACTGAAACGGAGCAAAGTTTGGACCATGTGTCGTCCAAACCACCAAAAGAACTCTCATTGGGCCCAACTTTGAGTTCCTAACACTCCAAAAACTCAAACGGAGCAAAGTTTGGACCAAGTTCGTCCAAACCATATAAAAAACTCTCAATGGGACGAACTTTGGGTTCCGAGCTCTCAAATATTGAAACAGAGCAAAGTTTGGACCAAGTGTCGTCCAAACCACAAAAAGAACTCTCATTGGGCCGAACTTTGAGTTCCTAACTCTCCAAAAACTCAAACGGAGCAAAGTTTGGACCAAGTTCGTCCAAACCATATGAAGAACTGTCATTGGGACGAACTTTGGGTTCCGAGCTCTCAAATACTGAAACGGAGCAAACTTTGGACCATGTGTCGTCCAAACCACCAAAAGAACACTCATTGGGCCAAACTTTGAGTTCCTAACTCTCCAAAAACTCAAACGGAGCAAAGTTTGGACCAAGTTCGTCAAAACCGTATCAAAAACTCTCAATGGGACGAACTTTGGGTTCCGAGCTCTCAAATACTGAAACGGAGAAGAGTTTGGACCATGTGTCGTCCAAACCACCTAAAGAACTCTCATTGGGCCGAACTTTGAGTTCCTAACTGTCCAAAAACTCAAACGGAGCAAAGTTTGGACCAAGTTCGTCCAAACCATATCAAAAACTCTCAATGGGACGAACTTTCGGTTCCGAGCTCTCAAATACTGAAACGGGGAAAAGTTTGGACCAAGTGTCGTCCAAACCCACCAAAAGAACTCTCATTGGGCCGAACTTTGAGTTCCTAACTCTCCAAAAACTCAAACGGTGCAAAGTTTGGACCAAGTTCGTCCAAACCATATGAAGAACTGTCATTGGGACGAACTTTGGGTTCCGAGCTCTCAAATATTGAAACAGAGCAAAGTTTGGACCAAGTGTCGTCCAAACCAGAAAAAGAACTCTCATTGGGCGAACTTTGAGTTCCTAACTCTCCAAAAACTCAAACGGAGCAAAGTTTGGACCAAGTTTGTCCAAACCATATGAAGAACTGTCATTGGGACGAACTTTGGGTTCCGAGCTCTCAAATACTGAAATGGAGCAAACTTTGGACCATGTGTCGTCCAAACCACCAAAAGAATTCTCATTGGGCCGAACTTTGAGTTCCTAACTCTCCAAAAACTCAAACGGAGCAAAGTTTGGACCAAGTTCGTCCAAACCATATCAAAAACTCTCAATGCGACGAACTTTGGGTTCCGAGCTCTCAAATACTGAAACGGAGCAGCGTTTGGACCATGTGTCGTCCAAACCACCTAAAGAACTCTCATTGGGCCGATTTTTGAGTTCCTAACTCTCCAAAAACTCAAACGGAACAAAGTTTGGACCAAGTTCATCCAAACCATATCAAAAACTCTGAATGGGACGAACTTTGGGTTCCGAGCTCTCAAATACTGAAACGGAGCAAAGTTTGGACCAAGCGTCGTCCAAACCACCAAAAGAACTCTCATTGGGCCGAACTTTGAGTTCCTAACTCTCCAAAAACTCAAACGGAGCAAAGTTTGGACCAAGTTCGTCCAAACCATATCAAAAACTCTCAATGGGACGAACTTTGGGTTCCGAGCTCTCAAATACTGAAACGGAGCAGAGTTTGGACCATGTGTCGTCCAAACCACCTAAAGAACTCTCATTGGGCCGAACTTTGAGTTCCTAACTCTCTAAAAACTCAAAAGGAGCAAAGTTTGGACCAAGGTCGTCGAAACCATATGAAGAACTGTCATTAGGACGAACTTTGGGTTTCGTGCTCTCAAATACTGAAATGGAGCAAAGTTTGGACCATGTGTCGTCAAAACCACCTAAAGAACTCCCATTGGCCCGAACTTTGAGTTGCTAACTCTCCAAATACTCAAACGGAGCAAAGTTTGGACCAAGTTCGTCCAAACCATATGAAGAACTGTCATTGGGACGAACTTTGGGTTTCGAGCTCTCAAATACTGAAACGGAGCAAACTTTGGACCATGTGTCGTCCAAACCACCAAAAGAACTCTCATTGGGCCGAACTTTGAGTTCCTAACTCTCCGAAAACTCAAACGGAGCAAAGTTTGGACCAAGTTCGTCCAAACCATATGAAGAACTGTCATTGGGAAGAACTTTGGGTTCCGAGCTCTCAAATATTGAAACAGAGCAAAGTTTGGACCAAGTGTCGTCCAAACCAGAAAAAGAACTCTCATTGGGCCGAACTTTGAGTTCCTAACTCTCCAAAAACTCAAACGGAGCAAAGTTTGGACCAAGTTCGTCCAAACCATATGAAGAACTGTCATTGGGACGAACTTTGGGTTCCGAGCTCTCAAATACTGAAATGGAGCAAACTTTGGACCATGTGTCGTCCAAACCACCAAAAGAATTCTCATTGGGCCGAACTTTGAGTTCCTAACTCTCCAAAAACTCAAACGGAGCAAAGTTTGGACCAAGTTCGTCCAAACCATATCAAAAACTCTCAATGCGACGAACTTTGGGTTCCGAGCTCTCAAATACTGAAACGGAGCAGCGTTTGGACCATGTGTCGTCCAAACCACCTAAAGAACTCTCATTGGGCCGATTTTTGAGTTCCTAACTCTCCAAAAACTCAAACGGAACAAAGTTTGGACCAAGTTCATCCAAACCATATCAAAAACTCTCAATGGGACGAACTTTGGGTTCCGAGCTCTCAAATACTGAAACGGAGCAAAGTTTGGACCAAGCGTCGTCCAAACCACCAAAAGAACTCTCATTGGGCCGAACTTTGAGTTCCTAACTCTCCAAAAACTCAAACGGAGCAAAGTTTGGACCAAGTTCGTCCAAACCATATCAAAAACTCTCAATGGGACGAACTTTGGGTTCCGAGCTCTCAAATACTGAAACGGAGCAGAGTTTGGACCATGTGTCGTCCAAACCACCTAAAGAACTCTCATTGGGCCGAACTTTGAGTTCCTAACTCTCTAAAAACTCAAAAGGAGCAAAGTTTGGACCAAGGTCGTCCAAACCATATGAAGAACTGTCATTAGGACGAACTTTGGGTTCCGTGCTCTCAAATACTGAAATGGAGCAAAGTTTGGACCATGTGTCGTCAAAACCACCTAAAGAACTCCCATTGGCCCGAACTTTGAGTTGCTAACTCTCCAAATACTCAAACGGAGCAAAGTTTGGACCAAGTTCGTCCAAACCATATGAAGAACTGTCATTGGGACGAACTTTGGGTTTCGAGCTCTCAAATACTGAAACGGAGCAAACTTTGGACCATGTGTCGTCCAAACCACCAAAACAACTCTCATTGGGCCGAACTTTGAGTTCCTAACTCTCCGAAAACTCAAACGGAGCAAAGTTTGGACCAAGTTCGTCAAAACCATATGAAGAACTGTCATTGGGAAGAACTTTGGGTTCCGAGCTCTCAAATATTGAAACAGAGCAAAGTTTGGACCAAGTGTCGTCCAAACCAGAAAAAGAACTCTCATTGGGCCGAACTTTGAGTTCCTAACTCTCCAAAAACTCAAACGGAGCAAAGTTTGGACCAAGTTCGTCCAAACCATATGAAGAACTGTCATTGGGACGAACTTTGGGTTCCGAGCTCTCAAATACTGAAATGGAGCAAACTTTGGACCATGTGTCGTCCAAACCACCAAAAGAATTCTCATTGGGCCGAACTTTGAGTTCCTAACTCTCCAAAAACTCAAACGGAGCAAAGTTTGGACCAAGTTCGTCCAAACCATATCAAAAACTCTCAATGCGACGAACTTTGGGTTCCGAGCTCTCAAATACTGAAACGGAGCAGAGTTTGGACCATGTGTCGTCCAAACCACCTAAAGAACTCTCATTGGGCCGATTTTTGAGTTCCTAACTCTCCAAAAACTCAAACGGAACAAAGTTTGGACCAAGTTCATCCAAACCATATCAAAAACTCTCAATGGGACGAACTTTGGGTTCCGAGCTCTCAAATACTGAAACGGAGCAAAGTTTGGACCAAGTGTCGTCCAAACCACCAAAAGAACTCTCATTGGGCCGAACTTTGAGTTCCTAACTCTCCAAAAACTCAAACGGAGCAAAGTTTGGACCAAGTTCGTCCAAACCATATCAAAAACTCTCAATGGGACGAACTTTGGGTTCCGAGCTCTCAAATACTGAAACGGAGCAGAGTTTGGACCATGTGTCGTCAAAACCACCTAAAGAACTCTCATTGGGCCGAACTTTGAGTTCCTAACTCTCTAAAAACTCAAAACTAGCAAAGTTTGGACCAAGGTCGTCCAAACCATATGAAGAACTGTCATTAGGACGAACTTTGGGTTCCGTGCTCTCAAATACTGAAATGGAGCAAAGTTTGGACCATGTGTCGTCAAAACCACCTAAAGAACTCTCATTGGGCCGAACTTTGAGTTGCTAACTCTCCAAATACTCAAACGGAGCAAAGTTTGGACCAAGTTCGTCCAAACCATATGAAGAACTGTCATTGGGACGAACTTTGGGTTCCGAGCTCTCAAATACTGAAACGGAGCAAACTTTGGACCATGTGTCGTCCAAACCACCAAAAGAACTCTCATTGGGCCGAACTTTGAGTTCCTAACTCTCCAAAAACTCAAACGGAGCAAAGTTTGGACCAAGTTCGTCAAAACCATAACAAAAACTCTCAATGGGACGAACTTTGGGTTCCGAGCTCTCAAATACTGAAACGGAGAAGAGTTTGGACCATGTGTCGTCCAAACCACCTAAAGAACTCTCATTGGGCCGAACTTTGAGTTCCTAACTGTCCAAAAACTCAAACGGAGCAAAGTTTGGACCAAGTTCGTCCAAACCATATCAAAAACTCTCAATGGGACGAACTTTGGGTTCCGAGCTCTCAAATACTGAAACGGGGCAAAGTTTGGACCAAGTGTCGTCCAAACCACCAAAAGAACTCTCATTGGGCCGAACTTTGAGTTCCTAACTCTCCAAAAACTCAAACGGTGCAAAGTTTGGACCAAGTTCGTCCAAACCATATGAAGAACTGTCATTGGGACGAACTTCTGGTTCCGAGCTCTCAAATACTGAAACGGAGAAAACTTTGGACCATGTGTCGTCCAAACCACCAAAAGAACTCTCATTGGGCCGAACTTTGAGTTCCTAACTCTCCGAAAACGCAAACGGAGCAAAGTTTGGACCAAGTTCGTCCAAACCATATGAAGAACTGTCATTGGGAAGAACTTTGGGTTCCGAGCTCTCAAATATTGAAACAGAGCAAAGTTTGGACCAAGTGTCGTCCAAACCAGAAAAAGAACTCTCATTGGGCCGAACTTTGAGTTCCTAACTCTCCAAAAACTCAAACGGAGCAAAGTTTGGACCAAGTTCGTCCAAACCATATGAAGAACTGTCATTGGGACGAACTTTGGGTTCCGAGCTCTCAAATACTGAAATGGAGCAAACTTTGGACCATGTGTCGTCCAAACCACCAAAAGAATTCTCATTGGGCCGAACTTTGAGTTCCTAACTCTCCAAAAACTCAAACGGAGCAAAGTGTTATGAAACTCCCAAGAAATGGATCTAACAACCTTGCTAAAAAACAAGACCTTTAGATCTCAAATCTGAAAACCCCAAAGAACAATATGGAACCAACCCAAGGAAAAGTTTTGAAACGGATTACCTTGATGATCAATATCAAGAGTAAAGAAAACTTGTTTCTAAACTCGTGATTCGAATCACTCCACAAGAGGTTTGATCAACACCACTTGAATGACTCTAGCATGCAAGATCTAAACACAAGAAATTGCACAATTTGAAAAAAACTCAGCTCAACACAAAGCTAAGAGAAAACCCAATATATTTCACTCAAAATATTCTGGTTTGTGATACATCCAAGATGGCTTTTTTTAGCCTTCAAAATATAACCTAAATTCAGCTTAAATGACATATTTAAGAGTGTAACCTCCACAATATTAAAGCCCATAATCAGCCACTACTCAAATGTAACCTATAAGTTATGAAAAAGACTTAAAAACTGAAAATTATATAATGGAGGGCCATAAATCCGAGAATTGAACTCCAATGGTCAGCTTTGAGTTGTTTGTAACCTCCCATATTAATTGAAGCTTCACTTGGAGTAGTTTAAGCTTAAGTTCCATAAAGCCAACTATAGTTCATTAAATGCAAGTGAAAATGCATTTAACGTGTCTCCATCTTGAATCTCAATTTTGGAAATAGTGTAGGGAAATAGTCCAACATCTCCTTGAACGTCCTTTGTCGAGCTCACCATAGCTTGAATATAGGTGATTAATGCTTGTTGTATCTTCTTGGCTCTCGACCTTGTAATTGGACCTTGAGGCATGACAATAGATGTAGCTTGGTTCACATCATCTTCTCCCTCTTCAGAAGGATTCGTCCTCGAATCATAGCCATCACCTACATCAAAAGGACTCAAGTCAGCAACATTAAAGGTTGCACTAACACCATACTCACCTGGTAAATCAATTTTATAAGCATTGTCATTGATGCGCTCAAGAACTTGGAAAGGACCATCTCCTCTGGGCAAAAGTTTCGATCTTCTTTGTGTAGGAAACCTTTCTTTTCGAAAATGCACCCAAACCCAATCTCCAGGTTTGAAGACTAAAAGCTTGCGTCCCTTATTAATTCTTGAAGCAACCTTGGAATTATGCTTCTCAATGTTCTCTTTCACTTTTTGGTGCAGCTTATGAACAAAGTCAACCTTTGCATTGGCATCAAAACTCACAAACTCATTAGGGGGCATAGGTAATAAATCAATAGGAGTTAGAGGATTAAAGCCATAAACAATTTCAAAAGGAGTGCATTTAGTAGTGCTATGTACAGCCCTATTATATGCAAATTCTATGAATGGCAAACAATCCTCCCAAGTCTTAAGATTCTTGTCGATAATAGCTCTAAGCATAGTAGTCATGGTCCGATTAACAACCTCAGTTTGTCCATCCGTTTGTGGATGACATGTAGTTGAATACACTAGCTTAGTTCCCAATTTACCCCACAAAACACGCCAAAAGTGACTTAAAAATTTAACATCACGATCACTTACTATGCTTTTAGGAATACCATGCAATCTCACAACCTCCCTAAAAAATAAATCAGCAATATGCTTTGCATCATCAGTTTTGTGACAAGGAATAAAATGAGCCATTTTACTAAATCTATCAACCACAACAAAGATGCTATCCCTACCTTTCCTAGTTCTAGGTAAGCCTAAAACAAAATCCATTGATATATCAATCCAAGGACCATTAGGAATGGGCAAAGGTGAATACAAACCATGTGGTTGAAGCCTAGACTTAGCTTGTTTACATGTTATGCATCGTGCACACACTTTATTAACATCATGTCTCATTTTAGGCCAGTAAAAGTGTTCAGCAAGCATATCATAAGTTTTAGAAACTCCAAAATGAGCCATTAAGCCACCTCCATGAGCTTCCCTTACAAGTAACTCACGAATGGAACAAAATGGTATGCAAAGTTTCCCTTTTCTAAACAAAAATCCATCAAACAACATGTAATCATCCACAACAAGTCCTTTTTCACAAGATTCAACAAAAGGAGCAAAGAACACATCATGATGATACAAAGACTTTATATGCTCAAAACCCAAAAACTTAGCATTCAATCGGTTAAAAAGAGCATACCTTCGAGACAAAGCATCAGCAACAACATTCTCTTTACCTTGTTTATACTTAATGACATAAGGAAATGACTCGATGAACTCCACCCATTTAGCATGGCGACGATTGAGCTTATCTTGACCTCTCAAGTGTTTTAAACTCTCATGATCAGTATGAATAACAAACTCTTTAGGCCAAAGATAATGTTGCCAAGTTTGTAATGCACGAACCAAAGCATAAAGTTCTTTGTCATAAGTCGGATACTTCAAAGAAGCACCATTCAATTTTTCACTAAAGAACATTAAAGGTCTTTGATTTTGCATTAAAACAGCCCCTATTCCAACACCACTAGCATCACATTCAATTTCAAAAGTTAAGTCAAAATTAGGTAATGCCAGTAATGGAGCAGAACTCAATTTTTCTTTCAAAGTATTAAAAGCAAGTTCTTGGTCTTTTCCCCATTCAAAAGAAACATTTTTTTTAACAAGTTCATTCAAAGGTGAAGCAATAGTACTAAAATCCTTTATGAACCTACGATAAAATCCTGCAAGACCATGAAAACTTCTTACCTCACTTACACTTTTAGGTGTAGGCCAATCTCGTATTGCCTTTACCTTCTCCTCGTCAACCTCAACACCATTAGATGAAACGACAAATCCAAGAAAATTAACTTTTTCCATACAAAAGCTACATTTTTTAAAATTTGCATACAAGCATTCTTTTCGCAAAGTAATGAAAACAGAACGCACATGCTCAACATGCTCATCTAAGGATTTAGAATAAACAAGTATGTCATCAAAATACACAACCACAAACTTCCCTAAGTATTCACGCAAGACATGATTCATTAACCTCATGAATGTACTAGGTGCATTAGTCAATCCAAAAGGCATAACTAACCACTCATAAAGGCCATACTTAGTTTTGAAAGCGGTTTTCCATTCATCACCAATATGCATGCGAATTTGATGATAACCTGATTTCAAATCAATTTTAGTAAATAGACTACATCCATGCAACTCATCAAGCATATCATCTAATCTAGGAATTGGATGCCTATACTTAATAGTTATCTTGTTTATAGCCCTACAATCAACACACATCCGCCATGATCCATCTTTCTTAGGCACAAGAATAACCGGAACAGAACATGGACTCAAACTCTCACGCACATACCCTTTATCAAGGAGTTCACTTACTTGCCTTTGTATTTCTTCAGCCTCCTTTGGATTAGTCCTATATGCTGGACGATTTGGAATGGTCGCTCCCGAAATGAAGTCAATCTTGTGCTCAATTCCTCTAAGTGGTGGCAAACCACTTGGCATCTCCTCGGGAAATAAATCTTCAAACTCCTGCAAAAGTGTAACAAAAACACTAGGCAAAGAAGGGTTAAGCTCGTTAGTAAGAAAACAAGACCCTTTGTACAAAAGTACAAGAATGGTCCGGTTAGAGAGCAAAACATTCCTAGCCTCACTTGATCTAACATACAAGCTCACTATTTTGGCTTTTCTCTCATTTTTCTCTCTAGGCCGATTGCTAGTCACTTGCTTTTCACTCAACTCTTTTTTTTCTCTCAATTCTTTTTCTTTCATTTCTTTTGAACCTTTTGCTTTTGCATCGACCTCTTGCCTTTTCTTTTCAAGTTTACATTGATCAATATACACGTCTGTTGGAGACAAAGGTACAAGAGTAGTTTTTCTCCCATTATGAGTAAAAGAGTAACGATTAGCATACCCATCATAGACTACCCGACGATCAAATTGCCAAGGTCTCCCCAACAATAAATCCCCAGCATGCATGGATACAACATCACACAAAACATCATCAGCATACTTCCCAATGGTAAAAGAAACAAGAGCTTGCCTACTTACCCTTACCTCCCCACAATCATTCAACCATTGAAGCCTATATGGTTTAGGATGGGGTTTGGTTTCTAAATTAAGTCTCTTGACCAGAATGGAACTCACAACATTGGTACAACTACCACTATCGATAACCACACTACAAGGTACAGATTGAACAAGACACCTAGTGTGAAATAAGTTCTCCCGTTGGTCTAGACTATCCTCCTTAATTTGGGTGTTTAAAGCTCTCCTAGTGACTAAGGACATATAAGTAGGATCCTCTTCACTAAACTCATCACTTTCACACTCTACTTTTCCTTCCTCTATGACCTCATCTTCCTCTTCATCCTCCGTCACAAACTCTCCCTCTCGAAGGATCATCGTTCTCCTATTTGGGCAATCTCTACTATAATGACCTACCCCTTGACATTTCCAGCACTTCAAATCCCTATTTCGCACATTAGATTCATCTACCTTCTCTTTCCCCTTCTTGGAACTCTCCCCCTTTTCAAACTTCTCTTTAGGTTTCTCATACCCCTCTCGATTTCTAGGCTTATAATCAATACTCTTACTATCCCTTTTCCATGATGAGCTAGAGTTGGAAAAGTGTTTAGAAGAATACCGTCGTGACTTTCGTTGGAGTTGCCTCTCAATTTTGATTGCAATATGCAGCATCTCTTCCATGTCAAAATAAGGTTGTAGATCAACCTTGTCCGCAATCTCCGTGTTTAGCCCATTAAGAAACCGTGCCATGAGATTCTCCATGTCTTCATCTATATCAAGTCGATCCATCAACGTATCCATCTCCTTGTAATAATCCTCCACGGACTTACTTCCTTGTTTCAATGCTTGAAGCTTTTGCGCCATGTCCCGTTGAAAATGTTTTGGAACAAAACGCTTCCTCATGGCCTCCTTGAACTCGTACCAATCATCGATCGGTGCCTCAAGATTTCTTCTCCTACTTGACATCAACTTATCCCACCATGTTTGAGCATATTGTTTAAATTGAGCAACACATAATATTACCTTCTTTTCATCACTGAAATTATGGCAATTGAATACGGACTCCACTGACTTCTCCCATTCAAGGTATTCCTCCGGATCGGTTTTGCCATAGAACTTTGGAAGCTTCAATTTGATGTTACCCACATTTCGATCAACTCCCTCATATTGAGGAACTCGTTGTTGGAAAATATGATGTCCTCGTCCACGACCTCGCCCTCTTTCCATGCCACGACCAGCACGTCTTTGTCTTCCTCTTGGAACCGCTACCAAGGTAACTTGGTCATCATCTGGTTGATCGGAACCATCATCCTCATAGTCATCCTCTCGATCATTGTCAATACGTGGTGGTGGAACTCTCTCACGAGGTTGGTACTGAGCCTCCAACCTTCCCATGCGTTCGGACAACTCTTCTATACCACGAATCATTCTTTCCATGGTTCCTTGTTGTGCCTCTCTCATCCGTGCTTCAGTAATGTTAGGATCATTCTCATGATTTGCCATACTACAAAACAAAGTTAAGTGACAAAAAAAAAAATAATAATGGACCTCACAAGCGCTCCCTCACACGTTTCACTCGTTAATGAAGACCACTCGTGTTTAACACTCAACACTCAAAACAATGTACCACTCCCTTACAATCACACCCTCACAAATTGGCACACAGAAATCACACTCCAAAACAGATTGGTATTAAGTCTAGCAAAGTTAAAGAGCTAAGCAGTGCAATTCAAGTGATTAGTCCACACACTTAGAACACAATCAAAGGTATTAAAGGAGCAATCCGAATAACAACAAAGAAACAAGTTTAAGAAAAAAAAATATTGGAATATGATTAGGGAAGAAAGAAACAAACTTAGAACAAAGAGAAACAAAGTTGGACAGAATTGAAATGGTATGCAAAGTAGTTACTAAGTTGAATTCAAAAAAATTGATAAAGATGATGTTAACTCCGGGCAAATGATGAATAATGGTGTTTAATTCAGCCTTAGTAACAGATAGGAGTTAAATATAACAGCAACAAAAGAGAATTGACTAAGCCCAATTGTAACTGCCACATTTAATGCCCAACGGTTTTCTTTTGTTTGAATTCTGGATGTAACTGATATGTTGGAACTTTAAACGGTCAAATCTGAATCTAAGAAGAGAGTATTAACATTAGAACATTCAGATGAACATGCTTTCAAACAATGAATACAAAGAAGTCAGCAAGAATTTGCTCTCGGGCTGTACAGATTTCCTTTGACAGATTTTCAAAATATGCCTAAATCACCCTGAAGCAAACCGATTTAGAAGTTCTCAATGAAGGAAAAGTTGTAGATAAGACTTCAATCTAAAACTTTGTAGAAGACAAGAACATGAAATGAAGAACGGAAATGATATATTTTTTTTCTTTTTTAAGACAGCAGAATAGCATGCCCAGATTTACGAAAACTGAAGAAAAAAAACAAATAGAACAAAAAGATAAACACAAGGAAACATATGTCCGATCAAAGAGCCTAATTCTCTGATACCAAATGTTATGAAACTCCCAAGAAATGGATCTAACAACCTTGCTAAAAAACAAGACCTTTAGATCTCAAATCTGAAAACCCCAAAGAACAATATGGAACCAACCCAAGGAAAAGTTTTGAAACGGATTACCTTGATGATCAATATCAAGAGTAAAGAAAACTTGTTTCTAAACTCGTGATTCGAATCACTCCACAAGAGGTTTGATCAACACCACTTGAATGACTCTAGCATGCAAGATCTAAACACAAGAAATTGCACAATTTGAAAAAAACTCAGCTCAACACAAAGCTAAGAGAAAACCCAATATATTTCACTCAAAATATTCTGGTTTGTGTTACATCCAAGATGGCTTTTTATAGCCTTCAAAATATAACCTAAATTCAGCTTAAATGACATATTTAAGAGTGTAACCTCCACAATATTAAAGCCCATAATCAGCCACTACTCAAATGTAACCTATAAGTTATGAAAAAGACTTAAAAACTGAAAATTATATAATGGAGGGCCATAAATCCGAGAATTGAACTCCAATGGTCAGCTTTGAGTTGTTTGTAACCTCCCATATTAATTGAAGCTTCACTTGGAGTAGTTTAAGCTTAAGTTCCATAAAGCCAACTATAGTTCATTAAATGCAAGTGAAAATGCATTTAACGTGTCTCCATCTTGAATCTCAATTTTGGAAATAGTGTAGGGAAATAGTCCAACATCTCCTTGAACGTCCTTTGTCGAGCTCACCATAGCTTGAATATAGGTGATTAATGCTTGTTGTATCTTCTTGGCTCTCGACCTTGTAATTGGACCTTGAGGCATGACAATAGATGTAGCTTGGTTCACATCACAAAGTTTGGACCAAGTTCGTCCAAACCATATCAAAAACTCTCAATGCGACGAACTTTGGGTTCCGAGCTCTCAAATACTGAAACGGAGCAGAGTTTGGACCATGTGTCGTCCAAACCACCTAAAGAACTCTCATTGGGCCGATTTTTGAGTTCCTAACTCTCCAAAAACTCAAACGGAACAAAGTTTGGACCAAGTTCATGCAAACCATATCAAAAACTCTCAATGGGACGAACTTTGGGTTCCGAGCTCTCAAATACTGAAACGGAGCAAAGTTTGGACCAAGTGTCGTCCAAACCACCAAAAGAACTCTCATTGGGCCGAACTTTGAGTTCCTAACTCTCCAAAAACTCAAACGGAGCAAAGTTTGGACCAAGTTCGTCCAAACCATATCAAAAACTCTCAATGGGACGAACTTTGGGTTCCGAGCTCTCAAATACTGAAACGGAGCAGAGTTTGGACCATGTGTCGTCCAAACCACCTAAAGAACTCTCATTGGGCCGATTTTTGAGTTCCTAACTCTCCAAAAACTCAAACGGAACAAAGTTTGGACCAAGTTCATGCAAACCATATCAAAAACTCTCAATGGGACGAACTTTGGGTTCCGAGCTCTCAAATACTGAAACGGAGCAAAGTTTGGACCAAGTGTCGTCCAAACCACCAAAAGAACTCTCATTGGGCCGAACTTTGAGTTCCTAACTCTCCAAAAACTCAAACGGAGCAAAGTTTGGACCAACTTCGTCCAAACCATATCAAAAACTCTCAATGGGACGAACTTTGGGTTCCGAGCTCTCAAATACTGAAACGGAGCAGAGTTTGGACCATGTGTCGTCCAAACCACCTAAAGAACTCTCATTGGGCCGAACTTTGAGTTCCTAACTCTCTAAAAACTCAAAAGGAGCAAAGTTTGGACCAAGGTCGTCCAAACCATATGAAGAACTGTCATTAGGACGAACTTTGGGTTCCGTGCTCTCAAATACTGAAATGGAGCAAAGTTTGGACCATGTGTCGTCAAAACCACCTAAAGAACTCTCATTGGGCCGAACTTTGAGTTGCTAACTCTCCAAATACTCAAACGGAGCAAAGTTTGGACCAAGTTCGTCCAAACCATATGAAGAATTGTCATTGGGACGAACTTTGGGTTCCGAGCTCTCAAATACTGAAATGGAGCAAAGTTTGGACCATGTGTTGTCCAAACCACCTAAAGAACTCTCATTGGGCCGAACTTTGAGTTGCTAACTCCCCAAAAACTCAAACGGAGCAAAGTTTGGACCAAGTTCGTCCAAACCATATCAAAAACTCTCAATGGGACGAACTTTGGGTTCCGAGCTCTCAAATACTGAAACGGAGCAGAGTTTGGACCATGTGTCGTCCAAACCACAAAAAGAACTCTCATTGGGCCGAACTTTGAGTTCCTAACTCTCCAAAAACTCAAACGGAGCAAAGTTTGGACCAAGTTCGTCCAAACCATATGAAGAACTGTCATTGGGACGAACTTTGGGTTCCGAGCTCTCAAATACTGAAACGGAGCAAACTTTGGACCATGTGTCGTCCAAACCACCAAAAGAACTCTCATTGGGCCGAACTTTGAGTTCCTAACTCTCCAAAAACTCAAACGGAGCAAAGTTTGGACCAAGTTCGTCAAAACCATATAAAAAACTCTCAATGGGACGAACTTTGGGTTCCGAGCTCTCAAATACTGAAACGGAGAAGAGTTTGGACCATGTGTCGTCCAAACCACCTAAAGAACTCTCATTGGGCCGAACTTTGAGTTCCTAACTGTCCAAAAACTCAAACGGAGCAAAGTTTGGACCAAGTTCGTCCAAACCATATAAAAAACTCTCAATGGGACGAACTTTGGGTTCCGAGCTCTCAAATACTGAAACGGGGCAAAGTTTGGACCAAGTGTCGTCCAAACCACCAAAAGAACTCTCATTGAGCCGAACTTTGAGTTCCTAACTCTCCAAAAACTCAAACGGCGCAAAGTTTGGACCAAGTTCGTCCAAACCATATCAAAAACTCTCAATGGGACGAACTATGGGTTCCGAGCTCTCAAATACTGAAAAGGAGCAGAGTTTGGACCATGTGTCGTCCAAACCACCTAAAGAACTCTCATTGGGCCGAACTTTAAGTTCCTAACTCTCCAAAAACTCAAACGGAGCAAAGTTTGGACCAAGTTCGTCCAAAACATATCAAAAACTCTCAATGGGACGAACTTTGGGTTCCGAGCTCTCAAATACTGAAACGGAGCAAAGTTTGGACCAAGTGTCGTCCAAACCACCAAAAGAACTCTCATTGGGCCGAACTTTGAGTTCCTAACTCTCCAAAAACTCAAACGGAGCAAAGTTTGGACCAAGTTCGTCCAAACCATATCAAAAACTCTCAATGGGACGAACTTTGGGTTCCGAGCTCTCAAATACTGAAAAGGAGCAGAGTTTGGACCATGTGTCGTCCAAACCACCTAAAGAACTCTCATTGGGCCGAACTTTGAGTTCCTAACTCTCCAAAAACTCAAACGGAGCAAAGTTTGGACTAAGTTCGTCCAAACCATATCAAAAACTCTCAATGGGACGAACTTTGGGTTCCGAGCTCTCAAATACTGAAACGGAGCAAAGTTTGGACCAAGTGTCGTCCAAACCACCAAAAGAACTCTCATTGGGCCGAACTTTGAGTTCCTAACTCTCCAAAAACTCAAACGGAGCAAAGTTTGGACCAAGTTCGTCCAAACCATATCAAAAACTCTCAATGGGACGAACTTTGGGTTCCGAGCTCTCAAATACTGAAACGGAGCAAAGTTTGGACCAAGTGTCGTCCAAACCACCAAAAGAACTCTCATTGGGCCTAACTTTGAGTTCCTAACTCTCCAAAAACTCAAACGGAGCAAAGTTTGGACCAAGTTCGTCCAAATCATATGAAGAACTGTCATTGGGACGAACTTTGGGTTCCGAGCTTTCAAATACTGAAACGGAGAAAAGTTTGGACCATGTGTTGTCCAAACCACCAAAAGAACTCTCATTGGGCCGAACTTTTAGTTCCTAACTCTCCAAAAACTCAAACGGAGCAAAGTTTGGACCAAGTTCGTCAAAACCATATAAAAACTCTCAATGGGACGAACTTTGGGTTCCGAGCTCTCAAATACTGAAACGGAGAAGAGTTTGGACCATGTGTCGTCCAAACCACCTAAAGAACTCTCATTGGGCCGAACTTTGAGTTCCTAACTGTCCAAAAACTCAAACGGAGCAAAGTTTGGACCAAGTTCGTCCAAACCATATCAAAAACTCTCAATGGGACGAACTTTGGGTTCCGAGCTCTCAAATACTGAAACGGGGCAAAGTTTGGACCAAGTGTCGTCCAAACCACCAAAAGAACTCTCATTGGGCCGAACTTTGAGTTCCTAACTCTCCAAAAACTCAAACGGTGCAAAGTTTGGACCAAGTTCGTCCAAACCATATCAAAAACTCTCAATGGGACGAACTATGGGTTCCGAGCTCTCAAATACTGAAAAGGAGCAGAGTTTGGACCATGTGTCGTCCAAACCACTTAAAGAACTCTCATTGGGCCGAACTTTGAGTTCCTAACTCTCCAAAAACTCAAACGGAGCAAAGTTTGGACCAAGTTCGTCCAAACCATATCAAAAACTCTCAATGGGACGAACTTTGGGTTCCGAGCTCTCAAATACTGAAACGGAGCAAAGTTTGGACCAAGTGTCGTCCAAACCTCCAAAAGAACTCTCATTGGGCCGAACTTTGAGTTCCTAACTCTCCAAAAATTCAAACGGAGCAAAGTTTGGATCAAGTTCGTCCAAACCATATCAAAAACTCTCAATGGGACGAACTTTGGGTTCCGAGCTCTCAAATACTGAAACGGAGCAAAGTTTGGACCAAGTGTCGTCCAAACCACCAAAAGAACTCTCATTGGGCCGAACTTTGAGTTCCTAACTCTCCAAAAACTCAAACGGAGCAAAGTTTGGACCAAGTTCGTCCAAATCATATGAAGAACTGTCATTGGGACGAACTTTGGGTTCCGAGCTTTCAAATACTGAAACGGAGAAAAGTTTGGACCATGTGTTGTCCAAACCACCAAAAGAACTCTCATTGGGCCGAACTTTTAGTTCCTAACTCTCCAAAAACTCAAACGGAGCAAAGTTTGGACAAAAATCGTCCAAACCATATCAAAAACTCTCAATGGGACGAACTTTGGGTTCCGAGCTCTCAAATACTGAAACGGAGCAAAGTTTGGACCAAGTTTCGTCCAAACCACCAAAAGAACTCTCATTGGGCCGAACTTTGAGTTCCTAACTCTCCAAAAACTCAAACGGAGCAAAGTTTTTACCAAGTTCGTCCCAACCATATGAAGAACTGTCATTGGGACGAACTTTGGGTTCTGAGCTCTCGAATACTGAAACGGAGAAAAGTTTGGACCATGTGTCGTCAAAACCACCTAAAGAACTCTCATTGGGCCGAACTTTGAGTTCCTAACTCTCCAAAAACTCAAACGGAGCAAAGTTTGGACCCAGTTCGTCCAAACCATATCAAAAACTCTCATTGGGACAAACCTTGGGTTCCTAGCTCTCAAATACCGAAACGGAGCAAAGTTTGGACCATGTGTCGTTCAAACCACAAAAAGGACTCTCATAGGGCCGAACTTTGAGTTCCTAACTCTCCAAGAACTCAAACGGAGCAAAGTTTGGACCAAGTTCGTCCAAACCTTATCAAAAATTCTCAATGGGACGAACTTTGGGTTCCGAGCTCTCAAATACTGAAACGGAGCAAAGTTTGGACAAAGTGTCGTCCAAACCACCAAAAGAACTCTCATTGGGCCGAACTTTGAGTTTTAACTCTCCAAAAACTCAAATGGAGCAAAGTTTGGACCAAGTTCGTCCAAACCATATGAAGAACTGTCATTGGGAAGAACTTTGGGTTCCGAGCTCTCAAATACTGAAACGGAGCAAGGTTTCGACCATGTGTCGTCCAAACCACATAAAGAACTCTCATTGGGCCGAACTTTGAGTTCCTAACTCTCCAAAAACTCAAACGGAGCAAAGTTTGGTCTAAGTTCGTGCAAACCATATGAAAAACTGTCATTCCGACGAACCTTGGGTTCCGAGCTCTCAAATACTGAAACGGAGCTAAGTTTGGACCATGTGTCGTCCAAACCACCAAAAGAACTCTCATTGGGCCGAACTTTGAGTTTTAACTCTCCAAAAACTCAAACGGGGCAAAGTTTGGACCAAGTTCGTCCAAACCATATGAAGAACTGTCATTGGGAAGAACTTTGGGTTCCGAGCTCTCAAATATTGAAACAGAGCAAAGTTTGGACCAAGTGTCGTCCAAACCAGAAAAAGAACTCTCATTGGGCCGAACTTTGAGTTCCTAACTCTCCAAAAACTCAAACGAAGCAAAGTTTGGACCAAGTTCGTCCAAACCATATGAATTACTGTCATTGGGACGAACTTTGGATTCCGAGCTCTCAAATACTTAAACGGAGCAAACTTTGGACCATGTGTCGTCCAAACCACCAAAAGAATTCTCATTGGGCCGAACTTTGAGTTCCTAACTCTCCAAAAACTCAAACGGAGCAAAGTTTGGACCAGGTTCGTCCAAACCATATCAAAAACTCTCAATGCGACGAACTTTGGGTTCCGAGCTCTCAAATACTGAAACGGAGCAGAGTTTGGACCATGTGTCGTCCAAACCACCTAAAGAACTCTCATTGGGCCGATTTTTGAGTTCCTAACTCTCCAAAAACTCAAACGGAATAAAGTTTGGACCAAGTTCGTCCAAACCATATCAAAAACTCTCAATGCGACGAACTTTGGGTTCCGAGCTCTCAAATACTGAAACGGAGCAGAGTTTGGACCATGTGTCGTCCAAACCACCTAAAGAACTCTCATTGGGCCGATTTTTGAGTTCCTAACTCTCCAAAAACTCAAACGGAACAAAGTTTGGACCAAGTTCATGCAAACCATATCAAAAACTCTCAATGGGACGAACTTTGGGTTCCGAGCTCTCAAATACTGAAACGGAGCAAAGTTTGGACCAAGTGTCGTCCAAACCACCAAAAGAACTCTCATTGGGCCGAACTTTGAGTTCCTAACTCTCCAAAAACTCAAACGGAGCAAAGTTTGGACCAAGTTCGTCCAAACCATATCAAAAACTCTCAATGGGACGAACTTTGGGTTCCGAGCTCTCAAATACTGAAACGGAGCAGAGTTTGGACCATGTGTCGTCCAAACCACCTAAAGAACTCTCATTGGGCCGATTTTTGAGTTCCTAACTCTCCAAAAACTCAAACGGAACAAAGTTTGGACCAAGTTCATGCAAACCATATCAAAAACTCTCAATGGGACGAACTTTGGGTTCCGAGCTCTCAAATACTGAAACGGAGCAAAGTTTGGACCAAGTGTCGTCCAAACCACCAAAAGAACTCTCATTGGGCCGAACTTTGAGTTCCTAACTCTCCAAAAACTCAAACGGAGCAAAGTTTGGACCAACTTCGTCCAAACCATATCAAAAACTCTCAATGGGACGAACTTTGGGTTCCGAGCTCTCAAATACTGAAACGGAGCAGAGTTTGGACCATGTGTCGTCCAAACCACCTAAAGAACTCTCATTGGGCCGAACTTTGAGTTCCTAACTCTCTAAAAACTCAAAAGGAGCAAAGTTTGGACCAAGGTCGTCCAAACCATATGAAGAACTGTCATTAGGACGAACTTTGGGTTCCGTGCTCTCAAATACTGAAATGGAGCAAAGTTTGGACCATGTGTCGTCAAAACCACCTAAAGAACTCTCATTGGGCCGAACTTTGAGTTGCTAACTCTCCAAATACTCAAACGGAGCAAAGTTTGGACCAAGTTCGTCCAAACCATATGAAGAATTGTCATTGGGACGAACTTTGGGTTCCGAGCTCTCAAATACTGAAATGGAGCAAAGTTTGGACCATGTGTTGTCCAAACCACCTAAAGAACTCTCATTGGGCCGAACTTTGAGTTGCTAACTCCCCAAAAACTCAAACGGAGCAAAGTTTGGACCAAGTTCGTCCAAACCATATCAAAAACTCTCAATGGGACGAACTTTGGGTTCCGAGCTCTCAAATACTGAAACGGAGCAGAGTTTGGACCATGTGTCGTCCAAACCACAAAAAGAACTCTCATTGGGCCGAACTTTGAGTTCCTAACTCTCCAAAAACTCAAACGGAGCAAAGTTTGGACCAAGTTCGTCCAAACCATATGAAGAACTGTCATTGGGACGAACTTTGGGTTCCGAGCTCTCAAATACTGAAACGGAGCAAACTTTGGACCATGTGTCGTCCAAACCACCAAAAGAACTCTCATTGGGCCGAACTTTGAGTTCCTAACTCTCCAAAAACTCAAACGGAGCAAAGTTTGGACCAAGTTCGTCAAAACCATATAAAAAACTCTCAATGGGACGAACTTTGGGTTCCGAGCTCTCAAATACTGAAACGGAGAAGAGTTTGGACCATGTGTCGTCCAAACCACCTAAAGAACTCTCATTGGGCCGAACTTTGAGTTCCTAACTGTCCAAAAACTCAAACGGAGCAAAGTTTGGACCAAGTTCGTCCAAACCATATAAAAAACTCTCAATGGGACGAACTTTGGGTTCCAAGCTCTCAAATACTGAAACGGGGCAAAGTTTGGACCAAGTGTCGTCCAAACCACCAAAAGAACTCTCATTGAGCCGAACTTTGAGTTCCTAACTCTCCAAAAACTCAAACGGCGCAAAGTTTGGACCAAGTTCGTCCAAACCATATCAAAAACTCTCAATGGGACGAACTATGGGTTCCGAGCTCTCAAATACTGAAAAGGAGCAGAGTTTGGACCATGTGTCGTCCAAACCACCTAAAGAACTCTCATTGGGCCGAACTTTAAGTTCCTAACTCTCCAAAAACTCAAACGGAGCAAAGTTTGACCAAGTTCGTCCAAAACATATCAAAAACTCTCAATGGGACGAACTTTGGGTTCCGAGCTCTCAAATACTGAAACGGAGCAAAGTTTGGACCAAGTGTCGTCCAAACCACCAAAAGAACTCTCATTGGGCCGAACTTTAAGTTCCTAACTCTCCAAAAACTCAAACGGAGCAAAGTTTGGACCAAGTTCGTCCAAACCATATCAAAAACTCTCAATGGGACGAACTTTGGGTTCCGAGCTCTCAAATACTGAAAAGGAGCAGAGTTTGGACCATGTGTCGTCCAAACCACCTAAAGAACTCTCATTGGGCCGAACTTTGAGTTCCTAACTCTCCAAAAACTCAAACGGAGCAAAGTTTGGACTAAGTTCGTCCAAACCATATCAAAAACTCTCAATGGGACGAACTTTGGGTTCCGAGCTCTCAAATACTGAAACGGAGCAAAGTTTGGACCAAGTGTCGTCCAAACCACCAAAAGAACTCTCATTGGGCCGAACTTTGAGTTCCTAACTCTCCAAAAACTCAAACGGAGCAAAGTTTGGACCAAGTTCGTCCAAACCATATCAAAAACTCTCAATGGGACGAACTTTGGGTTCCGAGCTCTCAAATACTGAAACGGAGCAAAGTTTGGACCAAGTGTCGTCCAAACCACCAAAAGAACTCTCATTGGGCCGAACTTTGAGTTCCTAACTCTCCAAAAACTCAAACGGAGCAAAGTTTGGACCAAGTTCGTCCAAATCATATGAAGAACTGTCATTGGGACGAACTTTGGGTTCCGAGCTTTAAAATACTGAAACGGAGAAAAGTTTGGACCATGTGTTGTCCAAACCACCAAAAGAACTCTCATTGGGCCGAACTTTTAGTTCCTAACTCTCCAAAAACTCAAACGGAGCAAAGTTTGGACAAAAATCGTCCAAACCATATCAAAAACTCTCAATGGGACGAACTTTGGGTTCCGAGCTCTCAAATACTGAAACGGAGCAAAGTTTGGACCAAGTTTCGTCCAAACCACCAAAAGAACTCTCATTGGGCCGAACTTTGAGTTCCTAACTCTCCAAAAACTCAAACGGAGCAAAGTTTTTACCAAGTTCGTCCCAACCATATGAAGAACTGTCATTGGGACGAACTTTGGGTTCTGAGCTCTCGAATACTGAAACGGAGAAAAGTTTGGACCATGTGTCGTCAAAACCACCTAAAGAACTCTCATTGGGCCGAACTTTGAGTTCCTAACTCTCCAAAAACTCAAACGGAGCAAAGTTTGGACCCAGTTCGTCCAAACCATATCAAAAACTCTCATTGGGACAAACCTTGGGTTCCTAGCTCTCAAATACCGAAACGGAGCAAAGTTTGGACCATGTGTCGTTCAAACCACAAAAAGGACTCTCATAGGGCCGAACTTTGAGTTCCTAACTCTCCAAGAACTCAAACGGAGCAAAGTTTGGACCAAGTTCGTCCAAACCATATCAAAAACTCTCAATGGGACGAACTTTGGGTTCCGAGCTCTCAAATACTGAAACGGAGCAAAGTTTGGACCAAGTTTCGTCCAAACCACCAAAAGAACTCTCATTGGGCCTAACTTTGAGTTCCTAACTCTCCAAAAACTCAAACGGAGCAAAGTTTGGACCAAGTTCGTCCAAATCATATGAAGAACTGTCATTGGGACGAACTTTGGGTTCCGAGCTTTCAAATACTGAAACGGAGAAAAGTTTGGACCATGTGTTGTCCAAACCACCAAAAGAACTCTCATTGGGCCGAACTTTTAGTTCCTAACTCTCCAAAAACTCAAACGGAGCAAAGTTTGGACCAAGTTCGTCAAAACCATATAAAAAACTCTCAATGGGACGAACTTTGGGTTCCGAGCTCTCAAATACTGAAACGGAGAAGAGTTTGGACCATGTGTCGTCCAAACCACCTAAAGAACTCTCATTGGGCCGAACTTTGAGTTCCTAACTGTCCAAAAACTCAAACGGAGCAAAGTTTGGACCAAGTTCGTCCAAACCATATCAAAAACTCTCAATGGGACGAACTTTGGGTTCCGAGCTCTCAAATACTGAAACGGGGCAAAGTTTGGACCAAGTGTCGTCCAAACCACCAAAAGAACTCTCATTGGGCCGAACTTTGAGTTCCTAACTCTCCAAAAACTCAAACGGTGCAAAGTTTGGACCAAGTTCGTCCAAACCATATCAAAAACTCTCAATGGGACGAACTATGGGTTCCGAGCTCTCAAATACTGAAAAGGAGCAGAGTTTGGACCATGTGTCGTCCAAACCACTTAAAGAACTCTCATTGGGCCGAACTTTGAGTTCCTAACTCTCCAAAAACTCAAACGGAGCAAAGTTTGGACCAAGTTCGTCCAAACCATATCAAAAACTCTCAATGGGACGAACTTTGGGTTCCGAGCTCTCAAATACTGAAACGGAGCAAAGTTTGGACCAAGTGTCGTCCAAACCTCCAAAAGAACTCTCATTGGGCCGAACTTTGAGTTCCTAACTCTCCAAAAATTCAAACGGAGCAAAGTTTGGATCAAGTTCGTCCAAACCATATCAAAAACTCTCAATGGGACGAACTTTGGGTTCCGAGCTCTCAAATACTGAAACGGAGCAAAGTTTGGACCAAGTGTCGTCCAAACCACCAAAAGAACTCTCATTGGGCCGAACTTTGAGTTCCTAACTCTCCAAAAACTCAAACGGAGCAAAGTTTGGACCAAGTTCGTCCAAATCATATGAAGAACTGTCATTGGGACGAACTTTGGGTTCCGAGCTTTAAAATACTGAAACGGAGAAAAGTTTGGACCATGTGTTGTCCAAACCACCAAAAGAACTCTCATTGGGCCGAACTTTTAGTTCCTAACTCTCCAAAAACTCAAACGGAGCAAAGTTTGGACAAAAATCGTCCAAACCATATCAAAAACTCTCAATGGGACGAACTTTGGGTTCCGAGCTCTCAAATACTGAAACGGAGCAAAGTTTGGACCAAGTTTCGTCCAAACCACCAAAAGAACTCTCATTGGGCCGAACTTTGAGTTCCTAACTCTCCAAAAACTCAAACGGAGCAAAGTTTTTACCAAGTTCGTCCCAACCATATGAAGAACTGTCATTGGGACGAACTTTGGGTTCTGAGCTCTCGAATACTGAAACGGAGAAAAGTTTGGACCATGTGTCGTCAAAACCACCTAAAGAACTCTCATTGGGCCGAACTTTGAGTTCCTAACTCTCCAAAAACTCAAACGGAGCAAAGTTTGGACCCAGTTCGTCCAAACCATATCAAAAACTCTCATTGGGACAAACCTTGGGTTCCTAGCTCTCAAATACCGAAACGGAGCAAAGTTTGGACCATGTGTCGTTCAAACCACAAAAAGGACTCTCATAGGGCCGAACTTTGAGTTCCTAACTCTCCAAGAACTCAAACGGAGCAAAGTTTGGACCAAGTTCGTCCAAACCATATCAAAAACTCTCAATGGGACGAACTTTGGGTTCCGAGCTCTCAAATACTGAAAAGGAGCAGAGTTTGGACCATGTGTCGTCCAAACCACCTAAAGAACTCTCATTGGGCCGAACTTTGAGTTCCTAACTCTCCAAAAACTCAAACGGAGCAAAGTTTGGACTAAGTTCGTCCAAACCATATCAAAAACTCTCAATGGGACGAACTTTGGGTTCCGAGCTCTCAAATACTGAAACGGAGCAAAGTTTGGACAAAGTGTCGTCCAAACCACCAAAAGAACTCTCATTGGGCCGAACTTTGAGTTTTAACTCTCCAAAAACTCAAATGGAGCAAAGTTTGGACCAAGTTCGTCCAAACCATATGAAGAACTGTCATTGGGAAGAACTTTGGGTTCCGAGCTCTCAAATACTGAAACGGAGCAAGGTTTCGACCATGTGTCGTCCAAACCACATAAAGAACTCTCATTGGGCCGAACTTTGAGTTCCTAACTCTCCAAAAACTCAAACGGAGCAAAGTTTGGTCTAAGTTCGTGCAAACCATATGAAAAACTGTCATTCCGACGAACCTTGGGTTCCGAGCTCTCAAATACTGAAACGGAGCTAAGTTTGGACCATGTGTCGTCCAAACCACCAAAAGAACTCTCATTGGGCCGAACTTTGAGTTTTAACTCTCCAAAAACTCAAACGGGGCAAAGTTTGGACCAAGTTCGTCCAAACCATATGAAGAACTGTCATTGGGAAGAACTTTGGGTTCCGAGCTCTCAAATATTGAAACAGAGCAAAGTTTGGACCAAGTGTCGTCCAAACCAGAAAAAGAACTCTCATTGGGCCGAACTTTGAGTTCCTAACTCTCCAAAAACTCAAACGGAGCAAAGTTTGGACCAAGTTCGTCCAAACCATATGAATTACTGTCATTGGGACGAACTTTGGGTTCCGAGCTCTCAAATACTTAAACGGAGCAAACTTTGGACCATGTGTCGTCCAAACCACCAAAAGAATTCTCATTGGGCCGAACTTTGAGTTCCTAACTCTCCAAAAACTCAAACGGAGCAAAGTTTGGACCAGGTTCGTCCAAACCATATCAAAAACTCTCAATGCGACGAACTTTGGGTTCCGAGCTCTCAAATACTGAAACGGAGCAGAGTTTGGACCATGTGTCGTCCAAACCACCTAAAGAACTCTCATTGGGCCGATTTTTGAGTTCCTAACTCTCCAAAAACTCAAACGGAATAAAGTTTGGACCAAGTTCATCCAAACCATATCAAAAACTCTCAATGGGACGAACTTTGGGTTCCGAGCTCTCAAATACTGAAACGGAGCAAAGTTTGGACCAAGTGTCGTCAAAACCACCAAAAGAACTCTCATTGGGCCGAACTTTTAGTTCCTAACTCTCCAAAAACTCAAACGGAGCAAAGTTTGGACAAAAATCGTCCAAACCATATCAAAAACTCTCAATGGGACGAACTTTGGGTTCCGAGCTCTCAAATACTGAAACGGAGCTAAGTTTGGACCATGTGTCGTCCAAACCACCAAAAGAACTCTCATTGGGCCGAACTTTGAGTTTTAACTCTCCAAAAACTTGACGGGGCAAAGTTTGGACCAAGTTCGTCCAAACCATATGAAGAACTGTCATTGGGAAGAACTTTGGGTTCCGAGCTCTCAAATATTGAAACAGAGCAAAGTTTGGACCAAGTGTCGTCCAAACCAGAAAAAGAACTCTCATTGGGCCGAACTTTGAGTTCCTAAATCTCCAAAAACTCAAACGGAGCAAAGTTTGGACCAAGTTCGTCCAAACCATATCAAAAACTCTCAATGGGACGAACTTTGGGTTCCGAGCTCTCAAATACTGAAACGGAGCAGAGTTTGGACCATGTGTCGTCCAAACCACCTAAAGAACTCTCATTGGGCCGAACTTTGAGTTCCTAACTCTCTAAAAACTCAAACGGAGCAAAGTTTGGACCAAGTTCGTCCAAACCATATGAAGAACTGTCATTAGGACGAACTTTGGGTTCCGTGCTCTCAAATACTGAAATGGAGCAAAGTTTGGACCATATGTCGTCAAAACCACCTAAAGAACTCTCATTGGGCCGAACTTTGAGTTGCTAACTCTCCAAATACTCAAACGGAGCAAAGTTTGGACCAAGTTCGTCCAAACCATATGAAGAACTGTCATTGGGACGAACTTTGGGTTCCGAGCTCTCAAATACTGAAATGGAGCAAAGTTTGGACCATGTGTCGTCCAAACCACCTAAAGAACTCTCATTGGGCCGAACTTTGAGTTGCTAACTCCCCAAAAACTCAAACGGAGCAAAGTTTGGACCAAGTTCGTCCAAACCATATCAAAAACTCTCAATGGGACGAACTTTGGGTTCCGAGCTCTCAAATACTGAAACGGAGCAGAGTTTGGACCATGTGTCGTCCAAACCACAAAAAGAACTCTCATTGGGCCGAACTTTGAGTTCCTAACTCTCCAAAAACTCAAACGGAGCAAAGTTTGGACCAAGTTCGTCCAAACCATATGAAGAACTGTCATTGGGACGAACTTTGGGTTCCGAGCTCTCAAATACTGAAACGGAGCAAACTTTGGACCATGTGTCGTCCAAACCACCAAAAGAACTCTCATTGGGCCGAACTTTGAGTTCCTAACTCTCCAAAAACTCAAACGGAGCAAAGTTTGGACCAAGTTCGTCAAAACCATATAAAAAACTCTCAATGGGACGAACTTTGGGTTCCGAGCTCTCAAATACTGAAACGGAGAAGAGTTTGGACCATGTGTCGTCCAAACCACCTAAAGAACTCTCATTGGGCCGAACTTTGAGTTCCTAACTGTCCAAAAACTCAAACGGAGCAAAGTTTGGACCAAGTTCGTCCAAACCATATAAAAAACTCTCAATGGGACGAACTTTGGGTTCCGAGCTCTCAAATACTGAAACGGGGCAAAGTTTGGACCAAGTGTCGTCCAAACCACCAAAAGAACTCTCATTGAGCCGAACTTTGAGTTCCTAACTCTCCAAAAACTCAAACGGAGCAAAGTTTGGACCAAGTTCGTCAAAACCATATAAAAAACTCTCAATGGGACGAACTTTGGGTTCCGAGCTCTCAAATACTGAAACGGAGAAGAGTTTGGACCATGTGTCGTCCAAACCACCTAAAGAACTCTCATTGGGCCGAACTTTGAGTTCCTAACTGTCCAAAAACTCAAACGGAGCAAAGTTTGGACCAAGTTCGTCCAAACCATATCAAAAACTCTCAATGGGACGAACTTTGGGTTCCGAGCTCTCAAATACTGAAACGGGGCAAAGTTTGGACCAAGTGTCGTCCAAACCACCAAAAGAACTCTCATTGGGCCGAACTTTGAGTTCCTAACTCTCCAAAAACTCAAACGGTGCAAAGTTTGGACCAAGTTCGTCCAAACCATATCAAAAACTCTCAATGGGACGAACTATGGGTTCCGAGCTCTCAAATACTGAAAAGGAGCAGAGTTTGGACCATGTGTCGTCCAAACCACCTAAAGAACTCTCATTGGGCCGAACTTTGAGTTCCTCACTCTCCAAAAACTCAAACGGAGCAAAGTTTGGACCAAGTTCGTCCAAACCATATCAAAAACTCTCAATGGGACGAACTTTGGGTTCCGAGCTCTCAAATACTGAAACGGAGCAAAGTTTGGACCAAGTGTCGTCCAAACCACCAAAAGAACTCTCATTGGGCCGAACTTTGAGTTCCTAACTCTCCAAAAACTCAAACGGAGCAAAGTTTGGACCAAGTTCGTCCAAACCATATCAAAAACTCTCAATGGGACGAACTTTGGGTTCCCAGCTCTCAAATACTGAAACGGAGCAAAGTTTGGACCAAGTGTCGTCCAAACCACCAAAAGAACTCTCATTGGGCCGAACTTTGAGTTCCTAACTCTCCAAAAACTCAAACGGAGCAAAGTTTGGACCAAGTTCGTCCAAACCATATGAAGAACTGTCATTGGGACGAACTTTGGGTTCCGAGGTCTCAAATACTGAAACGGAGAAAAGTTTGGACCATGTGTTGTCCAAACCACCAAAAGAACTCTCATTGGGCCGAACTTTTAGTTCCTAACTCTCCAAAAACAAAAACGGAGCAAATTTTGGACAAAAATCGTCCAAACCATATCAAAAACTCTCAATGGGACGAACTTTGGGTTCCCAGCTCTCAAATACTGAAACGGAGCAAAGTTTGGACCAAGTGTCGTCCAAACCACCAAAAGAACTCTCATTGGGCCGAACTTTGAGTTCCTAACTCTCCAAAAACTCAAACGGAGCAAAGTTTGGACCAAGTTCGTCCAAACCATATGAAGAACTGTCATTGGGACGAACTTTGGGTTCCGAGGTCTCAAATACTGAAACGGAGAAAAGTTTGGACCATGTGTTGTCCAAACCACCAAAAGAACTCTCATTGGGCCGAACTTTTAGTTCCTAACTCTCCAAAAACAAAAACGGAGCAAAGTTTGGACAAAAATCGTCCAAACCATATCAAAAACTCTCAATGGGACGAACTTTGGGTTCCGAGCTCTCAAATACTGAAACGGAGCAAAGTTTGGACCAAGTTTCGTCCAAACCACCAAAAGAACTCTCATTGGGCCGAACTTTGAGTTCCTAACTCTCCAAAAACTCAAACGGAGCAAAGTTTTTACCAAGTTCGTCCCAACCATATGAAGAACTGTCATTGGGACGAACTTTGGGTTCTGAGCTCTCGAATACTGAAACGGAGAAAAGTTTGGACCATGTGTCGTCAAAACCACCTAAAGAACTCTCATTGGGCCGAACTTTGAGTTCCTAACTCTCCAAAAACTCAAACGGAGCAAAGTTTGGACCCAGTTCGTCCAAACCATATCAAAAACTCTCATTGGGACAAACCTTGGGTTCCTAGCTCTCAAATACCGAAACGGAGCAAAGTTTGGACCATGTGTCGTTCAAACCACAAAAAGGACTCTCATAGGGCCGAACTTTAAGTTCCTAACTCTCCAAAAACTCAAACGGAGCAAAGTTTGGACCAAGTTTCGTCCAAACCATATGAAGAACTGTCATTGGGAAGAACTTTGGGTTCCGAGTTCTCAAATACTGAAACGGAGCAAGGTTTCGACCATGTGTCGTCCAAACCACCAAAAGAACTCTCATTGGGCCGAACTTTGAGTTCCTAACTCTCCAAAAACTCAAACAGAGAAAGTTTGGACCAAGTTCGTCCAAACCATATCAAAAACTCTCAATGGGACGAACTTTGGGTTCCGAGCTCTCAAATACTGAAACGGGGCAAAGTTTGGACCAAGTGTCGTCGAAACCACCTAAAGAACTCTCATTGGGCCGAACTTTGAGTTCCTAACTGTCCAAAAACTCAAACGGAGCAAAGTTTGGACCAAGTTCGTCCAAACCATATCAAAAACTCTCAATGGGACGAACTTTGGGTTCCGAGCTCTCAAATACTGAAACGGGGCAAAGTTTGGACCAAGTGTCGTCCAAACCACCAAAAGAACTCTCATTGGGCCGAACTTTGAGTTCCTAACTCTCCAAAAACTCAAACGGTGCAAAGTTTGGACCAAGTTCGTCCAAACCATATGAAGAACTGTCATTGGGACGAACTTTGGGTTCCGAGCTCTCAAATACTGAAACGGAGCAAACTTTGGACCATGTGTCGTCCAAACCACCAAAAGAACTCTCATTGGGCCGAACTTTGAGTTCCTAACTCTCCGAAATCTCAAACGGAGCAAAGTTTGGAGCAAGTTCGTCCAAACCATATCAAAAACTCTCAATGGGACGAACTATGGGTTCCTAACTCTCAAATACTGAAACGGAGAAAAGTTTGGACCATGTGTCGTCCAAACCAACAAAAGAACTCTCATTGGGCCGACCTTTTAGTTCCTAACTCTCCAAAAACTCAAACGGAGCAAAGTTTGGAAAAAAATCGTCCAAACCATATCAAAAACTCTCAATGGGACGAACTTTGGGTTCCGAGCTCTCAAATACTGAAACGGAGCAAAGTTTGGACAAAGTGTCGTCCAAACCATCAAAAGAACTCTCATTGGGCCGAACTTTGAGTTCCTAACTCTCCAAAAACTAGAACGGAGCAAAGTTTGGACCAAGGTTGTCCAAACCTTATGAAGAACTGTCATTGGGACGAACTTTGGGTTCCGAGCTCTCAAATACTGAAACGGAGCAAAGTTTGGACCATGTGTTGTCCAAACCACCTAAAGAACTCTCATTGGGCCGAACTTTGAGTTCCTAACTCTCCAAAAACTCAAACGAAGCAAAGTTTGGACCAAGTTCGTCCAAACCATATCAAAAACTCTCAATGGGACGAACTTTGGGTTCCAAGCTCTCAAATACTGAAACGGAGCAAAGTTTGGACCAAGTGTCGTCCAAACCACCAAAAGAACTATCATTGGGCCGAACTTTGAGTTCCTAACTCTCCAAAAACTCAAACGGAGCAAAGTTTGGACCAAGTTCGTCCAAACCATATCAAAAACTCTCAATGGGACGAACTTTGGGTTCCGAGCTCTCAAATACTGAAATGGAGCAAAGTTTGGACCAAGTGTCGTCCAAACCACCAAAAGAACTCTCATTGGGCCGAACTTTGAGTTCCTAACTCTCCAAAAACTAGAACGGAGCAAAGTTTGGACCAAGTTCGTCCAAACCTTATGAAGAACTGTCATTGGGACGAACTTTGGGTTTCGTGCTCTCAAATACTGAAACGGAGCAAAGTTTGGACCATGTGTCGTCCAAACCACCTAAAGAACTCTCATTGGGCCGAACTTTGAGTTCCTAACTCTCCAAAAACTCAAACGGAGCAAAGTTTGGACCAAGTTCGTCCAAACCATATCAAAAACTCTCAATGGGACAAACTTTTGGTTCCGAGCTCTCAAATACTGAAATGGAGCAGAGTTTTGACCATGTGTCGTCCAAACCACCTACAGAACTCTCATTGGGCCGAACTTTGAGTTCCTAACTCTCCGAAAACTCAAACGGAGTAAAGTTTGGAACAAGGTCGTCCAAACCATAAGAAGAACTGTCATTGGGACGAACTTTGGGTTCCGAGCTCTCAAATACTGAAACGGAGCAAACTTTGGACCATGTGTCGTCCAAACCACCTAAAGAACTCTCATTGGGCCGAACTTTGAGTTCCTAACTCTCCAAAAACTCAAACGGAGCAAAGTTTGGACCAAGTTCGTCCAAACCATATAAAAAACTCTCAATGGGACGAACTTTGGGTTCTGAGCTCTCAGATACTGAAACGGAGCAGAGTTTGGACCATGTGTCGTCCAAACCACCTAAAGAACTCTCATTCGGCCGAACTTTGAGTTCCTAACTCTCCAAAACCTCAAACGGAGCAAAGTTTGGACCAAGGTTGTCCAAACCATATGAAGAACTGTCATTGGGACGAAATTTGGGTTCCGAGCTCTCAAATACTGAAACGGAGCATAGTTTGGACCATGTGTCGTCCAAACCACCAAAAGAACTCTCATTGGGCCGAACTTTGAGTTCCTAACTCTCCAAAAACTCAAACGGAGTAAAGTTTGGAACAAGTTCGTTCAAACCATATAAAGAACTGTCATTGAGACGAAATTTGGGTTCCGAGCTCTCAAATACTGAAACGGAGTAGAGTTTGGACCATGTGTCGTCCAAACCACCTAAAGAACTCTCATTGGGCCGAACTTTGAGTTCCTAACTCTCCAAAAACTCAAACGGAGCAAAGTTTGAACCAAGTTCGTCCAAATCATATAAAAAACTCTCAATGGGACGAACTTTGGGTTCTGAGCTCTCAGATACTGAAACGGAGCAGAGTTTGGACCATGTGTCGTCCAAACCACCAAAAGAACTCTAATTGGGCCGAACTTTGAGTTCCTAACTCTCCGAAAACTCAAACGGAGTAAAGTTTGGAACAAGGTCGTCCAAACCATATGAAGAACTGTCATTGGGACGAACTTTGGGTTCCGAGCTCTCAAATACTGAAACGGAGCAAACTTTGGACCATGTGTCGTCCAAACCACCTAAAGAACTCTCATTGGGCCGAACTTTGAGTTCCTAACTCTCCAAAAACTCAAACGGAGCAAAGTTTGGACCAAGTTCGTCCAAACCATATAAAAAACTCTCAATGGGATGAACTTTGGCTTCTGAGCTCTCAGATACTGAAACGGAGCAGAGTTTGGACCATGTGTCGTCCAAACCACCTAAAGAACTCTCATTCGGCCGAACTTTGAGTTCCTAACTCTCCAAAACCTCAAACGGAGCAAAGTTTTGACCAAGGTTGTCCAAACCATATGAAGAACTGTCATTGGGACGAAATTTGGGTTCCGAGCTCTCAAATACTGAAACGGAGCATAGTTTGGACCATGGGTTGTCCAAACCACCAAAAGAACTCTCATTGGGCCGAACTTTGAGTTCCTAACTCTCCAAAAACTCAAACGGAGTAAAGTTTGGAACAAGTTTGTCCAAACCATATGAAGAACTGTCATTGGGACGAACTTTGGGTTCCGAGCTCTCAAATACTGAAACAGAGCAAAGTTTGGACCATGTGTCGTCCAAACCACCTAAAGAACTCTCATTGGGCCGAACTTTGAGTTCCTAACTCTCCAAAAACTCAAACGGAGCAAAGTTTGGACCAAGTTCGTCCAAACCATTTCAAAAACTCTCAATCGGACGAACTTTGGGTTCCGAGCTCTCAAATACTGAAACGGAGCAAAGTTTGGACAAAGTGTCGTCCAAACCACCAAAAGAACTCTCATTGGGCCGAACTTTTAGTTACTAACTCTCCAAAAACTCAAACAGAGAAAAGTTTGGACCAAGTTCGTCCAAACCATATGAAGAACTGTCATTGGGACGAACTTTGGGTTCCGAGCTCTCAAATACTGAAACGGAGCAAAGTTTGGACCAAGTGTCGTCCAAACCATCAAAAGAACTCTCATTGAACAGAACTTTGAGTTCCTAACTCTCCAAAAACTCAAACGGAGCAAAGTTTGGACCAAGTTCGTCCAAACCATATCAAAAACTCTCAAAGGTACGAACTTTAGGTTCCGAGCTCTCAAATACTGAAACGGAGCAGAGTTTTGACCATGTGTCGTCCAAACCACCTAAAGAACTCTCATTGGGCCGAACTTTGAGTTCCTAACTCTCCAAAAACTCAAACGGAGCAAAGTTTGGACAAAGTTCGTCCAAACCATATCAAAAACTCTCAATGGGACGAACTTTGGGTTCCGAGTTCTCAATTACTGAAACGGAGCAAAGTTTGGACCATGTGTTGTCCAAACCACCAAAAGAATTCTCATTGGGCCGAACTTTGAGTTCCTAACTCTCAAAAAACTCAAACGAAGCAAAGTTTGGACCAACTTCGTCCAAACCATATGAAGAACTGTCATTGGGACGAACTTTGGGTTCCGACCTCTCAAATACTGAAACGGAGCAAAGTTTGGACCATGTGTCGTCCAAACCACGAAAAGAACTCTCATTGGGCCGAACTTTGAGTTCCAAACACTCAAAAAATTGAAACGGAGAAAAGTTTGGACCACGTTCGTCCAAACCATATGAAGAACTGTCATTGGGACGAACTTTGGGTTCCGACCTCTCAAATACTGAAACGGAGCAAAGTTTGGACCAAGTGTCGTCCAAACCACAAAAAGAACTCTCATTGGGCCGAATTTTGAGTTCCTAACTCTCCAAAAACTTAAACGGAGCAAAGTTTGGACCAAGTTCGTCCAAACCATATGAAGAACAGTCATTGGGACGAACTTTGGGTTCCGAGCTTTCAAATACTGAAACGGAGAAAAGTTTGGACCAATTGTCGTCAAACCACAAAAAGAACTCTCATTGGGCCGAATTTTGAGTTTCTAACTCTCCAAAAACTCAAACGGAACAAAGTTTGGACCAAATTCGTCCAAACCATATGAAGAACTGTCATTGGGACGAACTTTGGGTTCGGAGCTCTCAAATACTGAAACTGAGGAAAGTTTGGACCATGTGTCGTCCAAACCACAAAAAGAACTCTCATTGGGCCGAACTTTGAGTTGCTAACTCTCCAAAAACTCAAACGGAGCAAAGTTTGGACCAAGTTCGTCGAAACCATATCAAAAACTCTCAATGGGACGAACTTTGGGTTCCGAGCTCTCAAATACTGAAACGGAGCAGAGTTTCGACCATGTCTCGTCCAAACCACCTAAAGAACTCTCATTGGGCCGAACTTTGAGTTCCTAACTCTCCAAAAACTCAAACGGAGCAAAGTTTGGACCAAGTTCGTCCAAACCATATCAAAAACTCTCAATGGGACGAACTTTTGGTTCCGAGCTCTCAAATACTGAAACGGAGCAAAGTATGGACCAAGTGTCGTCCAAACCACCAAAAGAACTCTCATTGGGCCGAACTTTGAGTTCCTAACTCTCAAAAAACTCAAACGGAGCAAAGTTTGGACCAACTTCGTCCAAACCATATGAAGAACTGTCATTGGGACGAACTTTGGGTTCCGAGCTCTCAAATACTGAAACGGAGAAAAGTTTGGACCATGTGCCGTCCAAACCACCAAAAGAACTGTCATTGGGCTGAACTTTGAGTTCCTAACTCTCCAAAAACTCAAACGGAGCAAAGTTTGGACCATGTTCGTCCAAACCAAATGAAGAACTGTCATTGGGACGAACTTTGGGTTCCGAGGTCTCAAATACTGAAACGGAGAAAAGTTTGGACCATGTGTTGTCCAAACCACCAAAAGAACTCTCATTGGGCCGAACTTTTAGTTCCTAACTCTCCAAAAACAAAAACGGAGCAAAGTTTGGACAAAAATCGTCCAAACCATATCAAAAACTCTCAATGGGACGAACTTTGGGTTCCGAGCTCTCAAATACTGAAACGGAGCAAAGTTTGGACCAAGTTTCGTCCAAACCACCAAAAGAACTCTCATTGGGCCGAACTTTGAGTTCCTAACTCTCCAAAAACTCAAACGGAGCAAAGTTTTTACCAAGTTCGTCCCAACCATATGAAGAACTGTCATTGGGACGAACTTTAGGTTCCGGGCTCTCAAATACTGAAACGGAGCAAAATTTGGACCATGTGTCGTCCAAACCACCAAAAGAACTCTCATTGGGCCGAACTTTGAGTTCCTAACTCTCCAAAAACTCAAACGGAGCAAAGTTTGGACCAAGTTCGTCCAAATAATATCAAAAACTCTCAATGGGACGAACTTTGGGTTCCGAGCTCTCAAATACTGAAACGGAGCAAAGTTTGGACCAAGGTCGTCCAAACCATATGAAGAACGGTCATTGGGACGAACTTTGGGTTCCGAGCTCTCAAATACTGAAACGGAGCAAAGTTTGGACCATGTGTCGTCCAAACCACCTAAAGAACTCTCATTGGGCCGAACTTTGAGTTTCTAACTCTCTAAAAACTCAAACGGAGCAAAGTTTGGACCAAGTTCGTCCAAACCATCTGAAGAACTGTCATTGGGACGAACTTTGGGTTCCGAGCTCTCAAATACTGAAACGGAGCAAAGTTTGGACCATGTGTCGTCCAAACCACCTAAAAAACTCTCATTAGGCCGAACTTTGAGTTCCTAACTCTCCAAAAACTCAAACGGAGCAAAGTTTGGACCAAGTTCGTCCAAACCATATGAAGAACTGTTATTGGGACGAACTTTGGGTTCTGAGCTCTAAAATACTGATACGGAGCAAAGTTTGGACCATGTGTCGTCCAAACCACCAAAAGAACTCTCATTGGGCCGAACTTTGAGTTCCTAACTCTCCAAAAACTCAAATGGAGCAACGTTTGGACCAAGTTCGTCCAAACCATATCAAAAACTCTCAATGAGACGAAGTTTGGGTTCCGAGCTCTCAAATACTGAAACGGAGCAAAGTTTGGACCAAGTGTCGTCCACACCACCAAAAGAACTCTCATTGGGCCGAACTTTGAGTTCCTAACTCTCAAAAAACTCAATCGGAGGAAAGTTTGCACCAAGTTCGTCCAAACCAAATGAAGAACTGTCAGTGGGACGAACTTTTGGTCCGAGCTCTCAAATACTGAAACGGAGCAAAGTTTGGACCATGTGTCGTCCAGACCACCTAAAGAACTCTCATTAGGCCGAACTTTGAGTTCCTAACTCTCCAAAAACTCAAACGGAGCAAAGTTTGGACCAAGTTCGTCCAAACCATATGAAGAACTGTCATTGGGACGAACTTTGGGTTCCGAGCTCTCAAATACTGAAACGGAGCAAAGTTTGGACCATGTGTCGTCCAAACCACCTAAAGAACTCTCATTGGGCCGAACTTTGAGTTTCTAACTCTCTAAAAACTCAAACGGAGCAAAGTTTTGACCAAGTTCGTCCAAACCATCTGAAGAACTGTCATTGGGACGAACTTTGGGTTCCGAGCTCTCAAATACTGAAACGGAGCATAGTTTGGACCATGTGTCGTCCAAACCACCTAAAAAACTCTCATTAGGCCGAACTTTGAGTTCCTAACTCTCCAAAAACTCAAACGGAGCAAAGTTTGGACCAAGTTCGTCCAAACCATATGAAGAACTGTCATTGGGACGAACTTTTGGTTCTGAGCTCTAAAATACTGATACGGAGCAAAGTTTGGACCATGTGTCGTCCAAACCACCAAAAGAACTCTCATTGGGCCGAACTTTGAGTTCCTAACTCTCCAAAAACTCAAATGGAGCAAAGTTTGGACCAAGTTCGTCCAAACCATATCAAAAACTCTCAATGGGACGAACTTTGGGTTCCGAGCTCTCAAATACTGAAACGGAGCAAAGTTTGGACCAAGTGTCGTCCACACCACCAAAAGAACTCTCATTGGGCCGAACTTTGAGTTCCTAACTCTCAAAAAACTCAAACGGAGGAAAGTTTGCACCAAGTTCGTCCAAACCAAATGAAGAACTGTCAGTGGGACGAACTTTTGGTTCCGAGCTCTCAAATACTGAAACGGAGCAAAGTTTGGACCATGTGTCGTCCAGACCACCTAAAGAACTCTCATTAGGCCGAACTTTGAGTTCCTAACTCTCCAAAAACTCAAACGGAGCAAAGTTTGGACCAAGTTCGTCCAAACCATATGAAGAACTGTCATTGGGACGAACTTTGGGTTCCGAGCTCTCAAATACTGAAACGGAGTAAAGTTTGGACCATGTGTCGTCCAAACCACCAAAAGAACTCTCATTGGGCCGAACTTTGAGTTCCTAACTCTCCAAAAACTCAAACGGAGCAAAGTTTAGACCAAGTTCGTCCAAACCATATGAAGAACTGTCATTGGGACGAACTTTGGGTTCCGAGCTCTCAAATACTGAAACGGAGAAAAGTTTGGACCATGTGCCGTCCAAACCACCAAAAGAACTGTCATTGGGCCGAACTTTGAGTTCCTAACTCTCCAAAAACTCAAACGGAGCAAAGTTTGGACCAAGTTCGTCCAAACCATATGAAGAACTGTCATTGGGACGAACTTTGGGTTCCGGGCTCTCAAATACTGAAACGGAGCAAAATTTGGACCATGTGTCGTCCAAACCACCAAAAGAACTCTCATTGGGCCGAACTTTGAGTTACTAACTCTCCAAAAACTCAAACGGAGCAAAGTTTGGACCAAGTTCGTCCAAACCATATTAAGAACTGTCATTGGGACGAACTTTGGGTTCCGAGCTCTCAAATACTGAAACAGAGCAAAGTTTGGACCAAGTGTCGTCCAAACCACAAAAAGAACTCTCATTGGACCGAACTTTGAGTTCCTTGTTGGGTTTAATGTCCTATAAACTCGTAGTTTGTAAATCATTAAACATATTCTATTTCCAATAAAGACGTTATTGAGGTTATTCAGTAAAAGATGTTATTAAATATGTAAATTGCGAATGATTAACCTAAATCCAATAAACTAAGATCCTTGACTATAAAATGAATACTCGAACTATATGTAGGGACATATCGTAGGATCAAGTTCAAGTTTATAGTCAAAATAGTCTATAGTATAAGGATACGGTTGGGTGCCTTATCCTGGTGACACTATGGACGCGGCCCACTTTGTATTAAGTACAAACGATGAGATCCTAAATCGTTCATGTGGTGACATGCGAGTGGGGGCGTCCTATGCAATGAGTTTGCATAAGACTGGACCACGAAATAAGTCACTTTCTCTTTATAACGCCGTTTACTGAAGAAACTGACTATTTCTCATAGATGACCTAGGTAACTCGTTCTTAATCCTGAGCTATCTATGAACTCCTGTTTATGAGAGATTATCCTTTGATCTGCATGGGTGAGAGTGGCCAGCATCGCCGACTCGACAAGCCTACCATTTTGGGGATAAGATCGAACAGATAGCTGGGGACATAGTTTCGCAAGACGGAATTCACTCCTACCCATTTTAGGGATAGCAGAGAGGTTGTTCTCTTAAGTACTAACTCCAGGACTTGAACAAGGGGCCCCACCCTCTCGTTGGATCGAGAGGAACTTAGGTTTGATGGTTGGACCGCAAACCGATTGTTCATTAGAGGATTAGTGGAACTTAAGGAACAAGAAGTACTATAGGGGTGTAACGGTTATTTGACCTAGCTATAGCTACGAACAACCTGTGAAGGAACGACTTACTGAACATGGTTAAATCAAGTGGACGGAAATATATCTATAGTGAGGGGAGTGCAACTATCGGGCTATAGTGGAGTGTCCCGATAGTTAACGAATGTTGGCTAGCTTAGATAATGAGATTAGTCGGTTAGCCTTGAATCGTTGGAGCCCATGATCTATAGGTCCATTAGGTCCCTCTACTAGCTCATATCGGATTAAAGCCTAGAACATATTGATAGGAATTTTTGAATCGTTCAAAAACGGGAAATAGGGTTTTTATCGTAAGACGTGTTCGACACAATGATTTAATTATGAATTAAATTAGGAATTGAGAGATGAGGTATTTGAAAGTGTTTTAAATACCATATATATGTATTAGGAATCATATATAATTCATGACATTAGGTGATAAAGATTGATTGGATCAATCATATCAAAATTACTTGGAAATGTCCCAATTAATTGCCTAGAAATCAATTTCAATTTTGAATTGAAATTGAAATGAATTGCAAGCTGAAAATTTACAATTAGGATACAATTCATAATGGATTTAGTGGCATTTCCACTCTTGCATGATGATGCATAGTGGAAAACAACACAACCATACACTAGATGCATGTGTTGTGAAGTAGACACCTAGAATCCACTTTGAGTTGCATCTTGGCCATGTGGCTAAGTGTCATGAAGCTTGTCTTTGCATGGGAGATGTCTATAAAAGGGGCTTGAATTAGATTCAAGAAGGGAAAGCTTTCATTTAGTGTTATGCTGCAAATTTTCTCCCTCAAATTCTCTCTCATTTCATCTCCTTCCAAAAGCTTGTACCATCAAGCATTCCCTTCTATCTTTCTTCTATAGACTCCCACAAGTCTTTCTAGGCCCAAGAGAATAGTAGGGAAGACTCTAGAGGTTGTCCAAGGAGCATAGGAGAGGCAAACACCACAAGGAGTTCCACATAAGTGAGCTACAAAGGTTGGTGTTCTCTCAACTCTATATTCTGTCTTTTATAGAACATGCATGCTTTAGGAGCAAAATTGAATGTCTTAAGTGCTTCCGATCTTCAATTGCTTCCGCATGTGTTATATGAACACCTTCAATTGGTATCAGAGCATGATTAGAGCACTTAATTCGTTTTAATTTTGCTTTGGTGGGTACCATTTTGAAATTGAATTTTCTGTGTGCTAAAATGGAAGTGTTCTGGTTTGGCAATTTTTTGAGCATTCAAACCTTCATGAAATTGTAATTGCTCGGATATGTAAGAGCGTTAATGTGTGTACTATAGTCTGTAATTTTTATAGAGTCATTAGAGTCCATATAGGCTGTAAAATCGAAGAAAAACCGGAGAAGACGCAGCAGAAAAGTAAAATTCCAGCAGCAGCAGTTTTTTTTTTCTTCTTCTTTTCGGGTCCGGTTCGGTCTGCTGCAGTTTTTTTTACACATATTTGAAGGCCGGTTAACTCCATGGAGGGTTGGTTCGGGTCGGTTCGTAAAGCTCGGGATCATCACAAGCAATTTTATTGATTATTATTGTAATAATTAGTTGATTGTTTGTTTTAAATTGCCAAACCATTCCATTTTAGCTTGATTTAATTTCTTTTATGCATTGAGAATGTATGGTTTAATTGGATTAAATGTATGTGCATTATGAGCATGCCATATAGTTTAAAATCCCACCATAGGAAAGCATGTTCATGCATTTTTTAATAAGTGTTATTAATAGTTCAAATGCATGAGGGAAATTTTATGTTTAAATTGATATAAATGTTGTATTGATTTAGGGAGATTCATGCTTGAATGGTTAATTAAAATTGATTAATTGATATAAAAGTTATATTAATCAAAAGATAAAATTAACCTAGCATGAAGCATGAAATTTCCTTAGAATTTTGTTTATAAGAGTTATATTCAAAAGGCAAGTTTGTTATAGTTTAGATTTATAATTGTTATAAATCACATAGAAATTTAAAATCTATAACAAAGAAAAAGGTGCATGCTCACTTAGGGTTAATTTGATCCAACTCTCGATCGATTTCAATTAGATTCAAATAGGTCGATAAGCTTGTAAAACATAGGTTACAAGAGAACTCACCCGACGAGATGCTGTCTAAGGCTGGAGGTATTTAAGTTGACGGTTTACGGAACACCTCCTACCTGGGCATCGAGTCGGTTCTTGAGTTAAAGTTAACCCAGTTTTATGAGCATGCACGTGTGTGATGTGAGGTTTTAATCGTTATCACCTAGACATCGTAAGATTATATGAACTTAGACTTAGGGTTATTCAATTAGCCGGAATTCACCTAAGTATAAGTATACCCAAAACCGTTTAAAATACTTAGTGGGAGGGGAGAGATATATCAAATCCATTTCCCTTTTACGTTCTCCCTTTTGTTCACAAGGTGAGATTTATGCTTGGCCTCGTGTTGATTATACCTCAACTGCTCCATTCGGAAGGTGTTTGCATAAATCAATAACAAGGTGAATGGAGAAAGTATTTATAGTAAGTGAGTGAAGGAAGTGTGTCAACACATCCTGCGGTCTCCTCCGTTAGGTTGCACCGTGAGATTTCCATGTTGCGCCTGCTTGTATGCCCTGGAGCTACTAACCATTCGGAGGGTTGTAACATGGAGATCGGAACAACGCAAACTCCAGAGATGGATAGGATTACTTAGGACCATTTCCAACATTAGCTTTTCCATTCGGTAGCATTGTTGGGGCCGTTCTCCGTAATCTTAAAACGGCGGGTCACACTTACAAGGGTTACTAAGTGTTAGTAAATTCCTGACCAAACGTAACGATAACTAAACAACTATAGGAATAAGAGTTATTCTGGGATTAGTATTTAGTCAAGAACGTCTTGGTTTGGTGAAGGAGTAATTGACTGCCCCTCGGTAGCGGTTGCTATAACTCACTAAAGTGTCGTTGCAAAATAATAATCCTGGGTACATTATTACTTTTGCTAAAACTTGATTGGATTTTGTCTAAAAATGGTTAATAAGCAATTTCTAATAGCTTTGTTTAATTTTTCAGCATGTCTAGCTCACTAGTACAATTACTCGCTTCGGATAAGCTTAACAGGGATAACTATGGAACTTGGAAGTCTAATCTAAACACAATACTAGTAATCGAGGATCTTAGATTTGTCCTTACCGAAGAGTGTCCGCCTAACCCTGGCTCGTCAACAAACCGAATTGTTCGGGAAGCATATGAGAAATGGACTCGAGCTAATGATAAAGCAAGAGTCTATATTTTAGCAAGCATTTCGGATGTCTTGTCGAAAAAACACGAGAGGATGGTCACCGCAAGGGAGATCATGACTTCGTTGCAAGGTATGTTTGGACAACCGTCCTCACAAATCAGGCACGAAGCTCTCAAGAATGTTTACAATTCCCGAATGAAGGAAGGTGCTTCAGTTAGGGAACATGTTTTGAACATGATGGTTCAGTTTAACATTGCTGAAGTAAACGGTGCTACAATTGACGAGGGTAGTCAAGTAAGTTTCATAATGGAGTCTCTTCCGAAGAGCTTCATTAAGTTCAGGACAAACGCTGTCATGAACAAAATAGACTTTAACCTGACTACTTTGCTAAACGAGCTCCAGACTTACCAAAGTCTCACTAAGAGGGGACATGAAGGGGAGGCAAATGTTGCTACAACCAAAAGGTTCCAAAAGGGATCATCCTCAGGAACCAAGTTTGGACCTTCCACTTCAAAGAATAAGAGTATTCAAATGAAGAAAAAGAAGGATAAAGGGAAAGGAAAAGCTCTAGTGGGAAGCAAGGCAAAAACTAAAGCTGCAGATAAAGGAAAATGTTTCCATTGTAATGTAGACGGACATTGGAAACGCAATTGTCCCAAGTACCTAGCAGAAAAGAAGGCTGAAAAGGAAAAACAAGGTAAATATGATTTGCTCGTTATCGAAACATGTTTAGTTGAGCAAGATAGCTCTGCCTGGATATTAGATTCAGGAGCGACTAACCATGTATGCTCTTCTTTACAGGAAATTAGTTCCTGGCATATGCTGGAAGACGGCGAAGTAACTCTCAAAGTTGGAACTGGAGAGGTCGTCACAGCCAGAGCTTCAGGAACTCTTAAGTTGTCTTTTGGAGATAGATTTTTGTTACTAGAAAATGTCTTGTACGTTCCCGATATAAAAAGGAACTTAATTTCTATCTCTTGTTTGATTGAACATGAATACCAAGTATCTTTTGATATTAATAAAGTGTTTGTTAACAAAAGAGGTATGCATATATGTTCTGCAAAACTTGAAAGCAACTTATATGTGTTAAGGCCAATTCAAGTTAAAGCTATTTTTAATACGGAAATGTTTAAAGTAGCAGAAACTCAAAACAAAAGGCGGAAAGTTTCTCCTAATACCTATCTTTGGCACTTGAGATTAGGCCACATAAATCGCAATAGGATTGAAAGATTGGTAAAGAGTGGACTACTAAACCAGTTAGAAGATGACTCGTTACCACTATGTGAGTCCTGCCTCGAGGGAAAAATGACCAAACGACCTTTTTCAGAAAAAGGTTATAGGGCCAAAGAACCTTTAGAACTCGTGCATTCGGATCTCTGTGGTCCTATGAATGTCAAAGCACGAGGAGGGTATGAATACTTCGTCAGCTTCATTGATGATTATTCAAGGTATGGCTACCTTTACCTAATGCATCACAAGTCTGAAGCCCTTGAAAAGTTCAAAGAGTACAAGACCGAGGTTGAGAACCACTTAGGTAAAACGATTAAAACACTACGATCAGATCGAGGTGGAGAATATATGGACCTACAATTCCAAGACTATTTGATAGAACATGGAATTACGTCCCAACTCTCAGCCCCTGCTACACCACAACAAAATGGTGTATCAGAGAGGAGAAACCGAACCTTGTTAGACATGGTTTGATCAATGATGAGCTATGCTCAGTTGCCTGATTCGTTCTGGGGATATGCAGTTGAGACTGCCGTATACATTTTGAACATGGTTCCCTCTAAAAGTGTTTCTGAAACACCTTATGAGCTATGGAAAGGGCGTAAAGGTAGTTTACGTCACTTCAGGATTTGGGGATGCCCGGCACACGTGTTAGTACAAAACCCAAAGAAGTTGGAACGACGTTCAAAACTGTGCTTATTTGTAGGATATCCTAAAGAAACGAAAGGTGGTCTATTTTACGATCCTCAGGATAATAAAGTGATTGTATCGACAAACGCTACGTTCCTTGAGGAAGATCACATAAAAGATCATCGACCTCGCAGTAAGCTAGTATTAGATGAGATTTCAAGAAAAACTACAAAAGAATCTACAAAAGTTGTAGATCAAGCTGGTCCATCAAAAGTTGTTGATCAAACACATCCATCTCAGGTAGTGAGAGAGCCTCGACGTAGTGGGAGGGTTATAATTCAACCTGACCGTTACATGGGTTTAACAGAAACTCAAACCATCATGTCTGATGATGGTGTAGAGGATCCATTGTCCTTTAATCAGGCAATGAATGATGTTGATAAGGACCAGTGGATCAAAGCCATGGATCTCGAAATGGAGTCAATGTACTTCAATTCGGTCTGGGATCTTGTAGAGCAGCCGGATGGGGTAAAACCTATTGGTTGCAAATGAATCTACAAGAGAAAACGAGACCAAGCCGGTAAGGTTCAAACCTTTAAGGCTCGACTTGTAGCAAAGGGTTTTACTCAGTGGGAAGGAGTCGATTTTGAAGAAACTTTTTCCCCTGTTGCCATGCTTAAGTCGATTAGAATACTCTTATCCATTGCCACATATTATGGTTATGAAATATGGCAAATGGATGTCAAGACAGCCTTTTTGAACGGCAATCTTGAAGAAACTATCTATATGGCTCAACCAGAGGGATTCATAGTCTAGGGTGATGAGCAAAAGGTTTGCAAACTTAAACGATCCATTTATGGATTGAAACAAGCATCAAGATCCTGGAATATACGTTTTGACACTGCGATCAAAACGTATGGCTTTGAGCAGAATATTGACGAACTTTGTGTTTACAAGAAAATCGTCAAATCCACTGTAGCTTTTCTAGTTCTATACGTAGATGATATCCTACTTATTGGGAATAATGTAGGATTCCTGACTGACGTAAAACAATGGCTAGCGACTCAATTCCAAATGAAAGATTTGGGTGAGGCTCAATTTGTTCTGGGCATTCAAATCATTAGAAATAGAAAGAACAAAACGCTAGCACTGTCTCAAGCATCATATATCGACAAAATGTTGGTACGATATTCGATGCAGAACTCCAAGAAAGGATTATTACCTTTTAGACACGGGGTTCACTTATCAAAGGAACAAAGTCCTAAGACACCTCAAGAAGTTGAGGAAATGAGACGAATTCCCTACGCATCAGCAGTTGGTAGTTTGATGTATGCCATGCTGAGTACCAGACCCGACATATGTTATGCCGTAGGAATTGTCAGCAGATTTCAGTCCAATCCTGGTCATGCGCATTGGACTGCCGTTAAAAACATCCTTAAGTATCTAAGGAGAACTAGGGATTATACGCTCGTGTATGGAGCTAAGGATCTGATCCTTACAGGATACACTGACTCAGATTTTCAGACCGATATAGATTCAAGAAAATCAACATCGGGATCTGTGTTTACTCTAAATGGAGGAGCAATAGTATGGAGGAGTATTAAGCAAGGTTGCATTGCTGACTCTACCATGGAAGCAGAGTACGTAGCCGCCTGTGAAGCAGCAAAAGAGGCAGTATGGCTAAGAAAATTCCTAACAGAGTTGGAAATTGTTCCAAATATGCAACTGCCTGTCACCCTCTATTGTGATAACAGTGGTGCAGTTGCAAACTCTAAGGAACCTCGAAGTCACAAGCGAGGAAAGCATATTGAGCGCAAACACCATCTCATCAGGGAGATCGTGCAACGAGGAGATGTGATCGTCACGCAGATTGCTTCGGAGCACAACATGGCTGCCCGTTTACAAAACCCCTCACGGCTAAAGTTTTTGAGGGTCACATAGTTAATCTAGGATTACGAGCTTTATTAGACTAGGGCAAGTGGGAGAAATGTAAGGGTATGGTTGATGCCCTAGTTTATTGTCTTTATACTTCTCTCACACCTAACTTTATGTACCCCACTAGAGTTTCTAGTCCAAGTGGGAGTTTGTTGGGTTTAATGTCCTATAAACTCGTAGTTTGTAAATCATTAAACATATTCTATTTCCAATAAAGACGTTATTGAGGTTATTCAGTAAAAGATGTTATTGAATATGTAAATTGCGAATGATTAACCTAAATCCAATAAACTAAGATCCTTGACTATAAAATGAATACTCGAACTATATGTAGGGACATATCGTAGGATCAAGTTCAAGTTTATAGTCAAAATAGTCTATAGTATAAGGATACGGTTGGGTGCCTTATCCTGGTGACACTATGGACGCGGCCCACTTTGTATTAAGTACAAACGATGAGATCCTAAATCGTTCATGTGGTGACATGCGAGTGGGGGCGTCCTATGCAATGAGTTTGCATAAGACTGGACCACGAAATAAGTCACTTTCTCTTTATAACGCCGTTTACTGAAGAAACTGACTATTTCTCATAGATGACCTAGGTAACGCGTTCTTAATCCTGAGCTATCTATGAACTCCTGTTTATGAGAGATTATCCTTTGATCTGCATGGGTGAGAGTGGCCAGCATCGCCGACTCGACAAGCCTACCATTTTGGGGATAAGATCGAACAGATAGCTGGGGACATAGTTTCGCAAGACGGAATTCACTCCTACCCATTTTAGGGATAGCAGAGAGGTTGTTCTCTTAAGTACTAACTCCAGGACTTGAACAAGGGGCCCCACCCTCTCGTTGGATCGAGAGGAACTTAGGTTTGATGGTTGGACCGCAAACCGATTATTCATTAGAGGATTAGTGGAACTTAAGGAACAAGAAGTACTATAGGTTGCTAACTCTCAAATACTGAAACGGAGCAAAGTTTGGACCATGTGTCGTCCAAACCACCAAAAGAACTCTCATTAGGCCGAACTTTGAGTTGCTAACTCTCCAAAAACTCAAACGGAGCAAAGTTTGGACCAAGTTCGTCCAAACCATATCAAAAACTCTCAATGGGACGAACTTTGGGTTCCAAGCTCCCAAATACTGAAACGGAGCAGAGTTTGGACCATGTGTCGTCCAAACCACATAAAGAACTCTCATTGGGCCGAACTTTGAGTTCCTAACTCTCCAAAAACTCAAACGGAGCAAAGTTTGGACAAAGTTCGTCCAAACCATATCAAAAACTCTCAATGCGACGAACTTTGGGTTCCGAGCTCTCAAATACTGAAACGGAGAAAAGTTTGGACCATGTGCCGTCTAAACCACCAAAAGAACTCTCATTGGGCCGAACTTTGAGTTCCTAACACTCCAAAAACTCAAACGGAGCAAAGTTTGGACCAAGTTCGTCCAAACCATATGAAGAACTGTCATTGGGACGAACTTTGGGTTCCGAGCTCTCAGATACTGAAACGGAGAAAAGTTTGGACCATGTGTCGTCCAAACCACCTAAAGAACTCTCTTTGGGCCGAACTTTGAGTTCCTAACTCTCCAAAAACTCAAACGGAGCAAAGTTTGGACGAAGTTCGTCCAAACCATATCAAAAACTCTCAATGGGACGAACTTTTGGTTCCGAGCTCTCAAATACTGAAACGGAGCAGAGTTTGGACCATGTGTCGTCCAAACCACCTAAAGAACTCTCATAGGGCCGAACTTTGAGTTCCTAACTCTCCAAAAACTCAAACGGAGCAAAGTTTGGACCAAGTTCGTCCAAACCATATCAAAAACTCTCAATGGGATGAACTTTGGATTCCGAGCTCTCAAATACTGAAACGGAGCAAAGTTTGGACCATGTGTCGTCAAACCCACCAAAAGAACTCTCATTGGGCCGAACTTTGAGTTCCTAACTCTCCAAAAACTCAAACGGAGCAAATTTTGGACCAAGTTCGTCCTAACCATATGAAGAACTGTCATTGGGACGAACTTTGGGTTCCGAGCTCTCAAATACTGATACGGAGCAAAGTTTGGACCATGTGTCGTCCAAACCACCAAAAGAACTCTCATTGTGCCGAACTTTGAGTTCCTAACTCTCCAAAAACTCAAACGGAGAAAAGTTTGGACCAAGTTCGTCCAAACCATATCAAAAACTCTCAACGGGACGAACTTTGGGTTCCGAGCTCTCAAATACTGAAACGGAGCAGAGTTTGGACCATGTGTCGTCCAAACCACCTAAAGAACTCTCATTGGGCTGAACTTTGAGTTCCTAACTATCCAAAAACTCAAACGGAGAAAAGTTTGGACCAAGTTCGTCCAAACCATATCAAAAACTCTCAATGGGACGAACTTTGGGTTCCGAGCTCTCAAATACTGAAACGGAGCAAAGTTTGGACCATGTGTCGTCCAAACCACCAAAAGAACTCTCATTGGGCCGAACTTTGAGTTCCTAACTCTCCAAAAACTCAAACGGAGCAAAGTTTGGACCAATTTCGTCCAAACCATATGAAGAACTATCATTGGGACGAACTTTGGATTCCGAGCTCTCAAATACTGAAACAGAGCAAAGTTTGGACCATGTGTCGTCCAAACCACCAAAGGAACTCTCATTGGGCCGAACTTTGAGTTCCTAACTCACCAAAAACTCAAACGGAGCAAAGTTTGGACCAAGTGTCGTCCAAACCACACAAAGAACTCTCATTGGGCCGAACTTTGAGTTCCTAACTCTCCAAAAACTCAAACGGAGCAAAGTTTGGACCAATTTCGTCCAAACCATATGATGAACTGTCATTGGGACGAACTTTGGGTTCCGAGCTCTCAAATACTGAAACGGAGCAAAGTTTGGACCATGTGTCGTCCAAACCACCTAAAGAACTCTCATTGGGCCGAACTTTGAGTTCCTAACTCTCCAAAAACTCAAACGGAGCAAAGTTTGGACGAAGTTCGTCCAAACCATATCAAAAACTCTCAATGGGACGAACTTTTGGTTCCGATCTCTCAAATACTGAAACGAAGCAGAGTTTGGACCATGTGTCGTCCAAACCACCTAAAGAACTCTCATAGGGCTGAACTTTGAGTTCCTAACTCTCCAAAAACTCAAACGGAGCAAAGTTTGGACCAAATTCGTCCAAACCATATGAAGAACTGTCATTGGGACGAACTTCTGGTTCCGAGCTCTTAAATACTGAAACGGAGCAAAGTTTGGACCATGTGTCGTCAAACCCACCAAAAGAACTCTCATTGGGCCGAACTTTGAGTTCCTAACTCTCCAAAAACTCAAACGGAGCAAAGTTTGGACCAAGTTCGTCCTAACCATATGAAGAACTGTCATTGGGACGAACTTTGGGTTCCGAGCTCTCAAATACTGATACGGAGCAAAGTTTGGACCATGTGTCGTCCAAACCACCAAAAGAACTCTCATTGTGCCGAACTTTGAGTTCCTAACTCTCCAAAAACTCAAACGGAGCAAAGTTTGGACCAAGTTCGTCCAAACCATATCAAAAACTCTCAACGGGACGAACTTTGGGTTCCGAGCTCTCAAATACTGAAACGGAGCAGAGTTTGGACCATGTGTCGTCCAAACCACCTAAAGAACTCTCATTGGGCTGAACTTTGAGTTCCTAACTATCCAAAAACTCAAACGGAGAAAAGTTTGGACCAAGTTCGTCCAAACCATATCAAAAACTCTCAATGGGACGAACTTTGGGTTCCGAGCTCTCAAAAACTGAAACGGAGCAAAGTTTGGACCATGTGTCGTCCAAACCACCAAAAGAACTCTCATTGGGCCGAACTTTGAGTTCCTAACTCTCCAAAAACTCAAACGGAGCAAAGTTTGGACCAAGTTCGTCCAAACCATATGAAGAACTATCATTGGGACGAACTTTGGATTCCGAGCTCTCAAATACTGAAACGGAGCAAAGTTTGGACCATGTGTCGTCCAAACCACCAAAGGAACTCTCATTGGGCCGAACTTTGAGTTCCTAACTCACCAAAAACTCAAACGGAGCAAAGTTTGGACCACGTGTCGTCCAAACCACACAAAGAACTCTCATTGGGCCGAACTTTGAGTTCCTAACTCTCCAAAAACTCAAACGGAGAAAAGTTTGGAAGAAGTTCGTCCAAACCATATGAAGAACTGTCATTGGGACGAACTTTGGGTTCTGAGCTCTCAAATACTGATACGGAGCAAAGTTTGGACCATGTGTCGTGCAAACCACCAAAAGAACTCTCATTGGGCCGAACTTTGAGTTCCTAACTCTCCAAAAACTCAAACGGAGCAAAGTTTGGACCTAGTGTCGTCCAAACCACCCAAAGAACTCTCATTGGGCCGAACTTTGAGTTCCTAACTCTCCAAAAACTCAAACGGAGAAAAGTTTGGACCAAGTTCGTCCAAACCATATGAAGAACTGTCATTGGGACGAACTTTGGGTTCCGAGCTCTCAAGTACTGAAACGGAGCAAAGTTTGGACAATGTGTCGTCCAAACCACCAAAAGAACTCTCATTGGGCCGAACTTTGAGTTCCTAACTCTCGAAAAACTCAAACGGAGCAAAGTTTGGACCAAGTTCGTCCAAACCATATCAAAAACTCTCAATGGGACGAACTTTGGGTTCCGAGCTCTCAAATACTGAAACGGAGCAGAGTTTGGACCATGTGTCGTCCAAACCACCTAAAGAACTCTCATTGGGCCGAACTTTGAGTTCCTAACTCTCCAAAAACTCAAACGGAGCAAAGTTTGGACCAAGTTCGTCCAAACCATATGAAGAACTGTCATTGGGACGAACTTTGGGTTCCGAGCTCTCAACTACTGAAACGGAGCAAAGTTTGGACCATGTGTCGTCCAAACCACCTAAAGAACTCTCATTGGGCCGAACTTTGAGTTGTTAACTCTCCAAAAACTCAAACGGAGCAAAGTTTGGACCAAGTTCGTCCAAACCATATGAAGAACTGTCATGGGACGAACTTTGGGTTCCGAGCCCTCAAATACTGAAACGGAGCAAAGTTTGGACCATGTGTCGTCCAAACCACCTAAAGAACTCTCATTGGGCCGAACTTTGAGTTCCTAACTCTCCAAAAACTCAAATGGAGCAAAATATGGTTTGGACGAACTTACTCCAAACTTTGCTCCGTTTGAGTTTTTGGAGAGTTAGGAACTCAAAGTTCGGCCCAATGAGAGTTCTTTTGGTGGTTTGGACGACACATGGTCCAAACTTTGCTCCGTTTCAGTATTTGAGAGCTCGGAACCCAAAGTTCGTCACAATGACAGTTATTCATATGGTTTGGACAAACTTGGTCCAAACTTTGCTCCGTTTGAGTTTTTCGAGAGTTAGTAACTCAAAGTTCGGCCCAATGAGAGTTCTTTTGGTGGTTTGGACGAAACTTGGTCCAAACTTTGCTCCGTTTCACTATTTGAGAGCTCAGAACCCAAAGTTCGTCCCATTGAGAGTTTTTTATATGGTTTGGACGAACTTGGTCCAGACTTTGCTCCGTTTGAGTTTTTGGAGAGTTAGGAACTCAAAGTTCGGCCCAATGAGAGTTCTTTTGGTGGTTTGGACGACACATGGTCCAAACTCTCCTCCGTATCAGTATTTGAGAGCTCGGAACCCAAAGTTCGTCCCAATGACAGTTGTTCATATGGTTTGGACGAACTTGGTCCAAACTTTGCTCCGTTTGAGTTTTTGGAGAGTTAGGAACTCAAAGTTCGGCCCAATGAGAGTTCTTTTGATGGTTTGGACGACACTTGGTCCAAACTTTGCTCCGTTTCAGTATTTGAGAGCTCGGAACCCAAAGTTCGTCCCAATGACAGTTCTTCATATGGTTTTGACGAACTTGGTCCAAACTTTGCTCCTTTTGAGATTTTGGAGAGTTAGTAACTCAAAGTTCGGCCCAATGAGAGTTCTTTTGGTGGTTTGGACGACACTTGGTCCAAACTTTGCTCCGTTTCAGTATTTGAGAGCTCGGAACCCAAAGTTTGTCCCATTGAGAGTTTTTGATATGGTTTGGACGAACTTGGTCCAAACTTCGCTCTGTTTGAGTTTTTGGAGAGTTAGGAACTCAAAGTTCGGCCCAATGAGAGTTCTTTTGGTGGTTTGGACGACACATGGTCCACACTTTGCTCCGGATCAGTATTTGAGAGCTCGGAACCCAAACTTCGTCCCAATGACAATTCTTCATATGGTTTGGACGAACTTGGTCCAAACTTTGCTCCGTTTGAGTTTTTGGAGAGTTAGTAACTCAAAGTTTGGCCCAATGAGAGTTCTTTAGGTGGTTTGGACGACACATGGTCCAAACTCTGCTCCGTTTACGTATTTGAGAGCTCGGAACCCAAAGTTCGTCCCATTGAGAGTTTTTTATATGGTTTGGACGAACTTGGTCCAAACTTTGCTCCGTTTGAGTTTTTGGAGAGTTAGAAACTCAAAGTTCGGCCCAATGAGAGTTCTTTTGGTGGTTTGGACGACACATGGTCCAAACTTTGCTCCGTTTCAGTATTTGAGAGCTCGGAACCCAAAGTTCATCCCAATGACAGTTCTTCATATGGTTTGGACGAACTTGGTCCAAACTTTTCTCCGTTTGAGTTTTTGGAGAGTTAGTAACTCAAAGTTCGGCCCAATGAGAGTTCTTTTGGTGCTTTGGACGAAACTTGGTCCAAACTTTGCTCCGTTTCAGTATTTGAGAGCTCGGAACCCAAAGTTCGTCCCATTGAGAGTTTTTGATATCATTTGGACGAACTTGGTCCAAACTTTTCTCCGTTTGAGTTTTTGGAGAGTTAGGAACTCAAAGTTCGGCCCAATGAGAGTTCTTTTGGTGATTTGGACGAACTTGGTCCAAACTTTGCTCCGTTTGAGTTTTTGGAGAGTTAGTAACTCAAAGTTCGGCCCAATGAGAGTTCTTTTGGTGGTTTGGACGACACTTGGTCCAAACTTTGCTCCGTTTCAGTATTTGAGAGCTCGGAACCCAAAGTTCGTCCCATTGAGAGTTTTTTATATGGTTTGGACGAACTTGGTCCAAACTTTGCTCCGTTTGAATTTTTTGAGAGTTAGGAACTCAAAGTTCGGCCCAATGAGAGTTTTTTATGTGGTTTGGACGACACATTGTCCAAACTCTCCTCCGTATCAGTATTTGAGAGCTCGGAACCCAAAGTTCGTGCCAATGACAGTTGTTCATATGGTTTGGACGAACTTGGTACAAACTTTTCTCCGTTTGAGTTTTTGGAGAGTTAGGAACTCAAAGTTCGGCCCAATGAGAGTTCTTTCGATTGTTTGGACGACACTTGGTCCAAACTTTGCACCGTTTCAGTATTTGAGAGCTCGGAACCCAAAGTTCGTCCCAATGACAGTTCTTCATATGGTTTGGACGAACTTGGTCCAAACTTTGCTCCGTTTGAGTTTTTGGAGAGTTAGTAACTCAAAGTTCGGCCCAATGAGAGTTCTTTCGGTGCTTTCGACGAAACTTGGTCCAAACTTTGCTCCGTTTCAGTATTTGAGAGCTCGGAACCCAAAGTTCGTCCCATTGAGAGTTTTTGATATGATTTGCACGAACTTGGTCCAAACTTTGCTCCGTTTGAGTTTTGGGAGAGTTAGGAACTCAAAGTTCTGCCCAATGAGAGTTCTTTTGGTGGTTTGGACGAACTTGGTCCAAACTTTGCTCCGTTTGAGTTTTTGGAGAGTTAGGAACTCAAAGTTTGGCCCAATGAGAGTTCTTTAGGTGGTTTGGACGACACATGGTCCAAACGCTGCTCCGTTTACGTATTTGAGAGCTCGGAACCCAAAGTTCGTCCCATTGAGAGTTTTTTATATGGATTGGACGAACTTGGTCCAAACTTTGCTCCGTTTGAGTTTTTGGAGAGTTAGAAACTCAAAGTTCGGCCCAATGAGAGTTCTTTAGGTGGTTTGGACGACACATGGTCCAAACTTTGCTCCGTTTCAGTATTTGAGAGCTCGGAACCCAAAGTTCATCCCAATGACAGTTCTTCATATGGTTTGGACGAACTTCGTCCAAACTTTGCTCCGTTTGAGTTTTTGGAGAGTTAGTAACTCAAAGTTCGGCCCAATGAGAGTTCTTTTGGTGGTTTGGACGACACTTGGTCCAAACTTTGCTCCGTTTCAGTATTTGAGAGCTCGGAACCCAAAGTTCGTCCCATTGAGAGTTTTTTATATGGTTTGGACTAACTTGGTCCAAACTTTGCTCCATTTGAGTTTTTGGAGAGTTAGGAACTTAAAGTTCGGCCCAATGTTAGTTCTTTAGGTGGTTTGGACGACACATGGTCGAAAATTTGGTCCGTTTCAGTATCTGAGAGCTCGAAACCCAAAGTTCGTCCCAATGACAATTCTTCATATGGTTTGGACGAACTTGGTCCAAACTTTGCTCCGTTTGAGTTTTTGGAGAGTTAAGAACTCAAAGTTCGGCCCAATGAGAGTTCTTTAGGTGGTTTGGACGACACATGGTCCAAACTTTGGTCCGTTTCAGTATCTGAGAGCTCGAAACCCAAAGTTCGTCCCAATGACAATTCTTCATATGGTTTGGACGAACTTGGTCCAAACTTTGCTCCGTTTCAGTTTTTGGAGAGTTAGGAACTCAAAGTTCGGCCCAATGCGAGTTCTTTTGGTGGTTTGGACGACACATGGTCCAAACTTTGCTCCGTTTCAGTATTTGAGAGCTCGGAACCCAAAGTTCGTCCCAATGACAGTTCTTCATATGGTTTGGACGAACTTGTTCCAAACTTTTCTCCGTTTGAGTTTTTGGAGAGTTAGGAACTCAAAGTTCGGTCCAATGAGAGTTCTTTTGGTGGTTTGGACGACACATGGTCCAAACTTTGCTCCATTTTAGTATTTGAGAGCTCGGAACCCAAAGTTCGTCCCAATGACAGTTCTTCATATGGTTTGGACGAACTTGTTCCAAACTTTTCTCCGTTTGAGTTTTTGGAGAGTTAGGAACTCAAAGTTCGGCCCAATGCGAGTTCTTTTGGTGGTTTGGACGACACATGGTCCAAACTTTGCTCCGTTTCAGTATTTGAGACCTCGGAACCCAAATTTCGTCCCAATGAATGTTCTTCATTTGGTTTGGACGAACTTGGTCCAAACTTTGCTCCGTTTGAGGTTTTGGAGAGTTAGGAACTCACAGTTCGGCGCAATGAGAGTTCTTTAGGTTGTTTGGACGACACATGGTCCAAACTCTGCTCCGTTTTAGTATTTGAGAGCTCGGAACCCAAAGTTCGTCCCGTTGAGAGTTTTTGATATGGTTTGGACGAACTTGGTCCAAACTTTGCTCCGTTTCAGGTTTTTGAGAGTTAGGAACTCAAAGTTCGGCCCAATGAGAGTTCTTTAGGTTTTTTGGACGACACATGGTCCAAACTCTGCTCCGTTTCAGTATTTGAGAGCTCGGAACCCAAAGTTCGTCCCAATGACAGTTCTTCATATGGTTTGGACGAACTTGTTCCAAACTTTACTCCGTTTGAGTTTTTGGAGAGTTAGGAACTCAAAGTTCGGTCCAATGAGAGTTCTTTTGGTGGTTTGGACGACCCATGGTCCAAACTTTGCTCCGTTTCAGTATTTGAGTGCTCGGAACCCAAATTTTGTCCCAATGACAGTTCTTCATATGGTTTGGACGAACTTGGTCCAAACTTTGCTCCGTTTGAGGTTTTGGAGAGTTAGGAACTCAAACTTCGGCCCAATGAGAGTTCTTTAGGTGGTTTGGACGACACATGGTCCAAACTCTGCTCCGTTTCAGTATTTGAGAGCTCGGAACCCAAAGTTCGTCCCATTGAGAGTTTTTGATATGGTTTGGACGAACTTGGTCCAAACTTTGCTCCGTATCAGTATTTGAGAGCTCGGAACCAAAAGTTCGTCCCAATGAAAGTTCTTCATATGGTTTGGACGAACTTGTTCCAAACTTTACTCCGTTTGAGTTTTTGGAGAGTTAGGAACCCAAAGTTCGGACCAATGACAGTTCTTTTGGTGGTTTGGACGACACATGGTCCAAACTTTGCTCCGTTTCAGTATTTGAGAGCTCGGAACCCAAATTTCGTCCCAATGAAAGTTCTTCATATGGTTTGGACGAACTTGTTCCAAACTTTACTCCCTTTGAGTTTTTGGAGAGTTAGGAACTCAAAGTTCGGTCCAATGAGAGTTCTTTTGGTGGTTTGGACGACACATGGTCCAAACTCTGCTCCGTTTCAGTATTTGAGAGCTCGGAACCCAAAGTTCGTCCCATTGAGAGTTTTTGATATGGTTTGGACGAACTTGGTCCAAACTTTGCTCCGTTTGAGTTTTTGGAGAGTTAGGAACTCAAAGTTCGGCCCAATGAGAGTTCTTTAGGTGGTTTGGACGACACATGGTCCAAACGTTGCTCCGTTTCAGTATTTGAGGGGTCGGAACCCAAATTTCGTCCCAATGACAGTTCTTCATTTGGTTTCGACGAACTTTATCCAAACTTTGCTCCGTTTGAGTTGTTGGAGAGTTAGGAACACAAAGTTCGGCCCAATGAGAGTTCTTTAGGTTGTTTGGACGACACATGGTCCAAACGCTGCTCCGTTTCAGTATTTGAGAGCTCGGAACCCAATGTTCGTCCCATTGAGAGTTGTTGATAGGGTTTGGACGAACTCGGTCCAAACTTTGCTCCGTTTGAGTTTTTGGAGAGTTAGGAACTCAAAGTTCGGCCCAATGAGAGTTCTTTAGGTGGTTTGGACGACACATGGTCCAAACTTTGCTCCGTTTCAGTATTTGAGAGCTCGGAACCCAAAGTTCGTCCCAATGACAGTTCTCCATATGGTTTGGACGAACTTGGTCCAAACTTTGCTCCGTTTGAGTTTTTGGAGAGTTAGTAACTCAATGTTCGGCCCAATGAGAGTTCTTTTGGTGGTTTGGACGACACATGGTCCAAACTTTGCCCCGTTTGAGTTTTTGGAGAGTTAATAACTTAAAGTTCGGCCCAATGAGAGTTCTTTTGGTGGTTTGGACGACACTTGGTCCAAACTTTGCTCCGTTTCAGTATTTGAAAGCTCGGAACCCAAAGTTCGTCCCATTGAGAGTTTTTGATATGGTTTGGACGAACTTGGTCCAAACTTTGCTCCGTTTGAGTTTTTGGAGAGTTAGGAACTCAAAGTTCGGCCCAATAAGAGTTCTTTAGGTGGTTTGGACGACACATGGTCCAAACTTTGCTCCGTTTCAGTATTTGAGAGCTCGGAACCTAAATTTTGTCCCAATGACAGTTCTTCATATGGTATGGACGAACTTTATCCAAACTTTTCTCCGTTTGAGTTGTTGGAGAGTTAGGAACATAAAGTTCGGCCCAATGAGAGTTCTTTAGGTTGTTTGGACGACACATGGTCCAAACGCTGCTCCGTTTCAGTATTTGAGAGCTCGGAACCCAATGTTCGTCCCATTGAGAGTTTTTGATAGGGTTTGGACGAACTCGGTCCAAACTTTGCTCCGTTTGAGTTTTTGAAGAGTTAGGAACTCAAAGTTCGGCCCAATGAGAGTTCTTTAGGTGGTTTGGACGACACATGGTCCAAACTTTGCTCCGTTTCAGTATTTTAGAGCTCGGAACCCAAAGTTCGCCCCAATGACAGTTCTCCATATGGTTTGGACGAACTTGGTCCAAACTTTGCTCCGTTTGAGTTTTTGGAGAGTTAGTAACTCAAAGTTCGGCCCAATGAGAGTTCTTTTGGTGGTTTGGAAGACACTTGGTCCAAACTTTGCCCCGTTTGACTTTTTGGAGAGTTAGTAACTCAAAATTCGGCCCAATGAGAGTTATTTTGGTGGTTTGGACGACACATGGTCCAAACTTTGCTCCATTTCAGTATTTGAGAGCTCGGAACCCAAAGTTCGTCCCAATGACAGTTCTTCATATGGTTTGGACGAACTTGGTCCAAACTTTTCTCCGTTTGAGTTTTTGGAGAGTTAGGAACTCAAAGTTCGGCCCAATGAGAGTTCTTTTGGTGGTTTGGACGACACTTGGTCCAGACTTTGCTCCGTTTCAGTATTTGAAAGCTCGGAACACAAAGTTCGTCCCATTGAGAGTTTTTGATATGGTTTGGACGAACTTGGTCCAAACTTTGCTCCATTTGAGTTTTTGGAGAGTTAGGAACTCAAAGTTCGGCCCAATGAGAGTTCTTTTGGTGGTTTGGACGACACATGGTCCAAACTTTGCTCCGTATCAGTATTTGAGAGCTCGGAACCCAAAGTTCGTCCCAATGACAGTTCTTCATATGGTTTGGACGAACTTGGTCCAAACTTTGCCCCGTTTGAGTTTTTGGAGAGTTAGTAACTCAAAGTTCGGCCCAATGAGAGTTCTTTTGGTGGTTTGGACGACACTTGGTCCAAACTTTGCTCCGTTTCAGTATTTGAGAGCTCGGAACCCAAAGTTCGTCCCATTGAGAGTTTTTGATATGGTTTGGACGAACTTGGTCCAAACTTTGCTCCGTTAGAGTTTTTGGAGAGTTAGGAACTCAAAGTTCGGCCCAATGAGAGTTCTTTTGGTGGTTTGGACGACACATGGTCCAAACTTTGCTCCGTATCAGTATTTGAGAGCTCGGAACCCAAAGTTCGTCCCAATGTTAGTTCTTCATATGGTTTGGACGAACTTGGTCCAAACTTTCCTCCGTTTGAGTTTTTGGAGAGTTAGGAACTCAAAGTTCGGCCCAATGAGAGTTCTTTAGGTGGTTTGGACGACTCATGGTCCAAACTTTGCTCCGTATCAGTATTTGAGAGCTCGGAACCAAAAGTTCGTCCCAATGACAGTTCTTCATATGGTCTGGACGAATTTGGTCCAAACTTTGTTCCGTTTGAGTTTTTGGAGAGTTAGGAACTCAAAGTTCGACCCAATGAGAGTTCTTTAGGTGGTTTGGACGACACATGGTCCAAACTTTGCTCCGTTTCAGTATTTGAGAGCTCGGAACCAAAAGTTCGTCCCAATGACAGTTCTTCATATGGTTCGGACGAACTTGGTCAAAACTTTGCTCCGTTTGAGTTTTTGGAGAGTTAGGAACTCAAAGTTCGGCCCAATGAGAGTTCTTTTGGTGGTTTGGACGACACATGGTCCAAACTTTGCTCCGTTTCAGTATTTGAGAGCTCGGAACCCAAAGTTCGTCCCAATGACAGTTCTCCATATGGTTTGGACGAACTTGGTCCAAACTTTGCTCCGTTTGAGTTTTTGGAGAGTTAGTAACTCATAGTTCGGCCCAATGAGAGTTCTTTTGGTGGTTTGGACGACACTTGGTCCAAACTTTGCTCCGTTTGAGTTTTTGGAGAGTTAGGAACTCAAAGTTCGGCCCAATGAGAGTTCTTTTGGTGGTTTGGACGACACATGGTCCAAACTTTGCTCCCTTTCAGTATTTGAGAGCCCGGAACCCAAAGTTCGTCCCAATGACAGTTCTTCATATGGTTTGGACGAAGTTGGTCCAAACTTTGCTCCGTTTGAGTTTTTTGAGAATTAGGAACTAAAAGTTCGGCCCAATGAGAGTTCTTTAGGTGGTTTCGACGACATTTGGTCCAAACTTTGCTCCGTTTCAGTATTTTACAGCTCGGAACCGAAAGTTCGTCCCAATGACAGTTCTCCATATGGTTTGGACGAACTTGGTCCAAACTTTGCTCCGTTTGAGTTTTTGGAGAGTTAGTAACTCATAGTTCTGCCCAATGAGAGTTCTTTTGGTGGTTCTGACGACACTTGGTCCAAACTTTGCCCTGTTTGAGTTTTTGGAGAGTTAGTAACTCAAAGTTCGGCCCAATGAGAGTTCTTTTGGTGGTTTGGACGACACTTGGTCCAAACTTTGCTCCGTTTCAGTATTTGAGAGCTCGGAACCCAAAGTTCGTCCCATTGAGAGTTTTTGATATGGTTTGGACGAACTTGGTCCAAACTTTGCTCCGTTTACGTATTTGAGAGCTCGGAACCCAAAGTTCGTCCCATTGAGAGTTTTTGATATAATTTGGACGAACTTGGTCCAAACTTTTCTCCGTTTGAGTTTTGGGAGAGTTAGGAACTCAAAGTTCTGCCCAATGAGAGTTCTTTTGGTTGTTTGGACGAACTTGGTCCAAACTCTGCTCCGTTTACGTATTTGAGAGCTCGGAACCCAAAGTTCGTCCCATTGAGAGTTTTTTATATGGTTTGGACGAACTTGGTCCAAACTTTGCTCCGTTTGAGTTTTTGGAGAGTTAGGAACTCAAAGTTCGACCCAATGAGAGTTCTTTAGGTGGTTTGGACGACACATGGTCCAAACTTTGCTCCGTTTCAGTATTTGAGAGCTCGGAACCAAAAGTTCGTCCCAATGACAGTTCTTCATATGGTTCGGACGAACTTGGTCAAAACTTTGCTCCGTTTGAGTTTTTGGAGAGTTAGGAACTCAAAGTTCGGCCCAATGAGAGTTCTTTTGGTGGTTTGGACGACACATGGTCCAAACTTTGCTCCGTTTCAGTATTTGAGAGCTCGGAACCCAAAGTTCATCCCAATGACAGTTCTTCATATGGTTTGGACGAACTTGGTCCAAACTTTGCTCCGTTTGAGTTTTTGGAGAGTTAGTAACTCAAAGTTCGGCCCAATGAGAGTTCTTTTGGTGGTTTGGACGACACTTGGTCCAAACTTTGCTCCGTTTCAGTATTTGAGAGCTCGGAACCCAAAGTTCGTCCCATTGAGAGTTTTTTATATGGTTTGGACTAACTTGGTCCAAACTTTGCTCCATTTGAGTTTTTGGAGAGTTAGGAACTCAAAGTTCGGCCCAATGTTAGTTCTTTAGGTGGTTTGGACGACACATGGTCCAAAATTTGGTCCGTTTCAGTATCTGAGAGCTCGAAACCCAAAGTTCGTCCCAATGACAATTCTTCATATGGTTTGGACGAACTTGGTCCAAACTTTGCTCCGTTTGAGTTTTTGGAGAGTTAAGAACTCAAAGTTCGGCCCAATGAGAGTTCTTTAGGTCGTTTGGACGACACATGGTCCAAACTTTGCTCCGTTTCAGTATCTGAGAGCTCGAAACCCAAAGTTCGTCCCAATGACAATTCTTCATATGGTTTGGACGAACTTGGTCCAAACTTTGCTCCGTTTCAGTTTTTGGAGAGTTAGGAACTCAAAGTTCGGCCCAATGAGAGTTCTTTAGGTGGTTTGGACGACACATGGTCCAAACTTTGCTCCGTTTCAGTATTTGAGAGCTCGGAACCCAAAGTTCGTCCCAATGACAGTTCTTCATATGGTTTGGACGAACTTGTTCCAAACTTTTCTCCGTTTGAGTTTTTGGAGAGTTAGGAACTCAAAGTTCGGCCCAATGCGAGTTCTTTTGGTGGTTTGGACGACACATGGTCCAAACTTTGCTCCGTTTCAGTATTTGAGACCTCGGAACCCAAATTTCGTCCCAATGAATGTTCTTCATTTGGTTTGGACGAACTTGGTCCAAACTTTGCTCCGTTTGAGGTTTTGGAGAGTTAGGAACTCAAAGTTCGGCCCAATGAGAGTTCTTTAGGTGGTTTGGACGACACATGGTCCAAACTTTGCTCCGTTTCAGTATTTGAGAGCTCGGAACCCAAAGTTCGTCCCAATGACAGTTCTTCATATGGTTTGGACGAACTTGTTCCAAACTTTTCTCCGTTTGAGATTTTGGAGAGTTAGGAACTCAAAGTTCGGCCCAATGAGAGTTCTTTAGGTGGTTTGGACGACACATGGTCCAAACTCTGCTCCGTTTCAGTATTTGAGAGCTCGGAACCCAAAGTTCGTCCCATTGAGAGTTTTTGATATGGTTTGGACGAACTTGGTCCAAACTTTGCTCTGTATCAGTATTTGAGAGCTCGGAACCAAAAGTTCGTCCCAATGAAAGTTCTTCATATGGTTTGGACGAACTTGTTCCAAACTTTACTCCGTTTGAGTTTTTGGAGAGTTAGGAACCCAAAGTTCGGACCAATGACAGTTCTTTTGGTGGTTTGGACGACACATGGTCCAAACTTTTCTCCGTTTCAGTATTTGAGAGCTCGGAACCCAAATTTCGTCCCAATGAAAGTTCTTCATATGGTTTGGACGAGCTTGTTCCAAACTTTACTCCCTTTGAGTTTTTGGAGAGTTAGGAACTCAAAGTTCGGTCCAATGAGAGTTCTTTTGGTGGTTTGGACGACACATGGTCCAAAATTTTCTCCGTTTCAGTATTTGAGTGCTCGGAACCAAAATTTTGTCCCAATGATAGTTCTTCATATGGTTTGGACGAACTTGGTCCAAACTTTGCTCCGTTTCAGTTTTTGGAGAGTTAGGAACTCAAAGTTCGGCCCAATGAGAGTTCTTTAGGTGGTTTGGACGACACATGGTCCAAACTTTGCTCCGTTTCAGTATTTGAGAGCTCGGAACCCAAAGTTCGTCCCAATGACAGTTCTTCATATGGTTTGGACGAACTTGTTCCAAACTTTTCTCCGTTTGAGATTTTGGAGAGTTAGGAACTCAAAGTTCGGCCCAATGCGAGTTCTTTTGGTGGTTTGGACGACACATGGTCCAAACTTTGCTCCGTTTCAGTATTTGAGACCTCGGAACACAAATTTCGTCCCAATGAATGTTCTTCATTTGGTTTGGACGAACTTGGTCCAAACTTTGCTCCGTTTGAGGTTTTGGAGAGTTAGGAACTCAAAGTTCGGCCCAATGAGAGTTCTTTAGGTTGTTTGGACGACACATGGTCCAAACTCTGCTCCGTTTCAGTATTTGAGAGCTCGGAACCCAAAGTTCGTCCCGTTGAGAGTTTTTGATATGGTTTGGACGAACTTGGTCCAAACTTTGCTCCGTTTCAGGTTTTTGAGAGTTAGGAACTCAAAGTTCGGCCCAATGAGAGTTCTTTAGGTTGTTTGGACGACACATGGTCCAAACTCTGCTCCGTTTCAGTATTTGAGAGCTCGGAACCCAAAGTTCGTCCCAATGACAGTTCTTCATATGGTTTGGACGAACTAATTCCAAACTTTACTCCATTTGAGTTTTTGGAGAGTTAGGAACTCAAAGTTCGGTCCAATGAGAGTTCTTTTGGTGGTTTGGACGACACATGGTCCAAACTTTGCTCCGTTTTAGTATTTGAGAGCTCGGAACCCAAAGTTCGTCCCAATGACAGTTCTTCATATGGTTTGGACGAACTTGTTCCAAACTTTTCTCCGTTTGAGTTTTTGGAGAGTTAGGAACTCAAAGTTCGGCCCAATGCGAGTTCTTTTGGTGGTTTGGACGACACATGGTCCAAACTTTGCTCCGTTTCAGTATTTGAGACCTCGGAACCCAAATTTCGTCCCAATGAACGTTCTTCATTTGGTTTGGACGAACTTGGTCCAAACTTTGCTCCGTTTGAGGTTTTGGAGAGTTAGGAACTCACAGTTCGGCCCAGTGAGAGTTCTTTAGGTTGTTTGGACGACACATGGTCCAAACTCTGCTCCGTTTCAGTATTTGAGAGCTCGGAACCCAAAGTTCGTCCCGTTGATAGTTTTTGATATGGTTTGGACGAACTTTGTCCAAACTTTGCTCCGTTTCAGGTTTTTGAGTGTTAGGAACTCAAAGTTCGGCCCAATGAGAGTTCTTTAGGTTGTTTGGACGACACATGGTCCAAACTCTGCTCCGTTTCAGTATTTGAGAGCTCGGAACCCAAAGTTCGTCCCAATGACAGTTCTTCATATGGTTTGGACGAACTTGTTCCAAACTTTACTCCGTTTGAGTTTTTGGAGAGTTAGGAACTCAAAGTTCGGTCCAATGAGAGTTCTTGTGGTTTTGGACGACACATGGTCCAAACTTTGCTCCGTTTCAGTATTTGAGTGCTCGGAACCCAAATTTTGTCCCAATGACAGTTCTTCATATGGTTTGGACGAACTTGGTCCAAACTTTGCTCCGTTTGAGGTTTTGGAAAGTTAGGAACTCAAAGTTCGGCCCAATGAGAGTTCTTTAGGTGGTTTGGACGACACATGGTCCAAACTCTGCTCCGTTTCAGTATTTGAGAGCTCGGAACCCAAAGTTCGTCCCATTGAGAGTTTTTGATATGGTTTGGACGAACTTGGTCCAAACTTTGCTCCGTATCAGTATTTGAGAGCTCGGAACCAAAAGTTCGTCCCAATGAAAGTTCTTCATATGGTTTGGACGAACTTGTTCCAAACTTTACTCCGTTTGAGTTTTTGGAGAGTTAGGAACCCAAAGTTCGGACCAATGACAGTTCTTTTGGTGGTTTGGACGACACATGGTCCAAACTTTGCTCCGTTTCAGTATTTGAGAGCTCGGAACCCAAATTTCGTCCCAATGAAAGTTCTTCATATGGTTTGGACGAACTTGTTCCAAACTTTACTCCCTTTGAGTTTTTGGAGAGTTAGGAACTCAAAGTTCGGTCCAATGAGAGTTCTTTTGGTGGTTTGGACGACACATGGTCCAAAATTTTCTCCGTTTCAGTATTTGAGTGCTCGGAACCAAAATTTTGTCCCAATGACAGTTCTTTATATGGTTTGGACGAACTTGGTCCAAACTTTGCTCCGTTTGAGGTTTTGGAGAGTTAGGAACTCAAAGTTCGGCCCAATGAGAGTTCTTTAGGTGGTTTGGACGACACATGGTCCAAACTCTGCTCCGTTTCAGTATTTGAGAGCTCGGAACCCAAAGTTCGTCCCATTGAGAGTTTTTGATATGGTTTGGACGAACTTGGTCCAAACTTTGCTCCGTTTGAGTTTTTGGAGAGTTAGGAACTCAAAGTTCGGCCCAATGAGAGTTCTTTAGGTGGTTTGGACGACACATGGTCCAAACGTTGCTCCGTTTCAGTATTTGAGAGCTCGGAACCCAAATTTCGTCCCAATGACAGTTCTTCATTTGGTTTGGACGAACTTTATCCAAACTTTGCTCCGTTTGAGTTGTTGGAGAGTTAGGAACACAAAGTTCGGCCCAATGAGAGTTCTTTAGGTTGTTTGGACGACACATGGTCCAAACGCTGCTCCGTTTCAGTATTTGAGAGCTCGGAACCCAATGTTCGTCCCATTGAGAGTTTTTGATAGGGTTTGGACGAACTCGGTCCAAACTTTGCTCCGTTTGAGTTTTTGGAGAGTTAGGAACTCAAAGTTCGGCCCAATGAGAGTTCTTTAGGTGGTTTGGACGACACATGGTCCAAACTTTGCTCCGTTTCAGTATTTGAGAGCTCGGAACCCAAAGTTCGTCCCAATGACAGTTCTCCATATGGTTTGGACGAACTTGGTCCAAACTTTGCTCCGTTTGAGTTTTTGGAGAGTTAGTAACTCAAAGTTCGGCGCAATGAGAGTTCTTTTGGTGGTTTGGACGACACATGGTCCAAACTTTGCCCCGTTTGAGTTTTTGGAGAGTTAGTAACTTAAAGTTCGGCCCAATGAGAGTTCTTTAGGTGGTTTGGACGACACATGGTCCAAACTTTGCTCCGTTTCAGTATTTGAGAGCTCGGAACCCAAAGTTCGTCCCAATGACAGTTCTCCATATGGTTTGGACGAACTTGGTCCAAACTTTGCTCCGTTTGAGTTTTTGGAGAGTTAGTAACTCAAAGTTCGGCCCAATGAGAGTTCTTTTGGTGGTTTGGAAGACACTTGGTCCAAACTTTGCCCCGTTTGACTTTTTGGAGAGTTAGTAACTCAAAGTTCGGCCCAATGAGAGTTCTTTTGGTGGTTTGGACGACACATGGTCCAAACTTTGCTCCATTTCAGTATTTGAGAGCTCGGAACCCAAAGTTCGTCCCAATGACAGTTCTTCATATGGTTTGGACGAACTTGGTCCAAACTTTTCTCCGTTTGAGTTTTTGGAGAGTTAGGAACTCAAAGTTCGGCCCAATGAGAGTTCTTTTGGTGGTTTGGACGACACTTGGTCCAAACTTTGCTCCGTTTCAGTATTTGAAAGCTCGGAACCCAAAGTTCGTCCCATTGAGAGTTTTTGATATGGTTTGGACGAACTTGGTCCAAACTTTGCTCCGTTTGAGTTTTTTGAGAGTTAGGAACACAAAGTTCGGCCCAATGAGAGTTCTTTAGGTTGTTTGGACGACACATGGTCCAAACGCTGCTCCGTTTCAGTATTTGAGAGCTCGGAACCCAATGTTCGTCCCATTGAGAGTTTTTGATAGGGTTTGGACGAACTCGGTCCAAACTTTGCTCCGTTTGAGTTTTTGGAGAGTTAGGAACTCAAAGTTCGGCCCAATGAGAGTTCTTTTGGTGGTTTGGAAGACACTTGGTCCAAACTTTTCCCCGTTTGAGTTTTTGGAGAGTTAGTAACTTAAAGTTCGGCCCAATGAGAGTTCTTTTGGTGGTTTGGACGACACTTGGTCCAAACTTTTCTCCGTTTCAGTATTTGAAAGCTCGGAACCCAAAGTTCGTCCCATTGAGAGTTTTTGATATGGTTTGGACGAACTTGGTCCAAACTTTGCTCCGTTTGAGTTTTTTGAGAGTTAGGAACTCAAAGTTCGGCCCAATGAGAGTTCTTTAGGTGGTTTGGACGACACATGGTCCAAACTCTGCTCCGTTTCAGTATTTGAGAGCTCGGAACCCAAAGTTCGTCCCATTGAGAGTTTTTGATATGGTTTGGACGAACTTGGTCCAAACTTTGCTCCGTTTGAGTTTTTGGAGAGTTAGGAACTCAAAGTTCGGCCCAATAAGAGTTCTTTAGGTGGTTTGGACGACACATGGTCCAAACTTTGCTCCGTTTCAGTATTTGAGAGCTCGGAACCCAAATTTCGTCCCAATGACTGTTCTTCATATGGTATGGACGAACTTTATCCAAACTTTTCTCCGTTTGAGTTGTTGGAGAGTTAGGAACACAAAGTTCGGCCCAATGAGTGTTCTTTAGGTTGTTTGGACGACACATGGTCCAAACGCTGCTCCGTTTCAGTATTTGAGAGCTCGGAACCCAATGTTCGTCCCATTGAGAGTTTTTGATAGGGTTTGGACGAACTCGGTCCAAACTTTGCTCCGTTTGAGTTTTTGGAGAGTTAGGAACTCAAAGTTCGGCCCAATGAGAGTTCTTTAGGTGGTTTGGACGACACATGGTCCAAACTTTGCTCCGTTTCAGTATTTGAGAGCTCGGAACCCAAAGTTCGTCCCAATGACAGTTCTCCATATGGTTTGGACGAACTTGGTCCAAACTTTGCTCCGTTTGAGTTTTTGGAGAGTTAGTAACTCAAAGTTTGGCCCAATGAGAGTTCTTTTGGTGGTTTGGAAGACACTTGGTCCAAACTTTGCCCCGTTTGACTTTTTGGAGAGTTAGTAACTCAAAGTTCGGCCCAATGAGAGTTCTTTTGGTGGTTTGGACGACACATGGTCCAAACTTTGCTCCATTTCAGTATTTGAGAGCTCGGAACCCAAAGTTCGTCCCAATGACAGTTCTTCATATGGTTTGGACGAACTTGGTCCAAACTTTTCTCCGTTTGAGTTTTTGGAGAGTTAGGAACTCAAAGTTCGGCCCAATGAGAGTTCTTTTGGTGGTTTGGACGACACTTGGTCCAGACTTTGCTCCGTTTCAGTATTTGAGAGCTCGGAACCCAAAGTTCGTCCCATTGAGAGTTTTTGATATGGTTTGGACGAACTTGGTCCAAACTTTGCTCCATTGAGTTTTTGGAGAGTGAGGAACTCAAAGTTCGGCCCAATGAGAGTTCTTTTGGTGGTTTGGACGACAAATGGTCCAAACTTTGCTCCGTATCAGTATTTGAGAGCTCGGAACCAAAAGTTCGTCCCAATGACAGTTCTTCATATGGTCTGGACGAATTTGGTCCAAACTTTGTTCCGTTTGAGTTTTTGGAGAGTTAGGAACTCAAAGTTCGACCCAATGAGAGTTCTTTAGGTGGTTTGGACGACACATGGTCCAAACTTTGCTCCGTTTCAGTATTTGAGAGCTCGGAACCAAAAGTTCGTCCCAATGACAGTTCTTCATATGGTTCGGACGAACTTGGTCAAAACTTTGCTCCGTTTCAGTTTTTGGAGAGTTAGGAACTCAAAGTTCGGCCCAATGAGAGTTCTTTTGGTGGTTTGGACGACACATGGTCCAAACTTTGCTCCCTTTCAGTATTTGAGAGCTCGGAACCCAAAGTTCGTCCCAATGACAGTTCTCCATATGGTTTGGACGAACTTGGTCCAAACTTTGCTCCGTTTGAGTTTTTGGAGAGTTAGTAACTCATAGTTCGGCCCAATGAGAGTTCTTTTGGTGGTTTGGACGACACTTGGTCCAAACTTTGCTCCGTTTGAGTTTTTGGAGAGTTAGGAACTCAAAGTTCGGCCCAATGAGAGTTCTTTTGGTGGTTTGGACGACACATGGTCCAAACTTTGCTCCCTTTCAGTATTTGAGAGCCCGGAACCCAAAGTTCGTCCCAATGACAGTTCTTCATATGGTTTGGACGAAGTTGGTCCAAACTTTGCTCCGTTTGAGTTTTTTGAGAATTAGGAACTAAAAGTTCGGCCTAATGAGAGTTCTTTAGGTGGTTTCGACGACATTTGGTCCAAACTTTGCTCCGTTTCAGTATTTTACAGCTCGGAACCGAAAGTTCGTCCCAATGACAGTTCTCCATATGGTTTGGACGAACTTGGTCACAACTTTGCTCCGTTTGAGTTTTTGGAGAGTTAGTAACTCATAGTTCGGTACAATGAGAGTTCTTTTGGTGGTTCTGACGACACTTGGTCCAAACTTTGCCCCGTTTGAGTTTTTGGAGAGTTAGTAACTCAAAGTTCGGCCCAATGAGAGTTCTTTTGGTGGTTTGGACGACAGTTGGTCCAAACTTTGCTCCGTTTCAGTATTTGAGAGCTCGGAACCCAAAGTTCGTCCCATTGAGAGTTTTTGATATGGTTTGGACGAACTTGGTCCAAACTTTGCTCCGTTTGAGTTTTTGGAGAGTTAGGAACTCAAAGTTCGGCCCAATGAGAGTTCTTTTGGTGGTTTGGACGACACATGGTCCAAACTTTGCTCCGTATCAGTATTTGAGAGCTCGGAACCCAAAGTTCGTCCCAATGTTAGTTCTTCATATGGTTTGGACGAACTTGGTCCAAACTTTCCTCCGTTTGAGTTTTTGGAGAGTTAGGAACTCAAAGTTCGGCCCAATGAGAGTTCTTTAGGTGGTTTGGACGACTCATGGTCCAAACTTTGCTCCGTATCAGTATTTGAGAACTCGGAACCAAAAGTTCGTCCCAATGACAGTTCTTCATATGGTCTGGACGAATTTGGTCCAAACTTTGTCCCGTTTGAGTTTTTGGAGAGTTAGGAACTCAAAGTTCGACCCAATGAGAGTTCTTTAGGTGGTTTGGACGACACATGGTCCAAACTTTGCTCCGTTTCAGTATTTGAGAGCTCGGAACCAAAAGTTCGTCCCAATGACAGTTCTTCATATGGTTCGGACGAACTTGGTCAAAACTTTGCTCCGTTTGAGTTTTTGGAGAGTTAGGAACTCAAAGTTCGGCCCAATGAGAGTTCTTTTGGTGGTTTGGACGACACATGGTCCAAACTTTGCTCCGTTTCAGTATTTGAGAGCTCGGAACCCAAAGTTCGTCCCAATGACAGTTCTCCATATGGTTTGGACGAACTTGGTCCAAACTTTGCTCCGTTTGAGTTTTTGGAGAGTTAGTAACTCATAGTTCGGCCCAATGAGAGTTCTTTTGGTGGTTTGGACGACACTTGGTCCAAACTTTGCTCCGTTTGAGTTTTTGGAGAGTTAGGAACTCAAAGTTCGGCCCAATGAGAGTTCTTTTGGTGGTTTGGACGACACATGGTCCAAACTTTGCTCCCTTTCAGTATTTGAGAGCTCGGAACCCAAAGTTCGTCCCAATGACAGTTCTTCATATGGTTTGGACGAAGTTGGTCCAAACTTTGCTCCGTATGAAATTTTTGAGAATTAGGAACTAAAAGTTCGGCCCAATGAGAGTTCTTTAGGTGGTTTCGACGACATTTGGTCCAAACTTTACTCCGTTTCAGTATTTTACAGCTCGGAACCGAAAGTTCGTCCTAATGACAGTTCTCCATATGGTTTGGACGAACTTGGTCCAAACTTTGCTCCGTTTGAGTTTTTGGAGAGTTAGTAACTCATAGTTCGGCCCAATGAGAGTTCTTTTGGTGGTTCTGACGACACTTGGTCCAAACTTTGCCCCGTTTGAGTTTTTGGAGAGTTAGTAACTCAAAGTTCGGCCCAATGAGAGTTCTTTTGGTGGTTTGGACGACACTTGGTCCAAATTTTGCTCCGTTTCAGTATTTGAGAGCTCGGAACCCAAAGTTCGTCCCATTGAGAGTTTTTGATATGGTTTGGACGAACTTGGTCCAAACTTTGCTCCGTTTGAGTTTTTTTGAGAATTAGGAACTAAAAGTTCGGCCCAATGAGAGTTCTTTAGGTGGTTTCGACGACATTTGGTCCAAACTTTGCTCCGTTTCAGTATTTTACAGCTCGGAACCGAAAGTTCGTCCCAATGACAGTTCTCCATATGGTTTGGACGAACTTGGTCCAAACTTTTCTCCGTTTGAGTTTTTGGAGAGTTAGTAACTCATAGTTCGGTACAATGAGAGTTCTTTTGGTGGTTCTGACGACACTTGGTCCAAACTTTGCCCTGTTTGAGTTTTTGGAGAGTTAGTAACTCAAATTTCGGCCCAATGAGAGTTCTTTTGGTGGTTTGGACGACACATGGTCCAAACTTTGCTCCGTATCAGTATTTGAGAGCTCGGAACCCAAAGTTCGTCCCAATGTTAGTTCTTCATATGGTTTGGACGAACTTGGTCCAAACTTTCCTCCGTTTGAGTTTTTGGAGAGTTAGGAACTCAAAGTTCGGCCCAATGAGAGTTCTTTAGGTGGTTTGGACGACTCATGGTCCAAACTTTGCTCCGTATCAGTATTTGAGAGCTCGGAACCAAAAGTTCGTCCCAATGACAGTTCTTCATATGGTCTGGACGAATTTGGTCCAAACTTTGTTCCGTTTGAGTTTTTGGAGAGTTAGGAACTCAAAGTTCGACCCAATGAGAGTTCTTTAGGTGGTTTGGACGACACATGGTCCAAACTTTGCTCCGTTTCAGTATTTGAGAGCTCGGAACCAAAAGTTCGTCCCAATGACAGTTCTTCATATGGTTCGGACGAACTTGGTCAAAACTTTGCTCCGTTTGAGTTTTTGGAGAGTTAGGAACTCAAAGTTCGGCCCAATGAGAGTTCTTTTGGTGGTTTGGACGACACATGGTCCAAACTTTGCTCCCTTTCAGTATTTGAGAGCTCGGAACCCAAAGTTCGTCCCAATGACAGTTCTCCATATGGTTTGGACGAACTTGGTCCAAACTTTTCTCCGTTTGAGTTTTTGGAGAGTTAGTAACTCATAGTTCGGCCCAATGAGAGTTCTTTTGGTGGTTTGGACGACACTTGGTCCAAACTTTGCTCCGTTTGAGTTTTTGGAGAGTTAGGAACTCAAAGTTCGGCCCAATGAGAGTTCTTTTGGTGGTTTGGACGACACATGGTCCAAACTTTGCTCCCTTTCAGTATTTGAGAGCTCGGAACCCAAAGTTCGTCCCAATGACAGTTCTTCATATGGTTTGGACGAAGTTGGTCCAAACTTTGCTCCGTTTGAGTTTTTTGAGAATTAGGAACTAAAAGTTCGGCCCAATGAGAGTTCTTTAGGTGGTTTCGACGACATTTGGTCCAAACTTTGCTCCGTTTCAGTATTTTACAGCTCGGAACCGAAAGTTCGTCCCAATGACAGTTCTCCATATGGTTTGGACGAACTTGGTCCAAACTTTGCTCCGTTTGAGTTTTTGGAGAGTTAGTAACTCATAGTTCGGCCCAATGAGAGTTCTTTTGGTGGTTCTGACGACACTTGGTCCAAACTTTGCCCCGTTTGAGTTTTTGGAGAGTTAGTAACTCAAAGTTCGGCCCGATGAGAGTTCTTTTGGTGGTTTGGACGACACTTGGTCCAAACTTTGCTCCGTTTCAGTATTTGAGAGCTCGGAACCCAAAGTTCGTCCCATTGAGAGTTTTTGATATGGTTTGGACGAACTTGGTCCAAACTTTGCTCCGTTTGAGTTTTTGGAGAGTTAGGAACTCAAAGTTCGGCCCAATGAGAGTTCTTTTGGGTGTTTGGACGACACATAGTCCAAACTTTGCTCCGTATCAGTATTTGAGAGCTCGGAACCCAAAGTTCGTCCCAATGTTTGTTCTTCATATGGTTTGGACGAACTTGGTCCAAACTTTCCTCCGTTTGAGTTTTTGGAGAGTTAGGAACTCAAAGTTCGGCCCAATGAGAGTTCTTTAGGTGGTTTGGACGACTCATGGTCCAAACTTTGCTCCGTATCAGTATTTGAGAGCTCGGAACCAAAAGTTCGTCCCAATGACAGTTCTTCATATGGTCTAGACGAATTTGGTCCAAACTTTGTTCCGTTTGAGTTTTTGGAGAGTTAGGAACTCAAAGTTCGACCCAATGAGAGTTCTTTAGGTGGTTTGGACGACACATGGTCCAAACTTTGCTCCGTTTCAGTATTTGAGAGCTCGGAACCAAAAGTTCGTCCCAATGACAGTTCTTCATATGGTTCGGACGAACTTGGTCAAAACTTTGCTCCGTTTGAGTTTTTGGAGAGTTAGGAACTCAAAGTTCGGCCCAATGAGAGTTCTTTTGGTGGTTTGGACGACACATGGTCCAAACTTTGCTCCCTTTCAGTATTTGAGAGCTCGGAACCCAAAGTTCGTCCCAATGACAGTTCTCCATATGGTTTGGACGAACTTGGTCCAAACTTTTCTCCGTTTGAGTTTTTGGAGAGTTAGTAACTCATAGTTCGGCCCAATGAGAGTTCTTTTGGTGGTTTGGACGACACTTGGTCCAAACTTTGCTCCGTTTGAGTTTTTGGAGAGTTAGGAACTCAAAGTTCGGCCCAATGAGAGTTCTTTTGGTGGTTTGGACGACACATGGTCCAAACTTTGCTCCCTTTCAGTATTTGAGAGCTCGGAACCCAAAGTTCGTCCCAATGACAGTTCTTCATATGGTTTGGACGAAGTTGGTCCAAACTTTGCTCCGTTTGAGTTTTTTGAGAATTAGGAACTAAAAGTTCGGCCCAATGAGAGTTCTTTAGGTGGTTTCGACGACATTTGGTCCAAACTTTGCTCCGTTTCAGTATTTTACAGCTCGGAACCGAAAGTTCGTCCCAATGACAGTTCTCCATATGGTTTGGACGAACTTGGTCCAAACTTTGCTCCGTTTGAGTTTTTGGAGAGTTAGTAACTCATAGTTCGGCCCAATGAGAGTTCTTTTGGTGGTTCTGACGACACTTGGTCCAAACTTTGCCCCGTTTGAGTTTTTGGAGAGTTAGTAACTCAAAGTTCGGCCCGATGAGAGTTCTTTTGGTGGTTTGGACGACACTTGGTCCAAACTTTGCTCCGTTTCAGTATTTGAGAGCTCGGAACCCAAAGTTCGTCCCATTGAGAGTTTTTGATATGGTTTGGACGAACTTGGTCCAAACTTTGCTCCGTTTGAGTTTTTGGAGAGTTAGGAACTCAAAGTTCGGCCCAATGAGAGTTCTTTTGGGTGTTTGGACGACACATAGTCCAAACTTTGCTCCGTATCAGTATTTGAGAGCTCGGAACCCAAAGTTCGTCCCAATGTTTGTTCTTCATATGGTTTGGACGAACTTGGTCCAAACTTTCCTCCGTTTGAGTTTTTGGAGAGTTAGGAACTCAAAGTTCGGCCCAATGAGAGTTCTTTAGGTGGTTTGGACGACTCATGGTCCAAACTTTGCTCCGTATCAGTATTTGAGAGCTCGGAACCAAAAGTTCGTCCCAATGACAGTTCTTCATATGGTCTAGACGAATTTGGTCCAAACTTTGTTCCGTTTGAGTTTTTGGAGAGTTAGGAACTCAAAGTTCGACCCAATGAGAGTTCTTTAGGTGGTTTGGACGACACATGGTCCAAACTTTGCTCCGTTTCAGTATTTGAGAGCTCGGAACCAAAAGTTCGTCCCAATGACAGTTCTTCATATGGTTCGGACGAACTTGGTCAAAACTTTGCTCCGTTTCAGTTTTTGGAGAGTTAGGAACTCAAAGTTCGGCCCAATGAGAGTTCTTTTGGTGGTTTGGACGACACATGGTCCAAACTTTGCTCCCTTTCAGTATTTGAGAGCTCGGAACCCAAAGTTCGTCCCAATGACAGTTCTCCATATGGTTTGGACGAACTTGGTCCAAACTTTGCTCCGTTTGAGTTTTTGGAGAGTTAGTAACTCATAGTTCGGCCCAATGAGAGTTCTTTTGGTGGTTTGGACGACACTTGGTCCAACTTTGCTCCGTTTGAGTTTTTGGAGAGTTAGGAACTCAAAGTTCGGCCCAATGAGAGTTCTTTTGGTGGTTTGGACGACACATGGTCCAAACTTTGCTCCCTTTCAGTATTTGAGAGCTCGGAACCCAAAGTTCGTCCCAATAACAGTTCTTCATATGGTTTGGACGAAGTTGGTCCAAACTTTGCTCCGTATGAAATTTTTGAGAATTAGGAACTAAAAGTTCGGCCCAATGAGAGTTCTTTTGGTGGTTTCGACGTCATTTGGTCCAAACTTTGCTCCGTTTCAGTATTTTACAGCTCGGAACCGAAAGTTCGTCCCAATGACAGTTCTCCATATGGTTTGGACGAACTTGGTCCAAAATTTGCTCCGTTTGAGTTTTTAGAGAGTTAGTAACTCATAGTTCGGCCCAATGAGAGTTCTTTTGGTGGTTCTGACGACACTTGGTCCAAACTTTGCCCCGTTTGAGTTTTTGGAGAGTTAGTAACTCAAAGTTCGGCCCAATGAGAGTTCTTTTGGTGGTTTGGACGACACTTGGTCCAAACTTTGCTCCGTTTCAGTATTTGAGAGCTCGAAACCCAAAGTTCGTCCCATTGAGAGTTTTTGATATGGTTTGGACGAACTTGGTCCAAACTTTGCTCCGTTTGAGTTTTTGGAGAGTTAGGAACTCAAAGTTCGGCCCAATGAGAGTTCTTTTGGTGGTTTGGACGACACATGGTCCAAACTTTGCTCCGTATCAGTATTTGAGAGCTCGGAACCCAAAGTTCGTCCCAATGTTAGTTCTTCATATGGTTTGGACGAACTTGGTCCAAACTTTCCTCCGTTTGAGTTTTTGGAGAGTTAGGAACTCAAGGTTCGGCCCAATGAGAGTTCTTTAGGTGGTTTGGACGACTCATGGTCCAAACTTTGCTCCGTATCAGTATTTGAGAGCTCGGAACCAAAAGTTCGTCCCAATGACATTTCTTCATATGGTCTGGACGAATTTGGTCCAAACTTTGTTCCGTTTGAGTTTTTGGAGAGTTAGGAACTCAAAGTTCGACCCAATGAGAGTTCTTTAGGTGGTTTGGACGACACATGGTCCAAACTTTGCTCCGTTTCAGTATTTGAGAGCTCGGAACCAAAAGTTCGTCCCAATTACAGTTCTTCATACGGTTCGGACGAACTTGGTCAAAACTTTGCTCCGTTTGAGTTTTTGGAGAGTTAGGAACTCAAAGTTCGGCCCAATGAGAGTTCTTTTGGTGGTTTGGACGACAAATGGTCCAAACTTTGCTCCCTTTCAGTATTTGAGAGCTCGGAACCCAAAGTTCGTCCCAATGACAGTTCTCCATATGGTTTGGACGAACTTGGTCCAAACTTTGCTCCGTTTGAGTTTTTGGAGAGTTAGTAACTCATAGTTCGGCCCAATGAGAGTTCTTTTGGTGGTTTGGACGACACTTGGTCCAAACTTTGCTCCGTTTGAGTTTTTGGAGAGTTAGGAACTCAAAGTTCGGCCCAATGGGAGTTCTTTTGGTGGTTTGGACGACACATGGTCCAAACTTTGCTCCCTTTCAGTATTTGAGAGCTCGGAACCCAAAGTTCGTCCCAATGACAGTTGTTCATATGGTTTGGACGAAGTGTATCCAAACTTTGCTCCGTTTGAGTTTTTTGAGAATTAGGAACTAAAAGTTCGGCCCAATGAGAGTTCTTTAGGTGATTTCGACGACATTTGGTCCAAACTTTGCTCCGTTTCAGTATTTTACAGCTCGGAACCGAAAGTTCGTCCCAATGACAGTTCTCCATATGGTTTGGACGAACTTGGTCCAAACTTTGCTCCGTTTGAGTTTTTGGAGAGTTAGTAACTCATAGTTCGGCCCAATGAGAGTTCTTTTGGTGGTTTGGACGACACTTGGTCCAAACTTTGCTCCGTTTGAGTTTTTGGAGAGTTAGGAACTCAAAGTTCGGCCCAATGAGAGTTCTTTTGGTGGTTTGGACGACACATGGTCCAAACTTTGCTCCCTTTCAGTATTTGAGAGCTCGGAACCCAAAGTTCGTCCCAATAACAGTTCTTCATATGGTTTGGACGAACTTGGTCCAAACTTTGCTCCGTATGAAATTTTTGAGAATTAGGAACTAAAAGTTCGGCCCAATGAGAGTTCTTTTGGTGGTTTCGACGTCATTTGGTCCAAACTTTGCTCCGTTTCAGTATTTTACAGCTCGGAACCGAAAGTTCGTCCCAATGACAGTTCTCCATATGGTTTGGACGAACTTGGTCCAAACTTTGCTCCGTTTGAGTTTTTGGAGAGTTAGTAACTCATAGTTCGGCCCAATGAGAGTTCTTTTGGTGGTTTGGACGACAATTGGTCAAAACTTTGCCCCGTTTGAGTTTTTGGAGAGTTAGTAACTCAAAGTTCGGGCCAATGAGAGTTCTTTTGGTGGTTTGGACGACACTTGGTCCAAACTTTGCTCCGTTTCAGTATTTGAGAGCTCGGAACCCAAAGTTCGTCCCATTGAGAGTTTTTGATATGGTTTGGACGAACTTGGTCCAAACTTTGCTCCGTTTGAGTTTTTGGAGAGTTAGGAACTCAAAGTTCGGCCCAATGAGAGTTCTTTAGGTGGTTTGGACGACACATGGTCCAAACTCTTCTCCGTTTCAGTATTTGAGAGCTCGGAACCCAAAGTTCGTCCCATTGAGAGTTTTTGATATCGTTTGGAAGAACTTGGTCCAAACTTTGCTCCGTTTGTGTTTTTGGAGAGTTAGGAACTCAAAGTTCGGCCCAATGAGAGTTCTTTTGGTGGTTTGGACGACACTTGGTCCAAACTTTGCTCCGTTTCAGTATTTGAGAGCTCGGAACCCAAAGTTCGTCCCAATGTTAGTTCTTCATATGGTTTGGACGAACTTGGTCCAAACTTTCCTCCGTTTGAGTTTTTGGAGAGTTAGGAACTCAAAGTTCGGCCCAATGAGAGTTCTTTAGGTGGTTTGGACGACTCATGGTCCAAACTTTGCTCCGTATCAGTATTTGAGAGCTTGGAACCAAAAGTTCGTCCCAATGACAGTTCTTCATATGGTCTGGACGAATTTGGTCCAAACTTTGTTCCGTTTGAGTTTTTGGAGAGTTAGGAACTCAAAGTTCGACCCAATGAGAGTTCTTTAGGTGGTTTGGACGACACATGGTCCAAACTTTGCTCCGTTTCAGTATTTGAGAGCTCGGAACCAAAAGTTCGTCCCAATGACAGTTCTTCATATGGTTTGGACGAACTTGGTCCAAACTTTGCTCCGTTTGAGTTTTTGGAGAGTTAGGAACTCAAAGTTCGGCCCAATGAGAGTTCTTTTGGTGGTTTGGACGACACATGGTCCAAACTTTGCTCCCTTTCAGTATTTGAGAGCTCGGAACCCAAAGTTCGTCCCAATGACAGTTCTCCATATGGTTTGGACGAACTTGGTCCAAACTTTGCTCCGTTTGAGTTTTTGGAGAGTTAGTAACTCATAGTTCGGCCCAATGAGAGTTCTTTTGGTGGTTTGGACGACACTTTGTCCAAACTTTGCCCCGTTTGAGTTTTTGGAGAGTTAGTAACTCAAAGTTCGGCCCAATGAGAGTTCTTTTGTGGTTTGGACGACACTTGGTCCAAACTTTGCTCCGTTTCAGTATTTGAGAGCTCGGAACCCAAAGTTCGTCCCATTGAGAGTTTTTGATATGGTTTGGACGAACTTGGTCCAAACTTTGCTCCGTTTGGGTTTTTGGAGAGTTAGGAACTCAAAGTTCGGCCCAATGAGAGTTCTTTAGGTGGTTTGGACGACACATGGTCCAAACTCTTCTCCGTTTCAGTATTTGAGAGCTCGGAACCCAAAGTTCGTCCCATTGAGAGTTTTTGATATCATTTGGAAGAACTTGGTCCAAACTTTGCTCCGTTTGTGTTTTTGGAGAGTTAGGAACTCAAAGTTCGGCCCAATGAGAGTTCTTTTGGTGGTTTGGACGACACTTGGTCCAAACTTTGCTCCGTTTCAGTATTTGAGAGCTCGGAACCCAAAGTTCGTCCCAATGTTAGTTCTTCATATGGTTTGGACGAACTTGGTCCAAACTTTCCTCCGTTTGAGTTTTTGGAGAGTTAGGAACTCAAAGTTCGGCCCAATGAGAGTTCTTTAGGTGGTTTGGACGACTCATGGTCCAAACTTTGCTCCGTATCAGTATTTGAGAGCTCGGAACCAAAAGTTCGTCCCAATGACAGTTCTTCATATGGTCTGGACGAATTTGGTCCAAACTTTGTTCCGTTTGAGTTTTTGGAGAGTTAGGAACTCAAAGTTCGACCCAATGAGAGTTCTTTAGGTGGTTTGGACGACACATGGTCCAATTTTCCCATGGTGGGGGTTCGATCCTGCATATATGCAGTTTACTGTTTATTTAACCGCCCAATTTTCATCAAACAACCACCTGGCTCAGTGGTTGAGTGAGTTATTATCCTTGGCTGCTCCATGGTGGGGGTTCGATCCTGCATATACGCAGTTTACTGTTTATTTAACCGCCCAAATTTTTATCAAACAACCACCTGGCTCAGTGGTTGAGTGAGTTATTATCCTTGGCTGCTCCATGGTGGGGGTTCGATCCTGCATATACGCAGTTTACTGTTTATTTAACCGCCCAAATTTTACTGTTTATTTAACCGCCCAAATTTTCTTTAACCGCCCAAATTTTTTTATCAAACAACCACCTGGCTCAGTGGCTGAGTGAGTTATTATCCTTGGTTGCTCCATGGTGGGGGTTCGATCCTGCATATACGCAGTTTACTGTTTATTTAACCACCCATTTTTTTTTTTTTTTAAATTTTTGGCCCAAATTTTTTAAGCCCTAGTTTTCTCTGTTCTCTCTCCTTAACGGAATTGGAGGCGTGATCGGGAGTGCTAGGGCGGCAAGGCGGCGCCGCCGCCGTCTTGTGGTTTGGGTTTCTTGTGCAGGTCTGGTGCGTAGTTGCTGTTTGGGGTTTGCATTGGGTGCTGATCTTATTTGTTTGGCCGACTGACGTGAGGCTTGTTGGGGTGATCGTGAGGGTTTGCTTTGCACTAAGGCTTGAAGCGGTGCAAGCGGCAAACGGTGGAGTGTTGTGGGCTTGAAGCGGTGGAGGCGGTGGACTGTTTTGGGCGATGCGATGGCGAAGCGGCGCTCTCCGAAGAAGCCTAGTGCACCTGCGATTGTTCGTAAGAAGCCTGAGGTCCCGAAGGTTTCGTCTGGAGCAAAGGATCAGGTTGAATTGGCGGTTGATCCCTCTGTTACTGATTTTTCAGCGACTGTTTTGAAGGCTTCGGGTGAAAGGGACGATCAGGAGATTGTTCTGAATTCTTCGGTTGATGAGAAGTCTGAGAATGAGCGTAGCCTGAATTTGTCTCTGGGAGGTGATTGTGAGTTGGAGGGTTTGAGAGATGGTAGTGTGCCGGTGATGGAGGATGCTAAGTCGAAGGAGGCTGAGAAGATCGCTCCGACTGTTTTGTGCGCCGTTGCTGAGAAGTTGCAGGTTGCGCCGTCGGGTTCTTCTTCGTTTGTTCAAGCCGTGTCTAGGGCTTCTCATTCCATGCAGACGCGGGTTCAGTTTGGGTCGGTTGATCAGCGGGTAGGGTTGACCCGTTTGGAGCTTGACCCGAAGGGGAAGCAAGTGAGTCAACGGGCTGATGTTAATGTTGGGCCTGCTATGGGTGGGCCTTCTATGGGGCGTGGTGGGCATGAAGGAGGTGGGCTGCATAATGGGTTGAAGAATGGGCCTTCTTGGGCTGATTTGTTTGGGCCAAGGTACTCTTCTTCTCCGGAGTTGCTATTTGTGCCGCCTAAGGAAATGAATGGTAAGCGAGTGGTGGTGCCAGATGAGGATATTCTTGAGGAAGGATTTAATTTATGGAGGAGTTCTCTTGTGGGCCAGTTTATTGATGCTCGAGTTCCATTTTCGGTTTTGTCTCGTATGGTAAATAAGATTTGGGGTCACCTTGAAGAGCCTACGATTATTATTCTTGAAGATGGCCTCATTATTTTCCAATTCCACCATTCTAGTTCGTGTGATTGGATTCTAAAAAATGGGCCGTGGCATATTGGTGGTAAGCCCCTCCTTCTTCGTAAATGGTCCCCAGGTATTGTTCCGGAATCTTTTTCCTTTGATAGAGTGCCTATTTGGATTAAATTGTCTAAGTTACCTTTAGAACTGTGGACTACTAGAGGTTTGAGTGTGGTTGCTAGTGCCATAGGCAAGCCGGTGTGCCTTGATAAGGCAACTGAGGAGAGGAGGCGACTGTCTTTTGCACGTGTTTGTGTGGAGATTGGGCCGCAGGATGAGTTACCGAATACGGTGGAGGTATGTATTCGTGGGCAAAGTTTTGGGGTGGCTGTTGAATATTCTTGGAAGCCTAGGAGGTGTAGGCCCTGTGGTGTGTTTGGTCATTCCAGTGCCAGTTGTCAGGCCCAATCGGAGAAGGTTCGGGAGGGGGCTGGGGTTGGGTCTACCAGTGTCCCTTCTGCTAGTGGTCAGGTTGTGTCGGCTTGCCCTTCGGATGCGACCTTGAAGGGCTTAGTCCCAGTTCCTCAAGTTGGGGTTCAGCCTGTAGAGCCCCCCTCTGCTTCTACTTATGGTCAGGGTGTGTCAGCTAGGGCTCCAGTTGCGAGTGGTTCCCTTGGTTCGACCACTACTTTGAAGGGGGTGGGTATGGTTCCTCGTTCTAACAAAGGGGTTGGTTCCGCGTCTCCTTCAGGTCAACCAGGCCTGGGGAGTTCTTTTGTTGTGTTGGGGGAGGGTGATGATCCTGCTGCTACGAATCCTCCTCCTTTAGCTATGGTGACGCCCGTATCGAATTATATTACATTTGAGCGTGCACCTCAGTTCAGTGTGGACCCTGGGTGGGGGAAGGGTGCATTGGACCTGCCTTCTAATGACTAGTTGGTGTTCGTGGAATGTGCGGGGGTTAGGTGATCCCGCAAAGGGTCTTGCTGTGAGATCCTTTCTTCAGTCTTCTAGTGTGAGTTTTTGTTGCCTTTTGGAGACTAAGGTGAAGCGTCATCGGTTTGCATCAGTCTTTGATGGGTTTGGGTCTGATTCGCAGTGTGTGTGTAGTTATGGGTCTGGTGGCCTGGGGAGGATCTGGGTGATGTGGAGGGCGAATCGGTTCTCTTTCGTTCCTATTTCTATTGGGCCACAAATGATTCATGGTACTGTTTGTGATCGTTCTTCTCAGGTTTCTGTGGAGGTGGTGTGTGTGTATGCCTCCAATTTTGAGGCAGAAAGGCGTATTTTATGGGAGGAGATTATTGCAGTTTGCTCAGCTTGGAGTACGCCTGGCCTTGTGATGGGGGACTTTAATGCTATTCGCTGCTTGTCTGAAGGGTTTGGGGGGAGTCCAGATCTTTCAGAGATGGAGGCTTTTAATGACATGTTGATTCAGGCTGATTTGGTGGAACTGAGAGTTAGAGGGCGTTGGTTTACTTGGTCCAATCGCCCAAGAGGCCCAGTGGATATTATGCGCAGGCTGGATCGTGTGTTAGTGAATGAGGAGTGGGTGACTACTCTTCCACTGTGTGAGGTCCAGGCAGTTGGTTGGGGGATTTCTGATCATTGCCCCTTGGTTTTTTATGCAGGTTTGAGTGTGGCTCGTAGGCCCCCTTCTTTTCGTTTCTTTAGTCATTGGGCTAAGGAGGATAGGTTTCTAGCTGCTGTTGTTGAGAGTTGGGTTCGGTTCCAAGATGTTTCCCCGTTGGTTGGGTTTGGGCGTAACCTTAAGGCGCTTAAATCTGTCCTTCGGAGGAAGTTTGGCTGTTCTATTGCTATTATTAGTAGGGAGGTGGTTGAGGCTCGAAGGCGTATGGAGGATGCTCAAATGGCTGTTGGATTGGACCCTCTCTCTTCTGTGCTGATGGACTAAGCTGCTAGGGCTTCCCAGTCTTTTTGGGATTGGGTTAGGAGGGAGGAGTCTTCTCTTCGTCAGAAGTCTCGGGTTCAGTGGCTCTCGTTGGGTGATCACAATTCTGCTTTTTTCCACAGGTGTGTTAAGGCTAGGGTGATTCGAAATGGTCTTAATTCCTTGGTGGATGGGGAGGGAAATGTTCTTACCACTCAGTCTGATATTTCGAGGGTTGTTGTTGAATATTATAGAGGTATTTTGGGGACTCAGTTGCTTGGGTATAGAGAGCTCACAGCTCAGATTGCTGGGATTGTGGGGTTTGTGTGGCCAGAGGAGTGTGGGGTGGACTTGTGTCGCCCTGTGACTAAGGAGGAGGTTAGGTTAGTGCTTTTTTCGATGAATAGCAGTAAGGCTCCAGGCCCAGATGGTTTCTCTGTGGGGTTTTTTAAGGCAGCTTGGAGTGTGGTTGGTGATGATTTTTGTTCTGCTGTCTTGCATTTCTTTGATACTTGCTACCTTCCTCCAGGTATTAATGCTACTTCTATCACTTTGGTTCCCAAGTGCCCGAGTCCCGAAGGGTTAGGTGATTATCGGCCTATTTCTTGCTGTAATGTGGTGTATAAATGCATTACTAAGGTCCTAGCTAACAGATTGAGGGTGTGGCTTCCACGCTTTATTAGTCCGAACCAGTCAGCTTTTGTTCAGGGTAGGAGTATTGTTGATAATATTCTGTTATGCCAGGAGCTTGTGGGGGGTTACCATCTGGATAGGGGGCCGCCTAGATGTGTTCTGAAGGTTGACCTTCAGAAGGCTTATGATTCTGTACAGTGGGACTTTCTGTTCGGGCTTCTTTTAGCAGTGGGTACTCCTGTGCAGTTTGTTAGTTGGGTGCGTGCTTGTGTTACATCACCTATGTTTTCTGTGTCGGTGAATGGTTCCCTAGAGGGTTTCTTTCCGGGTCGGAGAGGGTTGAGGCAGGGGGATCCTCTTTCCCCATATCTATTTGTGATGGTTATGGAGGTATTGTCGCGTATGTTGAATGCTCCTCCTGATGGCTTTGGGTATCACTTTCGTTGTGAGAGGGTGGGCTTGACCCACTTGTGCTTTGCAGATGATTTGATGATTTTTAGTGCGGGGGATCAGGCCTCTATCTCCTTTGTGCAGGATTGTCTCCGCAGGTTTCAGGTACTGTCAGGGCTGGTGGCTAACCCTAGGAAAAGTTCCTTTTTCCGTGCAGGGGTGTCCCGGGTGGTAGCAGAGGATCTTGCCTCGTTTATTGGGGTTCCCTTAGCTTCTCTCCCTGTGCGTTATCTTGGCCTTCCTCTTATTTCAAGTCGATTAACGTATAGGGACTGTAAGCCTCTGTTGGAGCGGATTACTGCTCGGATTAGCTCCTGGTCTGCCCGAGTTTTGTCGTATGCAGGACGTCTCCAGCTCATTCAGTCAGTCCTTCAGAGCTTTCAGGTCTTTTGGGCTAGTGTTTTTGTTCTCCCGGCTAGGGTCTCCCATGAGGTTGATCGGTTGCTACGTGCTTATTTGTGGAGGGGTGATCCGGCCTTGCATGGTGGGGCTAAGGTTGCCTGGTCGGAGGTGTGCCTTCCTCGTCGGGAGGGGGGGCTAGGTATTAGGCATGTTCGTTCGTGGAACGAGGCAGCTGTTATGAAGTTGTTGTGGCTTCTTATGTTGAGATCTGGTTCATTATGGGTAGCTTGGGTTGAAGCTTATATCTTGTGTGGGCGGTCTTTGTGGACTGTGCGTCCTTCTCCGCGATGGTCTTGGTGCTGGAGAGCGATTCTTGGTCTTCGGGATCGGTTTCGTTCTCTCATTCGGTTTCGCATTGGTAATGGTCGAAGGTGTCTTGTATGGGTCGATCCGTGGTTGCCGGAAGGCCCTATTATTCCTCAGTTTTCTGAGAGGGTTATCTATGATGCTGCTAGTTCGTTGTATGCTCCTGTGGCTGATTTTCTCCTGCCTGATGGGTCTTGGCGCTGGCCTAGTGTGTCGCTTGAGCTTTTGCTTCTATTGCCTTCAGTGCGAGAGGTTAGGTCGTGCATTACTAGAGAGGATAGTGTGGTTTGGCTCCCGAGTAGTTCTGGGGGATTCTCTGTTTCTAGTGCTTGGGAGGCTATTAGGCCTCGTTCCTCAGCTGTCCCTTGGTTTCGCTTGATATGGTTTGGGGGTAATATCCCCAAACACTCATTTGTTGCTTGGCTTGGGGTGCGAGATAGGCTCTTTACTAGGGACCGATTACACAGATGGGATCCTTCGAGCCCCACAGATTGTTTGTTGTGCTTTGGTGCTCCTGAGTCCCGAGATCATTTATTCTTTGAGTGACCTTTTAGTCAGGTTGTGTGGGGCGGGGGGGGGGGGGGGGTTTGAGTTGGGCGTCCTGCTCTCATAGGATTTCCTCATGGGATTCTGATTGGCTTGGATTTGCCAGTTTAGTGGTGGCAAGCGTCGTAGCTGTCGTGTGTGGAGGGTTGCTTGGTGTGCCTCAATCTATCACATTTGGAGGGAAAGGAACCTGCGTCTCCATGGTTCGCGTCCTCGATCTCCCCAGACTATTCTACATGTTGTTCAGGCTGACATGTCCGGTCGTTGTGCTTCCTGGTTGGGTGGGTTGTCTTCTGCCCAGCCTGGGGCTTCTCCTTGGAACATGTTTCCCTCATGGGTTAGGTTTTGTGTTTTTTATTCGCTTGGCTCGTGCTGTGAGCTTTGCCCTATTTTCCCTATTTGGTTGTTTCCCTTGGCTCGGGGTGTGAGCTTTCGTTCTTTTTGCCTTGACCTCGGGCAGTGAGGTCCCCCTGTTTTTGCTTTCTCCAAAAACTCAAACGGAGCAAAGTTTGGACCAAGTTCGTCCAAACCATATGAAGAACTGTCATTGGGACGAACTTTGGGTTCCGAGCTCTCAAATACTAAAACGGAGCAAAGTTTGGGCCATGTGATGTCCAAACAACCTAAAGAACTCTCATTAGGCCGAACTTTGAGTTCCTAACTCTCCAAAAACTCAAACGGAGCAAAGTTTGGACCAAGTTCGTCCAAACCATATGAAGAACTGTCATTGGGACGAACTTTGGGTTCCGAGCTCTCAAATACTGAAACGGAGCGAAGTTTGGACCATGTGTCGTCCAAACCACCTAAAGAACTCTCATTGGGCCGAACTTTGAGTTCCTAACTCTCCAAAAACTCAAACGGAGCAAAGTTTGGACCAAGTTCGTCAAAACCAAATGAAGAACTGTCATTGGGACGAACTTTGGGTTCCGAGCTCTCAAATACTGAAACGGAGAAAAGTTTTGACCATGTGATGTCCAAACAACCTAAAGAACTCTCATTGGGCCGAACTTTAGTTCCTAACTCTCCAAAAACTCAAACGGAGCAAAGTTTGGACCAAGTTCGTCCAAACCATATCAAAAACTCTCAATGGGACGAACTGTGGGTTCCGAGCTCTCAAATACTGAAACGGAGCAGAGTTTGGACCATGTGTCGTTTAAACCACCTAAAGAACTCTCATTGGGCTGAACTTTGAGTTCCTAACTCTCCAAAAACTCAAACGGAGAAAAGTTTGGACCAAGTTCAGCCAAACCATATCAAAAACTCTCAATGGGACGAACTTTGGGTTCCGAGCTCTCAAATACTGAAACGGAGCAAAGTTTGGACCATGTGTCATCCAAACCACCAAAAGAACTCTCATTGGGCCGAACTTTGAGTTCCTAACTCTCCAAAAACTCAAACGGAGCAAAGTTTGGACCAAGTTCGTCCAAACCATATGAAGAACTGTCATTGGGACGAACTTTGGGTTCCGAGCTCTCAAAAACTGAAACGGAGCTAAGTTTGGACCATGTGTCGTCCAAACCACCTAAAGAACTCTCATTGGGTCGAAGTTTTAGTTCCAAAGTCTCCAAAATCTCAAAAGGAGCAAAGTTTGGTCCAAGTTCGTCGGAACCATATGAAGAAACTCTCATTGGGACGAAGTTTGGGTTCCGAGCTCTCAAAAACTTAAACGGAGCAAAGTTTGGACCATGTATCGTCCAAACCACCTAAAGAACTCTCATTGGGCAACACTTTGAGTTCCTAACTCTCGAAAATCTCAAACGGAGCAAAGTTTGGACAAAGTTTTTCCAAACCATATAAAAAACTCTCATTGGGACGAACTTTGGGTTCCGAGGTATCAAGAACTTAAATGGAGCAAAGTTTGGACCATATGTTGCCCAAACCACCTAAAGAACTCTCATTGGGCCAAATTTGAGTTCCTAACTCTCGAAAATCTCAAACGGAGCAAAGTTTGGACAAAGTTCGTTCAAACCATATGAAAAACTCTCATTGGGACGAACTTTGGGTTCCGAGGTATCAAAAACTGAAACCGAGCAAAGTTTGGACCATTTGTCGCCCAAACCACCTAAAGAACTCTCATTGGGCCAAACTTTGAGTTCCTAAATCTCGAAAATCTCAAACGGAGCAAAGTTTGGACCAAGTTCGTCCAAACCATATGAAAAACTCTCATTGGGACGAACTTTGGCTTCCAAGCTCTCAAAAACTGAAACGGAGAAAAGTTTGGCCCATGTGTCATCCAAACCACCTAAAGAACTCTCATTGGGCCGAAATTTGTGTTACTAATTCTCCAAAAACTCAAACGGAGCAAAGTTTGGACCAAGTTCGTCCATACCATATGAAAAACTCTCATTGGGAACAACTTATGCTTTCGAGCTCTCAGAAACTGGAACGGAGCAAACTATGGACCATGTGTTGTCCAGACCACCTAAAGAACTCTCATGGGGCCGAACTTTGAGTTCCTAACTCTCCAAAAACTCAAACGTAGCAAAGTTTGGACAAAGTTCGTCCAAACCATATGAAAAACTCTCATTGGGACGAACTTTGGGTTTCGAGCTCTTAAAAACTTAAACGGAGCAAAGTTTGGACCATGTGTCGTCCAAACCACCTAAAGAACTCTCATTGGGCCGAACTTTAAGGTTCCTAACTCTCCAAAAACTCAAACGGAGCAAAGTTTGGACAAAGTTCGTCCAAACCATATGAAAAACTCTCATTGGGACGAACTTTGGGTTTCGAGCTCTCAAGAATTTAAACGGAGCAAAGTTTCGACCATCTGTCGTCCAAACCATCTAAAGAACTCTCATCGGGTCGAAGATTGAGTTCCTAACTCTCCAAAAACTCAAACGAAGCAAAGTTTGGACGAAGTTCTTCAAAACCATATGAAAAACTCTCATTGGGAAGAACTTTGGCTTCCGAGCTTCCAAAAACTGAAACGGAGCAAAGTTTGGAACATGTGTCGGCCAAACCTTGTAAGGAAGTCTCATTGGGCCGAAATTTGAGTTCCTAACTCTCCTAAAACTCAAACGAAGCAAAGTTTGGACCAAGTTCGTCCAAACCATATAAAAAACTCTCATTGGGACGAACTTTGGGTTCCGAGCTCTCAAAAACTGAAACGGAGCAAAGTTCGGACCATGTGTCGTCCAAACCACCTAAAGAACTCTCATCGGGTCGAAGTTTGAGTTCCGAACTCTCCAAAAACTCAAACGGAGCAAAGTTTGGAAAAAGTTCGTCCAAACCATATGAAAAACTCTCGTTGGGACTAACTTTGGCTTCTGAGCACTCAAAAAGTGAAACGGAGCAAAGTTTGGACCATGTGTCGTCCAAACCACCTAAAGAACTCTCATTGGGCCGAACTTTGATTTCCTAACTCTCCCAAAACTCAGACGGAGCAAAGTTTGACAAAGTTCGTCCAAACCATATGAAAAACTCTCATTGGGACGAACTTTGGGTTTCGAGCTCTCAAAAACTTAAACGGAGCAAAGTTTGGACCATGTGTCGTCCAAACCACCTAAAGAACTCTCATCGGGTCGAAGTTTGAGTTCCTAACTCTCCAAGAACCCAAACGGAGCAAAGTTTGGACCAAGTTCGTCCAAACCATATGAAAAACTCTCATTGGGACGAACTTTGGCTTCCGAGCTCTCAAAAACTGAAACTGAGCAAAGTTTGGAACATGTGTCGTCCAAACCACCTAAAGAACTCTCATTGGGCCGAACTTTGAGTTTCTAACTCTCGGAATACTCAAACGGAGCAAAGTTTGGATCATGTTCGTCCAAATCATATGAAAAACTCTCATTGGGACGAACTTTTGGTTCCCAACTCTCAAAAACTGAAAAGGAGCAAAGTTTCGACGATGTGTCATCCAAACCACCTAAAGAACTTTCTTCGGGTCGAAGTTTGAGTTCCTAACTCTTCGAAAACTCAAACGGAGCAAAGTTTGGACCAAGTTCGTCCAAACCATATGAAAAACTCTTATTGGGACGAACTTTTGGTTCCCAACTCTCAAAAACTGAAACGGAGAAAAGTTCGGACCATGTGTCGTCCAAACCACCTAAAGAACTCTCATCGGGTCGAAGTTTGAGTTCCGAACTCTCCAAAAACTCAAACGGAGCAAAGTTTGGACAAAGTTCGTCCAAACCATATGAAAAACTCTCATTGGGACTAACTTTGGCTTCTGAGCACTCAAAAAGTGAAACGAAGCAAAGTTTGGACCATGTGTCGTCCAAACCACCTAAAGAACTCTCATTGAGCCGAACTTTGATTTCCTAACTCTCCCAAAACTCAGACGGAGCAAGCTTTGACAAAGTTCGTCCAAACCATATGAAAAACTCTCATTGGGACGAACTTTGGGTTTCGAGCTCTCAAAAACTTAAACGGAGAAAAGTTTGGACCATGTGTCGTCCAAACCACCTAAAGAACTCTCATCGGGTCGAAGTTTGAGTTCCTAACTCTCCAAAAACCCAAACGGAGCAAAGTTTGGAACATGTGTCATCCAAACCACCAAAAGAACTCTCATTGACCACCAAAAGAAGTCTCATTGTGCCGAACTTTGAGTTCCTAACTCTCCGAAAACTCAAACGGAGAAAAGTTTGGACCAAGTTCGTCCAAACCATATGAAAAACTCTCATTGGGACGAACTTTTGGTTCCTAACTCTCAAAAACTGAAACGGAGCAAAGTTCGGACCATGTGTTGTCCAAACCACCTAAAGAACTCTCATCGGGTCGAAGTTTGAGTTCCGAACTCTCCAAAAACTCAAACGGAGCAAAGTTTGGACAAAGTTCGTCCAAACCATATGAAAAACTCTCGTTGGGACTAACTTTGGCTTCTGAGCACTCAAAAAGTGAAACGGAGCAAAGTTTGGACCATGTGTCGTCCAAACCACCTAAAAAACTCTCATTGGGCCGAACTTTGAGTTCCTAACTCTCCCAAAACTCAGACGGAGAAAAGTTTGACCAAGTTCGTCCAAACCATATGAAAAACTCTCATTGGGACGAACTTTTGGTTCTGAGCTCTCAAAAACTTAAATCGAGCAAAGTTTGGACAATGTGTCGCCCAAACCACCTAAAAAACTCTCATGGGGCCAAACTTTGAGTTCCTAACTTTCGAAAATCTCAAACGGAGAAAAGTTTGGACCAAGTTCGTCCAAACTATATGAAAAACTCTCATTGGGATGAACTTTGGGTTCCGAGGTATCAAAAACCGAAACGGAGCAAAGTTTGGACCATGTGTCGCCCAATCCACCTAAAGAACTCTCATTGGGCCGAATTTTAAGTTCCTAACTCTCCAAAAACTCAAACGGAGCAAAGTTTGGACTAAGTTCGTCAAAACCATATGAAAAACTCTCATTGGGACGAACTTTGGGTTCCGAGCTCTCAAAAAGTTAAATGGAGCAAAGTTTGGACCATGTGTCGTCCAGACCACCTAAAGAACTCTCATTGGGCCGAACTTTGATTTCCTAACTCTCCCAAAACTCAGACGGAGCAAAGTTTGACCAAGTTCGTCCAAACCATATGAAAAACTCTCATTGGGATGAACTTTGGGTTTCCAGCTCTCAAAAACTTAAACGGAGAAAAGTTTGGACCATGTGTCGTCCAAACCACCTAAAGAACTCTCATCGGGTCGAAGTTTGAGTTCCTAACTCTCCAAAAACCCAAACGGAGCAAAGTTTGGACCAAGTTCGTCCAAACCATATGAAAAACTCTCATTGGGACGAACTTTGGCTTCCGAGCTCTCAAAAACTGAAACGGAGCAAAGTTTGGAACATGTGTCGTCCAAACCACCTAAAGAACTCTCATTGGGCCAAACTTTGAGTTTCTAACTCTCGGAAAACTCAAACGGAGCAAAGTTTGGACCATGTGTCGTCCAAACCACCTAAAGAACTCTTATTGGGCCGAACTTTGAGTTCCTAACTCTCCCAAAACTCAGACGGAGAAAAGTTTGACTAAGTTCTTCCAAACCATATGAAAAACTCTCATTGGGACGAACTTTTGGTTCTGAGCTCTCAAAAACTTAAATGGAGCAAAGTTTGGACAATGTGTCGCCCAAACCACCTAAAAAACTCTCATTGGGCCAAACTTTGAGTTCCTAACTCTCGAAAATCTCAAACGGAGCAAAGTTTGGACCAAGTTCGTCCAAACTATATGAAAAACTCTCATTGGGATGAACTTTGGGTTCCGAGGTATCAAAAACTGAAACGGAGCAAAGTTTGGACCATGTGTCGCCCAATCCACCTAAAGAACTCTCATTGGGCCGAATTTTAAGTTCCTAACTCTCCAAAAACTCAAACGGAGCAAAGTTTGGACTAAGTTCGTCAAAACCATATGAAAAACTCTCATTGGGACGAACTTTGGGTTCCGAGCTCTCAAAAAGTTAAATGGAGCAAAGTTTGGACCATGTGTCGTCCAGACCACCTAAAGAACTCTCATTGGGCCGAACTTTGATTTCCTAACTCTCCCAAAACTCAGACGGAGCAAAGTTTGACCAAGTTCGTCCAAACCATATGAAAAACTCTCATTGGGATGAACTTTGGGTTTCGAGCTCTCAAAAACTTAAACGGAGAAAAGTTTGGACCATGTGATGTGAACCAAGCTACATCTATTGTCATGCCTCAAGGTCCAATTACAAGGTCGAGAGCCAAGAAGATACAACAAGCATTAATCACCTATATTCAAGCTATGGTGAGCTCGACAAAGGACGTTCAAGGAGATGTTGGACTATTTCCCTACACTATTTCCAAAATTGAGATTCAAGATGGAGACACGTTAAATGCATTTTCACTTGCATTTAATGAACTATAGTTGGCTTTATGGAACTTAAGCTTAAACTACTCCAAGTGAAGCTTCAATTAATATGGGAGGTTACAAACAACTCAAAGCTGACCATTGGAGTTCAATTCTCGGATTTATGGCCCTCCATTATATAATTTTCAGTTTTTAAGTCTTTTTCATAACTTATAGGTTACATTTGAGTAGTGGCTGATTATGGGCTTTAATATTGTGGAGGTTACACTCTTAAATATGTCATTTAAGCTGAATTTAGGTTATATTTTGAAGGCTATAAAAAGCCATCTTGGATGTAACACAAACCAGAATATTTTGAGTGAAATATATTGGGTTTTCTCTTAGCTTTGTGTTGAGCTGAGTTTTTTTCAAATTGTGCAATTTCTTGTGTTTAGATCTTGCATGCTAGAGTCATTCAAGTGGTGTTGATCAAACCTCTTGTGGAGTGATTCGAATTACGAGTTTAGAAACAAGTTTTCTTTACTCTTGATATTGATCATCAAGGTAATCCGTTTCAAAACTTTTCCTTGGGTTGGTTCCATATTGTTCTTTGGGGTTTTCAGATTTGAGATCTAAAGGTCTTGTTTTTTAGCAAGGTTGTTAGATCCATTTCTTGGGAGTTTCATAACATTTGGTATCAGAGCATTAGGCTCTTTGATCGGACATATGTTTCCTTGCGTTTATCTTTTTGTTCTATTTGTTTTTTTTCTTCAGTTTTCGTAAATCTGGGCATGCTATTCTGCTGTCTTAAAAAAGAAAAAAAATATATCATTTCCGTTCTTCATTTCATGTTCTTGTCTTCTACAAAGTTTTAGATTGAAGTCTTATCTACAACTTTTCCTTCATTGAGAACTTCTAAATCGGTTTGCTTCAGGGTGATTTAGGCATATTTTGAAAATCTGTCAAAGGAAATCTGTACAGCCCGAGAGCAAATTCTTGCTGACTTCTTTGTATTCATTGTTTGAAAGCATGTTCATCTGAATGTTCTAATGTTAATACTCTCTTCTTAGATTCAGATTTGACCGTTTAAAGTTCCAACATATCAGTTACATCCAGAATTCAAACAAAAGAAAACCGTTGGGCATTAAATGTGGCAGTTACAATTGGGCTTAGTCAATTCTCTTTTGTTGCTGTTATATTTAACTCCTATCTGTTACTAAGGCTGAATTAAACACCATTATTCATCATTTTCCCGGAGTTAACATCATCTTTATCAATTTTTTTGAATTCAACTTAGTAACTACTTTGCATACCATTTCAATTCTGTCCAACTTTGTTTCTCTTTGTTCTAAGTTTGTTTCTTTCTTCCCTAATCATATTCCAATATTTTTTTTCTTAAACTTGTTTCTTTGTTGTTATTCGGATTGCTCCTTTAATACCTTTGATTGTGTTCTAAGTGTGTGGACTAATCACTTGAATTGCACTGCTTAGCTCTTTAACTTTGCTAGACTCAATACCAATCTGTTTTAGAGTGTGCTTTGTGTGTGCCAATTTGTGAGGGTGTGATTGTAAGGGAGTGGTACATTGTTTTGAGTGTTGAGTGTTAAACACGAGTGGTCTTCATTAACGAGTGAAACGTGTGAGGGAGCGCTTGTGAGGTCCATTATTATTTTTTTTTTTTGTCACTTAACTTTGTTCTGTAGTATGGCAAATCATGAGAATGATCCTAACATTACTGAAGCACGGATGAGAGAGGCACAACAAGGAACCATGGAAAGAATGATTCGTGGTATAGAAGAGTTGTCCGAACGCATGGGAAGGTTGGAGGCTCAGTACCAACCTCGTGAGAGAGTTCCACCACCACGTATTGACAATGATCGAGAGGATGACTATGAGGATGATGGTTCCGATCAACCAGATGATGACCAAGTTACCTTGGTAGCGGTTCCAAGAGGAAGACAAAGACGTGCTGGTCGTGGCATGGAAAGAGGGCGAGGTCGTGGACGAGGACATCATATTTTCCAACAACGAGTTCCTCAATATGAGGGAGTTGATCGAAATGTGGGTAACATCAAATTGAAGCTTCCAAAGTTCTATGGCAAAACCGATCCGGAGGAATACCTTGAATGGGAGAAGTCAGTGGAGTCCGTATTCAATTGCCATAATTTCAGTGATGAAAAGAAGGTAATATTATGTGTTGCTCAATTTAAACAATATGCTCAAACATGGTGGGATAAGTTGATGTCAAGTAGGAGAAGAAATCTTGAGGCACCGATCGATGATTGGTATGAGTTCAAGGAGGCCATGAGGAAGCGTTTTGTTCCAAAACATTTTCAACGGGACATGGCGCAAAAGCTTCAAGCATTGAAACAAGGAAGTAAGTCCGTGGAGGATTATTACAAGGAGATGGATACGTTGATGGATCGACTTGATATAGATGAAGACATGGAGAATCTCATGGCACGGTTTCTTAATGGGCTAAACACGGAGATTGCGGACAAGGTTGATCTACAACCTTATTTTGACATTGAAGAGATGCTGCATATTGCAATCAAAATTGAGAGGCAACTCCAACGAAAGTCACGACGGTATTCTTCTAAACACTTTTCCAACTCTAGCTCATCATGGAATAGGGATAGTAAGAGTATTGATTATAAGCCTAGAAACCGAGAGGGGTATGAGAAACCTAAAGAGAAGTTTGAAAAGGGGGAGAGTTCCAAGAAGGGGAAAGAGAAGGTAGATGAATCTAATGTGCGAAATAGGGATTTGAAGTGCTGGAAATGTCAAGGGGTAGGTCATTATAGTAGAGATTGCCCAAATAGGAGAACGATGATCCTTCGAGAGGGAGAGTTTGTGACGGAGGATGAAGAGGAAAATGAGGTCATAGAGGAAGGAAAAGTAGAGTGTGAAAGTGATGAGTTTAGTGAAGAGGATCCTACTTATATGTCCTTAGTCACTAGGAGAGCTTTAAACACCCAAATTAAGGAGGATAGTCTAGACCAACGGGAGAACTTATTTCACACTAGGTGTCTTGTTCAATCTGTACCTTGTAGTGTGGTTATCGATAGTGGTAGTTGTACCAATGTTGTGAGTTCCATTCTGGTCAAGAGACTTAATTTAGAAACCAAACCCCATCCTAAACCATATAGGCTTCAATGGTTGAATGATTGTGGGGAGGTAAGGGTAAGTAGGCAAGCTCTTGTTTCTTTTACCATTGGGAAGTATGCTGATGATGTTTTGTGTGATGTTGTATCCATGCATGCTGGGGATTTATTGTTGGGGAGACCTTGGCAATTTGATCGTCGGGTAGTCTATGATGGGTATGCTAATCGTTACTCTTTTACTCATAATGGGAGAAAAACTACTCTTGTACCTTTGTCTCCAACAGACGTGTATATTGATCAATGTAAACTTGAAAAGAAAAGGCAAGAGGTCGATGCAAAAGCAAAAGGTTCAAAAGAAATGAAAGAAAAAGAATTGAGAGAAAAAAAAGAGTTGAGTGAAAAGCAAGTGACTAGCAATCGGCCTAGAGAGAAAAATGAGAGAAAAGCCAAAATAGTGAGCTTGTATGTTAGATCAAGTGAGGCTAGGAATGTTTTGCTCTCTAACCGGACCATTCTTGTACTTTTGTACAAAGGGTCTTGTTTTCTTACTAACGAGCTTAACCCTTCTTTGCCTAGTGTTTTTGTTACACTTTTGCAGGAGTTTGAAGATTTATTTCCCGAGGAGATGCCAAGTGGTTTGCCACCACTTAGAGGAATTGAGCACAAGATTGACTTCATTCCGGGAGCGACCATTCCAAATCGTCCAGCATATAGGACTAATCCAAAGGAGGCTGAAGAAATACAAAGGCAAGTAAGTGAACTCCTTGATAAAGGGTATGTGCGTGAGAGTTTGAGTCCATGTTCTGTTCCGGTTATTCTTGTGCCTAAGAAAGATGGATCATGGCGGATGTGTGTTGATTGTAGGGCTATAAACAAGATAACTATTAAGTATAGGCATCCAATTCCTAGATTAGATGATATGCTTGATGAGTTGCATGGATGTAGTCTATTTACTAAAATTGATTTGAAATCAGGTTATCATCAAATTCGCATGCATATTGGTGATGAATGGAAAACCGCTTTCAAAACTAAGTATGGCCTTTATGAGTGGTTAGTTATGCCTTTTGGATTGACTAATGCACCTAGTACATTCATGAGGTTAATGAATCATGTCTTGCGTGAATACTTAGGGAAGTTTGTGGTTGTGTATTTTGATGACATACTTGTTTATTCTAAATCCTTAGATGAGCATGTTGAGCATGTGCGTTCTGTTTTGATTACTTTGCGAAAAGAATGCTTGTATGCAAATTTTAAAAAATGTAGCTTTTGTATGGAAAAAGTTAATTTTCTTGGATTTGTCGTTTCATCTAATGGTGTTGAGGTTGACGAGGAGAAGGTAAAGGCAATACGAGATTGGCCTACACCTAAAAGTGTAAGTGAGGTAAGAAGTTTTCATGGTCTTGCAGGATTTTATCGTAGGTTCATAAAGGATTTTAGTACTATTGCTTCACCTTTGAATGAACTTGTTAAAAAAAATGTTTCTTTTGAATGGGGAAAAGACCAAGAACTTGCTTTTAATACTTTGAAAGAAAAATTGAGTTCTGCTCCATTACTGGCATTACCTAATTTTGACTTAACTTTTGAAATTGAATGTGATGCTAGTGGTGTTGGAATAGGGGCTGTTTCAATGCAAAATCAAAGACCTTTAATGTTCTTTAGTGAAAAATTGAATGGTGCTTCTTTGAAGTATCCGACTTATGACAAAGAACTTTATGCTTTGGTTCGTGCATTACAAACTTGGCAACATTATCTTTGGCCTAAAGAGTTTGTTATTCATACTGATCATGAGAGTTTAAAACACTTGAGAGGTCAAGATAAGCTCAATCGTCGCCATGCTAAATGGGTGGAGTTCATCGAGTCATTTCCTTATGTCATTAAGTATAAACAAGGTAAAGAGAATGTTGTTGCTGATGCTTTGTCTCGAAGGTATGCTCTTTTTAACCGATTGAATGCTAAGTTTTTGGGTTTTGAGCATATAAAGTCTTTGTATCATCATGATGTGTTCTTTGCTCCTTTTGTTGAATCTTGTGAAAAAGGACTTGTTGTGGATGATTACGTGTTGTTTGATGGATTTTTGTTTAGAAAAGGGAAACTTTGCATACCATTTTGTTCCATTCGTGAGTTACTTGTAAGGGAAGCTCATGGAGGTGGCTTAATGGCTCATTTTGGAGTTTCTAAAACTTATGATATGCTTGCTGAACACTTTTACTGGCCTAAAATGAGACATGATGTTAATAAAGTGTGTGCACGATGCATAACATGTAAACAAGCTAAGTCTAGGCTTCAACCACATGGTTTGTATTCACCTTTGCCCATTCCTAATGGTCCTTGGATTGATATATCAATGGATTTTGTTTTAGGCTTACCTAGAACTAGGAAAGGTAGGGATAGCATCTTTGTTGTGGTTGATAGATTTAGTAAAATGGCTCATTTTATTCCTTGTCACAAAACTGATGATGCAAAGCATATTGCTGATTTATTTTTTAGGGAGGTTGTGAGATTGCATGGTATTCCTAAAAGCATAGTAAGTGATCGTGATGTTAAATTTTTAAGTCACTTTTGGCGTGTTTTGTGGGGTAAATTGGGAACTAAGCTAGTGTATTCAACTACTTGTCATCCACAAACGGATGGACAAACTGAGGTTGTTAATCGGACCATGACTACTATGCTTAGAGCTATTATCGACAAGAATCTTAAGACTTGGGAGGATTGTTTGCCATTCATAGAATTTGCATATAATAGGGCTGTACATAGCACTACTAAATGCACTCCTTTTGAAATTGTTTATGGCTTTAATCCTCTAACTCCTATTGATTTATTACCTATGCCCCCTAATGAGTTTGTGAGTTTTGATGCCAATGCAAAGGTTGACTTTGTTCATAAGCTGCACCAAAAAGTGAAAGAGAACATTGAGAAGCATAATTCCAAGGTTGCTTCAAGAATTAATAAGGGACGCAAGCTTTTAGTCTTCAAACCTGGAGATTGGGTTTGGGTGCATTTTCGAAAAGAAAGGTTTCCTACACAAAGAAGATCGAAACTTTTGCCCAGAGGAGATGGTCCTTTCCAAGTTCTTGAGCGCATCAATGACAATGCTTATAAAATTGATTTACCAGGTGAGTATGGTGTTAGTGCAACCTTTAATGTTGCTGACTTGAGTCCTTTTGATGTAGGTGATGGCTATGATTCGAGGACGAATCCTTCTGAAGAGGGAGAAGATGATGTGAACCAAGCTACATCTATTGTCATGCCTCAAGGTCCAATTACAAGGTCGAGAGCCAAGAAGATACAACAAGCATTAATCACCTATATTCAAGCTATGGTGAGCTCGACAAAGGACGTTCAAGGAGATGTTGGACTATTTCCCTACACTATTTCCAAAATTGAGATTCAAGATGGAGACACGTTAAATGCATTTTCACTTGCATTTAATGAACTATAGTTGGCTTTATGGAACTTAAGCTTAAACTACTCCAAGTGAAGCTTCAATTAATATGGGAGGTTACAAACAACTCAAAGCTGACCATTGGAGTTCAATTCTCGGATTTATGGCCCTCCATTATATAATTTTCAGTTTTTAAGTCTTTTTCATAACTTATAGGTTACATTTGAGTAGTGGCTGATTATGGGCTTTAATATTGTGGAGGTTACACTCTTAAATATGTCATTTAAGCTGAATTTAGGTTATATTTTGAAGGCTATAAAAAGCCATCTTGGATGTAACACAAACCAGAATATTTTGAGTGAAATATATTGGGTTTTCTCTTAGCTTTGTGTTGAGCTGAGTTTTTTTCAAATTGTGCAATTTCTTGTGTTTAGATCTTGCATGCTAGAGTCATTCAAGTGGTGTTGATCAAACCTCTTGTGGAGTGATTCGAATCACGAGTTTAGAAACAAGTTTTCTTTACTCTTGATATTGATCATCAAGGTAATCCGTTTCAAAACTTTTCCTTGGGTTGGTTCCATATTGTTCTTTGGGGTTTTCAGATTTGAGATCTAAAGGTCTTGTTTTTTAGCAAGGTTGTTAGATCCATTTCTTGGGAGTTTCATAACACCATGTGTCGTCCAAACCACCTAAAGAACTCTCATCGGGTCGAAGTTTGAGTTCCGAACTTTCCAATAACCCAAACGGAGCAAAGTTTGGACCAAGTTCGTCCAAACCATATGAAAAACTCTCATTGCGACGAACTTTGGCTTTCGAGCTCTCAAAAACTGAAACGGAGCAAAGTTTGGAACATGTGTCGTCCAAACCACCTAAAGAACTCTCATCTGGCCGAACTTTTAGTTTCTAACTCTCGGAAAACTCAAACGGAGCAAAGTTTGGATCATGTTCGTCCAAATCATATGAAAAACTCTCATTGGGACGAACTTTTGGTTTCCAACTCTCAAAAACTGAAAAGTAGCAAAGTTTCGATGATGTGTCATCCAAACCACCAAAAGAACTTTCATCGGGTCGAAGTTTGAGTTCCTAACTCTCCTAAAACTCAAACGGAGCAAAGTTTGGACCAAGTTCGTCCAAACCATATGAAGAAACTCTCATTGGGAAGAACTTTGGCTTCCGAGCTCTCAAAAAGTGAAACGGAGCAAAGTTTGGACCATGTGTCTTCCAAACCACCTAAAGAACTCTCATTGGGCCGAACTTTGAGTTCCTAACTTTCCCAAAACTCAGACGGAGCAAAGTTTGACCAAGTTCGTCCAAACCATATGAAAAACTCTCATTGGGACGAACTTTGGGTTCCGAGCTCTCAAAAATTTAAACGGAGAAAAGTTTGGACCATGTGTCGTCCAAACCACCTAAAAAACTCTCATTGGGCCAAACTTTGAGTTCCTAACTCTCGAAAATCTCAAACGGAGCAAAGTTTGGACCAAGTTCGTCCAAACTATATGAAAAACTCTCATTGGGATGAACTTTGGGTTCCGAGGTATCAAAAACTGAAACGGAGCAAAGTTTGGACCATGTGTCGCCCAATCCACCTAAAGAACTCTCATTGGGCCGAATTTTAAGTTCCTAACTCTCCAAAAACTCAAACGGAGCAAAGTTTGGACAAAGTTCGTCAAAACCATATGAAAAACTCTCATTGGGACGAACTTTGGGTTCCGAGCTCTCAAAAAGTTAAATGGAGCAAAGTTTGGACCATGTGTCGTCCAGACAACCTAAAGAACTCTCATTGGGCCGAACTTTGATTTCCTAACTCTCCCAAAACTCAGACGGAGCAAAGTTTGACCAAGTTCGTCCAAACCATATGAAAAACTCTCATTGGGATGAACTTTGGGTTTCGAGCTCTCAAAAACTTAAACGGAGAAAAGTTTGGACCATGTGTCGTCCAAACCACCTAAAGAACTCTCATCGGGTCGAAGTTTGAGTTCCTAACTCTCCAAAAACCCAAACGGAGCAAAGTTTGGACCAAGTTCGTCCAAACCATATGAAAAACTCTCATTGGGACGAACTTTGGCTTCCGAGCTCTCAAAAACTGAAACGGAGCAATGTTTGGAACATGTGTCGTCCAAACCACCTAAAGAACTCTCATTGGGCCAAACTTTGAGTTTCTAACTCTCGGAAAACTCAAACGGAGCAAAGTTTGGATCATGTTCGTCCAAATCATATGAAAAACTCTCATTGGGACGAACTTTTGGTTCCCAACTCTCAAAAACTGAAAAGGAGCAAAGTTTCGATGATGTGTCATCCAAACCACCAAAAGAACTTTCATCGGGTCGAAGTTTGAGTTCCTAACTCTCCTAAAACTCAAACGGAGCAAAGTTTGGACCAAGTTCATCCAAACCATATGAAGAAACTCTCATTGGGACGAACTTTGGCTTCTGAGCACTCAAAAAGTGAAACGGAGCAAAGTTTGGACCATGTGTCGTCCAAACCACCTAAAGAACTCTCATTGGGCCGAACTTTGAGTTCCTAACTCTCCCAAAACTCAGACGGAGAAAAGTTTGACCAAGTTCGTCCAAACCATATGAAAAACTCTCATTGGGACGAACTTTTGGTTCTGAGCTCTCAAAAACTTAAATGGAGAAAAGTTTGGACAATGTGTCGCCCAAACCACCTAAAAAACTCTCATTGGGCCAAACTTTGAGTTCCTAACTCTCGAAAATCTCAAACGGAGCAAAGTTTGGACCAAGTTCGTCCAAACTATATGAAAAACTCTCATTGGGATGAACTTTGGGTTCCGAGGTATCAAAAACTGAAACGGAGCAAAGTTTGGACCATGTGTCGCCCAATCCACCTAAAGAACTCTCATTGGGCCGAATTTTAAGTTCCTAACTCTCCAAAAACTCAAACGGAGCAAAGTTTGGACAAAGTTCGTCAAAACCATATGAAAAACTCTCATTGGGACGAACTTTGGGTTCCGAGCTCTCAAAAAGTTAAATGGAGCAAAGTTTGGACCATGTGTCGTCCAGACAACCTAAAGAACTCTCATTGGGCCGAACTTTGATTTCCTAACTCTCCCAAAACTCAGACGGAGCAAAGTTTGACCAAGTTCGTCCAAACCATATGAAAAACTCTCATTGGGATGAACTTTGGGTTTCGAGCTCTCAAAAACTTAAACGGAGAAAAGTTTGGACCATGTGTCGTCCAAACCACCTAAAGAACTCTCATCGGGTCGAAGTTTGAGTTCCGAACTTTCCAATAACCCAAACGGAGCAAAGTTTGGACCAAGTTCGTCCAAACCATATGAAAAACTCTCATTGCGACGAACTTTGGCTTTCGAGCTCTCAAAAACTGAAACGGAGCAAAGTTTGGAACATGTGTCGTCCAAACCACCTAAAGAACTCTAATCTGGCCGAACTTTTAGTTTCTAACTCTCGGAAAACTCAAACGGAGCAAAGTTTGGATCATGTTCGTCCAAATCATATGAAAAACTCTCATTGGGACGAACTTTTGGTTTCCAACTCTCAAAAACTGAAAAGTAGCAAAGTTTCGATGATGTGTCATCCAAACCACCAAAAGAACTTTCATCGGGTCGAAGTTTGAGTTCCTAACTCTCCTAAAACTCAAACGGAGCAAAGTTTGGACCAAGTTCGTCCAAACCATATGAAGAAACTCTCATTGGGAAGAACTTTGGCTTCCGAGCTCTCAAAAAGTGAAACGGAGCAAAGTTTGGACCATGTGTCTTCCAAACCACCTAAAGAACTCTCATTGGGCCGAACTTTGAGTTCCTAACTTTCCCAAAACTCAGACGGAGCAAAGTTTGACCAAGTTCGTCCAAACCATATGAAAAACTCTCATTGGGACGAACTTTGGGTTCCGAGCTCTCAAAAATTTAAACGGAGAAAAGTTTGGACCATGTGTCGTCCAAATCACCTAAAGAACTGTCATCGGGTCGAATTTTGAGTTCCTAACTTTCCAAAAACTCAAACAGAGCAAAGTTTGGACCATGTTCGTCATAATCATCCGAAAAACTCTCATTGGGACGAACTTTTGGTTCACAACTCTCAAAAACTGAAAAGGAGCAAAGTTTCGACGATGTGTCATCCAAACCACCTAAAGAACTTTCATCGGGTCGAATTTTGAGTTCCTAACTCTCCTAAAACTAAAACGGAGCAAACTTTAGACTAAGTTCGTCCAAACCATATGAAGAAACTCTCATTGGGACGAACTTTTGCTTCCGAGCTCTCAAAAAGTGAAACAGAGCAAAGTTTGGACCATGTGTCGTCCAAACCACCTAAAGAACTCTCATTGGGCCGAACTTTGAGTTCCTAACTTTCCCAAAACTAAGACGGAGCAAAATTTGACCAAGTTCGTCCAAACCATATGAAAAACTCTCATTGGGACGAACTTTGGGTTCCGAGCTCTCAAAAACTTAAACGGAGCAAAGTTTGGACCATGTGTCGTCCAAACCACCTAAAGAACTCTCATCGGGTCGAATTTTGAGTTCCTAACTTTCCAAAAACTCAAACGGAGATAAGTTTGGACCATGTTCGTCCAAATCATATGAAAAACTCTCATTGGGACAAACTTTGGGTTCCCAACTCTCAAAAACTGAAAAGGAGCAAAGTTTCGACGATGTGTCATCCAAACCACCTAAAGAACTTTCATCGGGTCGAAGTTTGAGTTCCTAACTCTCCGAAAACTCAAACGGAGCAAAGTTTGGACCAAGTTCGTCCAAACCATATGAAAAACTCTCATTGGGACGAACTTTGGCTTCCGAGCTCTCAAAAACTGAAACAGAGCAAAGTTTGGACCATGTGTCGTCCAAACCACCTAAAGAACTCTCATTGGGCCGAACTTGGAGTTCCTAACTCTCCCAAAACTCAGACGGAGCAAAGTTTGACCAAGTTCGTCCAAACCATATGAAAAACTCTCATTGGGACGAACTTTTGGTTCTGAGCTCTCAAAAACTTAAATGGAGCAAAGTTTGGACCATGTGTCGCCCAAACCACCTAAAGAACTCTCATTGGGCCGAACTTTGAGTTCCTAACTCTCCCAAAACTCAGACAGAGAAAAGTTTGGACCAAGTTCGTCCAAAATATATGAAAAACTCTCATTGGGACGAACTTTTGGTTCTGAGCTCTCAAAAACTTAAATGGAGCAAAGTTTGGACAATGTGTCGCCCAAACCACCTAAAAAACTCTCATTGGGCAAAACTTTGAGTTCCTAACTCTCGAAAATCTCAAACGGAGCAAAGTTTGGACCAAGTTCGTCCAAACTATATGAAAAACTCTCATTGGGATGAACTTTGGGTTCCGAGGTATCAAAAACTGAAACGGAGCAAAGTTTGGACCATGTGTCGCCCAATCCACTTAAAGAACTCTCATTGGGCCGAATTTTAAGTTCCTAACTCTCCAAAAACTCAAACGGAGCAAAGTTTGGACAAAGTTCGTCAAAACCATATGAAAAACTCTCATTGGGACGAACTTTGGGTTCCGAGCTCTCAAAAAGTTAAATGGAGCAAAGTTTGGACCATGTGTAGTCCAGACCACCTAAAGAACTCTCATTGGGCCGAACTTTGATTTCCTAACTCTCCCAAAACTCAGACGGAGCAAAGTTTGACCAAGTTCGTCCAAACCATAACAAAAACTCTCATTGGGATGAACTTTGGGTTTCGAGCTCCCAAAAACTTAAACGGAGAAAAGTTTGGACCATGTGTCGTCCAAACCACCTAAAGAACTCTCATCGGGTTGAAGTTTGAGTTCCCAACTCTCCAAAAACCCAAACGGAGCAAAGTTTGGACCAAGTTCGTCCAAACCATATGAAAAACTCTCATTGGGACGAACTTTGGCTTCCGAGCTCTCAAAAACTGAAACGGAGCAAAGTTTGGAACATGTGTCGTCCAAACCACCTAAAGAACTCTCATTGGGCCAAACTTTGAGTTTCTAACTCTCGGAAAACTCAAACGGAGCAAAGTTTGGATCATGTTCGTCCAAATCATATGAAAAACTCTCATTGGGACGAACTTTTGGTTCCCAACTCTCAAAAACTAAAAAGGAGCAAAGTTTCGATGATGTGTCATCCAAACCACCAAAAGAACTTTCATCGGGTCGAAGTTTGAGTTCCTAACTCTCCTAAAACTCAAACGGAGCAAAGTTTGACCAAGTTCGTCCAAACCATATGAAAAACTCTCATTGGGATGAACTTTGGGTTTCGAGCTCTCAAAAACTTAAACGGAGAAAAGTTTGGACCATGTGTCGTCCAAACCACCTAAAGAACTCTCATCGGGTCGAAGTTTGAGTTCCTAACTCTCCTAAAACTCAAACGGAGCAAAGTTTGGACCAAGTTCGTCTAAACCATATGAAGAAACTCTCATTGGGACGAACTTTGGCTTCCGAGCTCTCAAAAAGTGAAACGGAGCAAAGTTTGGACCATGTGTCTTCCAAACCACCTAAAGAACTCTCATTGGGCCGAACTTTGAGTTCCTAACTTTCCCAAAACTCAGACGGAGCAAAGTTTGACCAAGTTCGTCCAAACCATATGAAAAACTCTCATTGGGATGAACTTTGGGTTCCGAGCTCTCAAAAACTTAAACGGAGAAAAGTTTGGACCATGTGTCGTCCAAACCACCTAAAGAACTCTCATCGGGTCGAATTTTGAGTTCCTAACTTTCCAAAAACTCAAACAGAGAAAAGTTTGGACCATGTTCGTCCAAATCATACGAAAAACTCTCATTGGGACGAACTTTTGGTTCACAACTCTCAAAAACTTAAAAGGAGCAAAGTTTCGACGATGTGTCATCCAAACCACCTAAAGAACTTTCATCGGGTCGAATTTTGAGTTCCTAACTCTCCTAAAACTCAAACGGAGCAAACTTTAGATTAAGTTCATCCAAACCATATGAAGAAACTCTCATTGGGACGAACTTTTGCTTCCGAGCTCTCAAAAAGTGAAACGGAGCAAAGTTTGGACCATGTGTCGTCCAAACCACCTAAAGAACTCTCATTGGGCCGAACTTTGAGTTCCTAACTTTCCCAAAACTAAGACGGAGCAAAATTTGACCAAGTTCGTCCAAACCATATGAAAATCTCTCATTGGGACGAACTTTGGGTTCCGAGCTCTCAAAAACTTAAACGGAGCAAAGTTTGGACCATGTGTCGTCCAAACCACCTAAAGAACTCTCATCGGGTCGAATTTTGAGTTCCTAACTTTCCAAAAACTCAAACGGAGATAAGTTTGGACCATGTTCGTCCAAATCATATGAAAAACTCTCATTGGGACAAACTTTGGGTTCCCAACTCTCAAAAACTGAAAAGGAGCAAAGTTTCGATGATGTGTCATCCAAACCACCTAAAGAACTTTCATCGGGTCGAAGTTTGAGTTCCTAACTTTCCGAAAACTCAAACGGAGCAAAGTTTGGACCAAGTTTGTCCAAACCATATGAAAAACTCTCATTGGGACGAACTTTGGCTTCCAAGCTCTAAAAAACTGAAACAGAGCAAATTTTGGACCATGTGTCGTCGTAACCACCTAAAGAACTCTCATTGGGCCGAACTTTTAGTTCCTAACTCTCCCAAAACTCAGACGGAGCAAAGTTTGACCAAGTTCGTCCAAACCATATGAAAAACTCTCATTGGGACGAACTTTTGGTTCTGAGCTCTCAAAAACTGAAACGGAGTAAAGTTTTGACCATGTGTCGCCCAATCCACCTAAAGAACTCTCATTGGGCCGAATTTTAAGTTCCTAACACTCCAAAAACTCAAACGGAGCAAAGTTTGGACAAAGTTCATCAAAACCATATGAAAAACTCTCATTCGGACGAACTTTGGGTTCCGAGCTCTCAAAAAGTTAAATGGAGCAAAGTTTGGACCATGTGCCGTTTAAACCACCTAAAGAACTCTCATTGGGCCGAACTTTGATTTCCTAACTCTCCCAAAACTCAGACGGAGCAAAGTTTGACAAAGTTTGTCCAAACCATATGAAAAACTCTCATTGGGACGAACTTTGGGTTTCGAGCTCTCAAAAACTTAAACGGAGCAAAGTTTTGACCATGTGTCGTCCAAACCACCTAAAGAACTCTCATCGGGTCGAAGTTTGAGTTCCTAACTCTCCAAAAACCCAAACGGAGCAAAGTTTGGACCAAGTTCGTCCAAACCATATGAAAAACTCTCATTGGGACGAACTTTGGCTACCGAGCTCTCAAAAACTGAAACTGAGAAAAGTTTGGAACATGTGTCGTCCAAACCACCTAAAGAACTCTCATTGGGCCGAACTTTGAGTTTCTAACTCTCGGAAAACTCAAACGGAGCAAAGTTTGGATCATGTTCGTCAAAATCATATGAAAAACACTCATTGGGACGAACTTTTGGTTCCCAACTCTCCAAAACTGAAAAGGAGCAAAGTTTCGAAGAACTGTCATTGGGACGAACTTTGGGTTACGAGCTCTCAAAAACAGAAACGGAGCAATGTGTGGACCATGTCCAATCCAAACCACCTAAAGAACTCTCATTGGGCCGAACTTTGAGTTCCTAACTCTCCAAAAACTCAAACGGAGCAAAGTTTGGACCAAGTTCATCAAAACCAGATGAAAAACTCTCAATGGGACGAACTTTGGGTTACGAGCTCTAAAAAACAGAAACGGAGCAATGTTTGGACCATGTGTCGTCCAAACCACCTAAAGAACTCTCATTGGGCCGAACTTTGAGTTCCTAACTGTCGAAAAACTCAAACGGAGCAAAGTTTGGACCAAGTTCGTCCAAACCATATGAAGAACTGTCATTGGGACGAATTTTGGGTTCTGCGCTCACAAATACTTAAATAGAGCAAAGTTTGGACCATGTGTCGTCCAAACCACCAAAAGAACTCTCATTGGGCCGAACTTTGAGTTCCTAACTCTCCAAAAACTGAAACGGAGCAAAGTTTGGACCAAGTTCGTCCAAACCATATGAAAAACTGTCATTGGGACGAACTTTGGGTTCCCAGCTCTCAAATACTGAAACGGAGGAAAGTTTGGACCATGTGTCGTCCAAACCACCTTAAGAACTCTCATTGGGCCGAACTTTGAGTTCCTAACTCTCCAAAAACTCAAACGGAGCAAAGTTTGGACCAAGTTCATCCAAACCAGATCAAAAACTCTCAATGGGACGAACTTTGGGTTACGAGCTCTCAAAAATAGAAACGGAGCAATGTTTGGACCATGTGTCGTCCAAACCACCTAAAGAACTCTCATTGGGCCGAACTTTGAGTTACTAACTCTCCAAAAACTCAAACGGAGCAAAGTTTGGACCAAGTTCATCCAAACCAGATGAAAAACTCTCAATGGGACAAACTTTTGGTTACGAGCTCTAAAAAACAGAAACGGAGTAATGTTTGGACCATGTGTCGTCCAAACCACCTAAAGAACTCTCATTGGGCCGAACTTTCAGTTCCTAACTCTCCAAATACTCAAACAGAGACAAGTTTGGACCAAGTTCGTCCAAACCATATGAAGAACTGTCATTGGGACGAACTTTGGGTTACGAGCTCTCAAAAACATAAACGGAGCAATGTTTGGACCATGTGTCGTCCAAACCACCTAAAGAATTCTCATTGGGCCGAACTTTGAGTTCCTAACTCTCCAAAAACTCAAACGGAGCAAAGTTTGGACCAAGTTCATCCTAACCAGATGAAAAACTCTCAATGGGACGAACTTTGAGTTACGAGCTCTAAAAAACAGAAACGGAGCAATGTTTGGACCATATGTCGTCCAAACCACCTAAAGAACTCTCATTGGGCCGAACTTTGAGTTCCTAACTGTCGAAAAACTCAAACGGAGCAAAGTTTGGACCATGTTCGTCCAAACCATGTGAAGAACTTTCATTGGGACGAATTTTGGGTTCCGCGCTCTCAAATACTGAAACAGAGCAAAGTTTGGACAATGTGTCATCCAAACCACCAAAAGAACTCTCATTGGGCCGAACTTTGAGTTCCTAACTCTCCAAAAACTCAAACGGAGCAATGTTTTGACCAAGTTCGTCCAAACCATATGAAAAACTGTCATTGGGACGAACTTTGGGTTCTGAGCTCTCCAATACTGAAACGGATTAAAGTTTGGACCATCTGTCGTCCAAACCACCTAAAGAACTCTCATTGGGCCGAACTTTGAGTTCCTAACTCTCCAAAAACTCAAACAGAGCAAAGTTTGGAGCAAGTTCGTCCAAACCATATGAAAAACTGTCATTGGGACGAACTTTGGGTTCCGAGCTCTCAAATCTTGAAACGGAGAAAAGTTTAGACCATGTGTCGTCCAAACCACCTAAAGAACTCTCATTGGGCCGAACTTTGAGTTCCTAACTCTCCAAAAACTCAAACAGAGCCACGTTTGGACCAAGTTCATCCAAACCAGATGAAAAACTCTCAATCGGACGAACTTTGGGTTACGAGCTCTCAAAAACAGAAACGGAGCAATGTTTGGACCATGTGTCGTCCAAACCACCTATAACTCTCATTGGGCCGAACTTTGAGTTCCTAACTGTTGAAAAACTCAAACGGAGCAAAGTTTGGACCAAGTTCGTCCAAACCATAGAAGAACTGTCATTGGGACGAATTTTGGGTTCCGCGCTCTCCAATACTGAAACAGAGCAAAGTTTGGACCATGTGTCGTCCAAACCACCAAAAGAACTCTCATTGGGCCGAACTTTGAGTTCCTAACTCTCCAAAAACTCAAACGGAGCAATGTTTGGACCAAGTTCATCCAAACCATATGAAAAACTGTCATTTGGACGAACTTTGGGTTCCGAGCTCTCAAATACTGAAACGGAGCAAAGTTTGGACCATGTGTCGTCCAAACCACCTAAAGAACTCTCATTGGGCCGAACTTTGAGTTCCTAACCATCCAAAAACTCAAACAGAGTTAAGTTTGGAGCAAGTTCGTCCAAACCATATGAAAAACTGTCATTGGGACGAACTTTGGGTTCCGAGCTCTCAAATACTGAAACGGAGCAAAGTTTGGACCATGTGTCGTCCAAACCACCTAAAGAACTCTCATTTGGCCGAACTTTTAGTTCCTAACTGTCGAAAAACTCAAACGGAGCAAAGTTGGACCAAGTTCGTCCAAACCTTATGAAGAACTGTCATTGGGACGAATTTTGGGTTCCCAGCGCTCAAATATTGAAACAGAGCAATGTTTGGACCATGTGTCGTCCAAACCACATAAAGAACTCTCATTGGGCCAAACTTTGAGTTCCTAACTCTCCAAAAACTCAAACGGAGCAAAGTATGGACCAAGTTCGTCCAAACCATATGAAAAACTCTCATTGGGACGAACTTTGGGTTCCGAGCTCTCAAATACTGAAACGGAGAGAAGTTTGGACCATGTGTCGTCCAAACCACCTAAAGAACTCTCATTGGACCGAACTTTGAGTTCCTAACACTCCAAAAACTCAAACGGAGCAAAGTTTGGACCAAGTTCGTCCAAACCATATGAAGAACTGATATGACAAAGCAGCTCTGATACCAAATGTTACGGCAGCCCGAGCCAATTGGATCTAAGAACCCTTATTGTTATGCAAACCCCTAGATCTCAAATGCTAAGACCCCCGAAACAAGATGATTTCATTCCAAGGAAGAAGATAGAACGGATTTACCTTGACGATCAAGATCAAGAGTAGAGAAAACTCGTTTCTAAACTCGAGGTTCGAATCACTCCACAAGTAGTTTGATCAACGCTACTTGAATGATCCTAGCATGCAAATCTAAACACAAGATATGCAAAGTTGCTCATGGCCATTAGGCTCAAAAGACTTCATTTTCATTGAAATTCCATCAAAACTAATCTTTTCTCAAAGCAACTACATAGATGGCTATTTATAGCCTTCAAACATAACCTATGGTCATATGAAGGGTTTAACTTTCATTCCCATCAATGCTATAATGACCACTAACTTAAAAGTAACTTAAAACATTAAAAACACAACTTTAAAACTGAAAATTACAATAAGAATGCCTAAAATCCGAGAATCATCTTTCAAAAAGCTAACTCTAAAGTTTGGAAGTATCGTGGGTTATTGTAGTTGATTAAGACACCTCGGTTCGTATCAAGAACTGTCATTGGGACGAACTTTGGGATCCGAGCTCCTAAATACTGAAACGGAGCAAATTTTGGACCATGTGTCGTCCAAACCAAAAAAAGAACTCTCATTGGACCGAACTTTGAGTTTCTAACTCTCCAAAAACTCAAACGGAGCAAAGTTTGGACCAAGTTCGTCCAAACCATATGAAAAACTGTCATTGGGACGAACCTTGGGTTCCGAGCTCTCAAATACTGAAACGGAGAAAAGTTTTGACCATGTGTCGTCCAAACCACCTAAACAACTCTCATTGGGCCGAACTTTGAGTTCCTAACTCTCTAAAAACTCAAACGGAGCAAAGATTAGACAAAGTTCGTCCAAACCATAAGAAAAACTGTCATTGGGACGAACCTATGGTTCCGAGCTCTCAAATACTGAAACGGAGCAAAGTTCGGACCATGTGTCGTCCAAACCACCAAAAGAACTCTCATTGGGCCGAACCTGGAGTTCCTAACTGTCGAAAAACTCAAACGAAGCAAAGTTTGGACCAACTTCGTCCAAACCATATGAAGAACTGTCATTGGGACGAATTTTTGGTTCCAAGCTGTCAAATACTGAAACAGAGCAAAGTTTGGACCATGTGTCATCCAAACCACCAAAAGAACTCTCATTGGGCCGAACTTTGAGTTCCTAACTCTCCAAAAACTCAAACAGAGCAAAGTTTGGACCAAGTTCGTCCAAACCATACTAAAAACTGTCATTGGGACGAACTTTGGGTTCCGAGCTCTCAAATACTGAAACGGAGCAAAGTTTGGACCAAGTGTCGTCCAAACCACCTAAAGAACTCTCATTGGGCTGAACTTCGAGTTCCTAACTCTCCAAAAACTCAAACAGAGCGAAGTTTGGAGCAAGTTCGTCCAAACCATATGAAAAACTGTCATTGGGACGAACTTTGGCTTCCGAGCTCTCAAATACTGAAACGGAGCAAAGTTTGGACCATGTGTCATCCAAAGCACCGAAAGAACTCACATTGGGCCGAACTTTGAGTTCCTAACTCTCCAAAAACTCAAACTGAGCAAAGTTTGGAGCAAGTTCATCCAAACCATATGAGAAACTGTCATTGGGACGAACTTTGTGTTCCGAGCTCTCACATACTGAAACGGAGAAAAGTTTGGACCATGTGTCGTCCCAACCACCTAAAGTACTCTCATTGTGCCAAACTTTGAGTTCCTAACTCTCCAAAAACTCAAACGGAGAAAAGTTTGGACCAAGGTCGTCCAAACCATATGAAAAACTCTCATTGGGACGAACTTTGGGTTCCGAGCTCTGAAATACTGAAACGGAGAGAAGTTTGGACCATGTGTCGTCCAAACCACCTAAAGAACTCTCACTGGGCCGAACTTTGAGTTTCTAACTCTCCAAAAACTCAAACGGAGTAAAGTTTGGACCAAGTTCGTCCAAACCATATGAAGAACTGTCATTGGGACGAACTTTGGGTTTCGAGCTCTCAAATACTGAAACGGAGCAAAGTTTGGACCATGTGTCGTCCAAACCACCTAAAGAACTCTCATTGGGCCGAACTTTGAGTTCCTAAGTCTCCAAAAACTCAAACAGAGCAAAGTTTGGACCAAGTTCGTCCAAACCATATGAAGAACTGTCATTGGGACGAACTTTGGGTTCCGAGCTCTCAAATACTGAAACAGAGGAAAGTTTGGACCATGTGTCGTCCAAACCACCAAAAGAACTCTCATTGGGCCGAACTTTGAGTTCCTAACTCTCCAAAAACTCAAACAGAGCAAAGTTTGGACCAAGTTCGTCCAAACCGTACTAAAAACTGTCATTGGGACGAACTTTGGGTTCCGAGCTCTCAAATACTGAAACGGAGCAAAGTTTGGACCAAGTGTCGTCCAAACCACCTAAAGAACTCTCATTGGGCTGAACTTCGAGTTCCTAACTCTCCAAAAACTCAAACTGAGCGAAGTTTGGAGCAAGTTCGTCCAAACCATATGAAAAACTGTCATTGGGACGAACTTTGGCTTCCGAGCTCTCAAATACTGAAACGGAGCAAAGTTTGGACCATGTGTCATCCAAAGCACCGAAAGAACTCACATTGGGCCGAACTTTGAGTTCCTAACTCTCCAAAAAGTCAAACGGAGCAAAGTTTGGACCAAGTTCGTCCAAACCATAGGAAGAACTCTCATTGGGACGAACTTTGGGTTCCGAGCTCTCAAAAATTGAAACGGAGCAATGTTTGGACCATGTGTCGTCCAAACCACCAAAAGAACTCTCATTGGGCCGAACTTTGAGTTCCTAACTCTCAAAAAACTCAAACAGAGCAAAGTTTGGACCAAGTTCGTCCAAACCATACTAAAAACTGTCATTGGGACGAACTTTGGGTTCCGAGCTCTCAAATACTGAAACGGAGCAAAGTTTGGACCAAGTGTCGTCCAAACCACCTAAAGAACTGTAATTGGGCTGAACTTTGAGTTCCTAACTCTCCAAAAACTCAAACAGAGCGAAGTTTGGAGATAGTTCGTCCAAACCATATGAAAAACTGTCATTGGGACGAACTTTGGGTTCCGAGCTCTCAAATACTGAAACGGAGCAAAGTCTGGACCATGTGTCGTCCAAAGCACCGAAAGAACTCTCATTGGGCCGAACTTTGAGTTCCTAACTCTCCAAAAAGTCAAACGGAGCAAAGTTTGGACCAAGTTCGTCCAAACCATAGGAAGAACTCTCATTGGGACGAACTTTGGGTTCCGAGCTCTCAAAAATTGAAACGGAGCAATGTTTGGACCATGTGTCGTCCAAACCACGTAAAGAACTCTCATTGGGCCGAACTTTGAGTTCCTAACTCTCCAAAAACTCAAACTGAGCAAAGTTTGGAGCAAGTTCATCCAAACCATATGAGAAACTGTCATTGGGACGAACTTTGTGTTCCGAGCTCTCACATACTGAAACGGAGAAAAGTTTGGACCATGTGTCGTCCCAACCACCTAAAGTACTCTCATTGTGCCAAACTTTGAGTTCCTAACTCTCCAAAAACTCAAACGGAGAAAAGTTTGGACCAAGGTCGTCCAAACCATATGAAAAACTCTCATTGGGACGAACTTTGGGTTCCGAGCTCTGAAATACTGAAACGGAGAGAAGTTTGGACCATGTGTCGTCCAAACCACCTAAAGAACTCTCACTGGGCCGAACTTTGAGTTTCTAACTCTCCAAAAACTCAAACGGAGTAAAGTTTGGACCAAGTTCGTCCAAACCATATGAAGAACTGTCATTGGGACGAACTTTGGGTTTCGAGCTCTCAAATACTGAAACGGAGCAAAGTTTGGACCATGTGTCGTCCAAACCACCTAAAGAACTCTCATTGGGCCGAACTTTGAGTTCCTAAGTCTCCAAAAACTCAAACGGAGCAAAGTTTGGACCAAGTTCGTCCAAACCATATGAAGAACTGTCATTGGGACGAACTTTGGGTTCCGAGCTCTCAAATACTGAAACAGAGGAAAGTTTGGACCATGTGTCGTCCAAACCACCAAAAGAACTCTCATTGGGCCGAACTTTGAGTTCCTAACTCTCCAAAAACTCAAACAGAGCAAAGTTTGGACCAAGTTCGTCCAAACCGTACTAAAAACTGTCATTGGGACGAACTTTGGGTTCCGAGCTCTCAAATACTGAAACGGAGCAAAGTTTGGACCAAGTGTCGTCCAAACCACCTAAAGAACTCTCATTGGGCTGAACTTTGAGTTCCTAACTCTCCAAAAACTCAAACTGAGCGAAGTTTGGAGCAAGTTCGTCCAAACCATATGAAAAACTGTCATTGGGACGAACTTTGGGTTCCGAGCTCTCAAATACTGAAACGGAGAAAAGTTTGGACCATGTGTCATGCAAACCACCAAAAGAACTCTCATTGAGTCGAACTTTGAGTTCCTAACTCTCCAAAAACTCAAACGGAGCAAAGTTTGGACCAAGTTCGTCCAAACCATATGAAGAACTGTCATTGGGACGAACTTTGGGTTCCGAGCTCTCAAATATTGAAACGGAGCAATGTTTGGACCATGTGATGTCCAAACAACCTAAAGAACTCTCATTGGGCCGAACTTTAGTTCCTAACTCTCCAAAAACTCAAACGGAGCAAAGTTTGGACCAATTTCGTCCAAACCATATCAAAAACTCTCAATGGCACGAACTTTGGGTTCCGAGCTCTCAAATACTGAAACGGAGCAGAGTTTGGACCATGTGTCGTTTAAACCACCTAAAGAACTCTCATTGGGCTGAACTTTGAGTTCCTAACTCTCAAAAAACTCAAACGGAGAAAAGTTTGGACCAAGTTCAGCCAAACCATATAAAAAACTCTCAATGGGACGAACTTTGGGTTCCGAGCTCTCAAATACTGAAACGGAGCAAAGTTTGGACCATGTGTCGTCCAAACCACCAAAAGAACTCTCATTGGGCCGAACTTTGAGTTCCTAACTCTCCAAAAACTCAAACGGAGCAAAGTTTGGACCAAGTTCGTCCAAACCATATGAAGAACTGTCATTGGGACGAACTTTGGGTTCCGAGCTCTCAAATACTAAAACGGAGCAAAGTTTGGGCCATGTGATGTCCAAACAACCTAAAGAACTCTCATTAGGCCGAACTTTGAGTTCCTAACTCTCCAAAAACTCAAACGGAGCAAAGTTTGGACCAAGTTCGTCCAAACTATATGAAGAACTGTCATTGGGACGAACTTTGGGTTCCGAGCTCTCAAATACTGAAACGGAGCGAAGTTTGGACCATGTGTCGTCCAAACCACCTAAAGAACTCTCATTGGGCCGAACTTTGAGTTCCTAACTCTCCAAAAACTCAAACGGAGCAAAGTTTGGACCAAGTTCGTCCAAACCAAATGAAGAACTGTCATTGGGACGAACTTTGGGTTCCGAGCTCTCAAATACTGAAACGGAGCAAAGTTTGGACCATGTGTCGTCCAAACGACCTAAAGAACTCTCATTGGGCCGAACTTTAAGTTCCTAACTCTCCAAAAACTCAAACGGAGCAAAGTTTGGACAAAGTTCGTCCAAACCATATGAAGAACTGTCATTGGGACGAACTTTGGGTTCCGAGCTCTCAAATACTAAAACGGAGCAAAGTTTGGGCCATGTGATGTCCAAACAACCTAAAGAACTCTCATTAGGCCGAACTTTGAGTTCCTAACTCTCGAAAAACTCAAACGGAGCAAAGTTTGGACCAAGTTCGTCCAAACCATATGAAGAACTGTCATTGGGACGAACTTTGGGTTCCGAGCTCTCAAATACTGAAACCGAGCGAAGTTTGGACCATGTGTCGTCCAAACCACCTAAAGAACTCTCATTGGGCCGAACTTTGAGTTCCTAACTCTCCAAAAACTCAAACGGAGCAAAGTTTGGACCAAGTTCGTCAAAACCAAATGAAGAACTGTCATTGGGACGAACTTTGGGTTCCGAGCTCTCAAATACTGAAACGGAGAAAAGTTTTGACCATGTGATGTCCAAACAACCTAAAGAACTCTCATTGGGCCGAACTTTAGTTCCTAACTCTCCAAAAACTCAAACGGAGCAAAGTTTGGACCAAGTTCGTCCAAACCATATCAAAAACTCTCAATGGGACGAACTTTGGGTTCCGAGCTCTCAAATACTGAAACGGAGCAGAGTTTGGACCATGTGTCGTTTAAACCACCTAAAGAACTCTCATTGGGCTGAACTTTGAGTTCCTAACTCTCCAAATACTCAAACGGAGAAAAGTTTGGACCAAGTTCAGCCAAACCATATCAAAAACTCTCAATGGGACGAACTTTGGGTTCCGAGCTCTCAAATACTGAAACGGAGCAAAGTTTGGACCATGTGTCGTCCAAACCACCAAAAGAACTCTCATTGGGCCGAACTTTGAGTTCCTCACTCTCCAAAAACTCAAACGGAGCAAAGTTTGGACCAAGTTCGTCCAAACCATATCAAAAACTCTCAATGGGACGAACTTTCGGTTCCGAGCTCTCAAATACTAAAACGGAGCAAAGTTTGGACCAAGTGTCGTCCAAACCAACAAAAGAACTTTCATCGGGCCGAACTTTGAGTTCCTAACTCTCCAAAAACTCAAACGAAGCAAAGTTTGGACCAAGTTCGTCCAAACCATATGAAGAACTGTCATTGGGACGAACTTTGGGTTCCGAGCTCTCAAATACTGAAACGGAGCAAAGTTTGGACAATGTGTCGTCCAAACCACCTAAAGAACTCTCATTGGGCCGAACTTTAAGTTCCTAACTCTCCAAAAACTCAAACGGGGCAAAGTTTGGACCAAGTTCGTCCAAACCATATGAAGAACTGTCATTGGGACGAACTTTGGGTTCCGAGCTCTCAAATACTGAAACGGAGCAAAGTTTGGGCCATGTGATGTCCAAACAACCTAAAGAACTCTCATTAGGCCAAACTTTGAGTTCCTAACTCTCCAAAAACTCAAACGGAGCAAAGTTTGGACCAAGTTCGTCCAAACCATATGAAGAACTGTCATTGGGACGAACTTTGGGTTCCGAGCTCTCAAGTACTGAAACGGAGCGAAGTTTGGACCATGTGTCGTCCAAACCACCTAAAGAACTCTCATTGGGCCGAACTTTGAGTTCCTAACTCTCCAAAAACTCAAACGGAGCAAAGTTTGGACCAAGTTCGTCCAAACCAAATGAAGAACTGTCATTGGGACGAACTTTGGGTTCCGAGCTCTCAAATACTGAAACGGAGCAAAGTTTGGACCATGTGTCGTCCAAACCACCAAAAGAACTCTCATTGGGCCGAACTTTGAGTTCCTAACTCTCCACAAACTCAAACGGAGCAAAGTTTGGACCAATTTCGTCCAAACCATATGAAGAACTGTCATTGGGACGAACTTTGGGTTCCGACCACTCAAATACTGAAACGGAGCAAAGTTTGGACCATGTGTCGTCCAAACCACCAAAAGAACTCTCATTGGGCCGAACTTTGAGTTCCTAACTCTCCAACAACTCAAACAGAGCAAAGTTTGGACCAAGTCATCCAAACCATATGAAGAACTGTCATTGGACAAACTTGGGTTCCGACTCTCAATACTGAAACGAGCAAAGTTTGGACCATGTGTCGTCAAACCACCAAAGAACCTCATTGGGCGAACTTTGAGTTCCAAGCTCTCAAATACTAAAACGGAGCAGAGTTTGGACCATGTGTCGTCCAAACCACTAAAGAACTGTCATTGGGCGATTTTTGGTTCCTACCTCCAAAACTCAAACGGAGCAAAGTTTGGACCAAGTGTCGTCCAAGCCATATAAAAAACTCTCAATTGGCGAACTTTGGGTTCCGACTTTCAGATACTGAAACGGAGCAGAGTTTTACACATGTGTCGTCCAAACCACCTAAAGAACTATCATGGGCGATTTTTGAGTTCCTAACTCTCCAAAAAACTCAAACGGAGCAAAGTTTGGACCAAGTTCGTCCAAACCATATGAAGAACTGTCATTGGGACGAACTTTGGCTTCCGAGCTCTCAAATACTAAAACGGAGCAAAGTTTGGACCATGTGTCGTCCAAACCACCAAAAGAACTCTCATTGGGCCGAACTTTGAGTTCCTAACTCTCCAAAAACTCAAACGGAGCAAAGTTTGGACCAAGTTCGTCCAAACCATATCAAAAACTCTCAATGCGACGAACTTTGGGTTCCGAGCTCTCAAATACTGAAATGGAGCAGAGTTTGGACCATGTGTCGTCCAAACCACCTAAAGAACTCTCATTGGGCCGATTTTTGAGTTCCTAACTCTCCAAAAACTCAAACGGAACAAAGTTTGGACCAAGTTGATCCACACCATATCAAAAACTCTCAATGGGACGAACTTTGGGTTCCGAGCTCTCAAATACTGAAACGGAGCAAAGTTTGGGCCAAGTGTCGTCCAAACCACCAAAAGAACTCTCATTGGGCCGAACTTTGAGTTCCTAACTCTCCAAAAACTCAAACGGAGCAAAGTTTGGACCAAGTTCGTCCAAACCATATAAAAAACTCTCAATTGGACGAACTTTGGGTTCCGAGCTTTCAGATACTGAAACGGAGCAGAGTTTGGACCATGTGTCGTCCAAACCACCTAAAGAACTCTCATTGGGCCGAACTTTGAGTTCCTAACTCTCTAAAAACTCAAACGGAGCAAAGTTTGGACCAAGTTCGTCCAAACCATATGAAGAACTGTCATTAGGACGAACTTTGGGTTCCGTGCTCTCAAATACTGAAATGGAGCAAAGTTTGGACCATGTGTCGTCCAAACCACCTAAAGAACTCTCATTGGGCCGAACTTTGAGTTGCTAACTCTCCAAATACTCAAACGGAGCAAAGTTTGGACCAAGTTCGTCCAAACCATATGAAGAACTGTCATTGGGACGAACTTTGGGTTCCGAGCTCTCAAATACTGAAATGGAGCAAAGTTTGGACCATGTGTCGTCCAAACCACCTAAAGAACTCTCATTGGACCGAACTTTGAGTTGCTAACTCTCCAAAAACTCAAACGGAGCAAAGTTTGGACCAAGTTCGTCCAAACCATATCAAAAACTCTCAATGGGACGAACTTTTGGTTCCGAGCTCTCAAATACTGAGACGGAGCAGAGTTTGGACCATGTGTCGTCCAAACCACCTAAAGAACTCTCATTGGGCCGAACTTTGAGTTCCTAACTCTCCAAAAAGTCAAACGGGGCAAAGTTTGGACCAAGTTCGTCCAAACCATATGAAGAACTGTCCTTGGGACGAACTTTGGGTTCCGAGCTCTCAAATACTGAAACGGAGCAAAGTTTGGACCATGTGTCGTCCAAACCACCAAAAGAACTCTCATTGGGCCGAACTTTGAGTTCCTAACTCTGCAAAAACTCAAACAGAGCAAAGTTTGGACCAAGTTCGTCAAAACCATATAAAGAACTGTCATTGGGACGAACTTTGGGTTCCGACCACTCAAATACTGAAACGGAGCAAAGTTTGGACCATGTGTCGTCCAAACCACCAAAATAACTCTCATTGGGCCGAACTTTGAGTTCCTAACTCTCAAAAAACTCAAACGGAGCAAAGTTTGGACCAAGTTCGTCCAAACAATATGAAGAACTGTCATTGGGACGAACTTTGGGTTCCGAGCTCTCAAATACTGAAATGGAGCAAAGTTTGGACCATGTGTCGTCCAAACAACCTAAAGAACTCTCTTTGGGCCGAACTTTGAGTTGCTAACTCTCCAAAAACTCAAACGGAGCAAAGTTTGGACCAAATTCGTCCAAACCATATGAAGAACTGTCATTGGGACGAACTTTGGCTTCCGAGCTCTCAAATACTCAAACGGAGCAAACTTTGGACCATGTGTCGTCCAAACCACCAAAAGAACTCTCATTGGGCCGAACTTTGAGTTCCTAACTCTCCAAAAACTCAAACGGAGCAAAGTTTGGAACAAGTTCGTCCAAACCATATCAAAAACTCTCAATGGGACGAACTTTGGGTTCCGAGCTCTCAAATACTTAAACGGAGCAGAGTTTGGACCATGTGTCGTCCAAACCACCTAAAGAACTCTCATTGGGCCGATTTTTGAGTTCCTAACTCTCCAAAAACTCAAACGGAGCAAAGTTTGGACCAAGTTCGTCCAAGCCATATAAAAAACTCTCAATTGGACGAACTTTGGGTTCCGAGCTTTCAGATACTGAAACGGAGCAGAGTTTGGACCATGTGTCGTCCAAACCACCTAAAGAACTCTCATTGGGCCGATTTTTGAGTTCCTAACTCTCCAAAAACTCAAACGGAGCAAAGTTTGGACCAAGTTCGTCCAAACCATATGAAGAACTGTCATTGGGACGAACTTTGGCTTACGAGCTCTCAAATACTAAAACGGAGCAAAGTTTGGACCATGTGTCGTCCAAACCACCAAAAGAACTCTCATTGGGCCGAACTTTGAGTTCCTAACTCTCCAAAAACTCAAACGGAGCAAAGTTTGGACCAAGTTCGTCCAAACCATATCAAAAACTCTCAATGCGACGAACTTTGGGTTCCGAGCTCTCAAATACTGAAATGGAGCAGAGTTTGGACCATGTGTCGTCCAAACCACCTAAAGAACTCTCATTGGGCCGATTTTTGAGTTCCTAACTCTCCAAAAACTCAAACGGAACAAAGTTTGGACCAAGTTGATCCACACCATATCAAAAACTCTCAATGGGACGAACTTTGGGTTCCGAGCTCTCAAATACTGAAACGGAGCAAAGTTTGGGCCAAGTGTCGTCCAAACCACCAAAAGAACTCTCATTGGGCCGAACTTTGAGTTCCTAACTCTCCAAAAACTCAAACGGAGCAAAGTTTGGACCAAGTTCGTCCAAACCATATAAAAAACTCTCAATTGGACGAACTTTGGGTTCCGAGCTTTCAGATACTGAAACGGAGCAGAGTTTGGACCATGTGTCGTCCAAACCACCTAAAGAACTCTCATTGGGCCGAACTTTGAGTTCCTAACTCTCTAAAAACTCAAACGGAGCAAAGTTTGGACCAAGTTCGTCCAAACCATATGAAGAACTGTCATTAGGACGAACTTTGGGTTCCGTGCTCTCAAATACTGAAATGGAGCAAAGTTTGGACCATGTGTCGTCCAAACCACCTAAAGAACTCTCATTGGGCCGAACTTTGAGTTGCTAACTCACCAAATACTCAAACGGAGCAAAGTTTGGACCAAGTTCGTCCAAACCATATGAAGAACTGTCATTGGGACGAACTTTGGGTTCCGAGCTCTCAAATACTGAAATGGAGCAAAGTTTGGACCATGTGTCGTCCAAACCACCTAAAGAACTCTCATTGGACCGAACTTTGAGTTGCTAACTCTCCAAAAACTCAAACGGAGCAAAGTTTGGACCAAGTTCGTCCAAACCATATCAAAAACTCTCAATGGGACGAACTTTTGGTTCCGAGCTCTCAAATACTGAGACGGAGCAGAGTTTGGACCATGTGTCGTCCAAACCACCTAAAGAACTCTCATTGGGCCGAACTTTGCGTTCCTAACTCTCCAAAAACTCAAACGGGGCAAAGTTTGGACCAAGTTCGTCCAAACCATATGAAGAACTGTCCTTGGGACGAACTTTGGGTTCCGAGCTCTCAAATACTGAAACGGAGCAAAGTTTGGACCATGTGTCGTCCAAACCACCAAAAGAACTCTCATTGGGCCGAACTTTGAGTTCCTAACTCTGCAAAAACTCAAACAGAGCAAAGTTTGGACCAAGTTCGTCAAAACCATATAAAGAACTGTCATTGGGACGAACTTTGGGTTCCGACCACTCAAATACTGAAACGGAGCAAAGTTTGGACCATGTGTCGTCCAAACCACCAAAAGAACTCTCATTGGGCCGAACTTTGAGTTCCTAACTCTCAAAAAACTCAAACGGAGCAAAGTTTGGACCAAGTTCGTCCAAACAATATGAAGAACTGTCATTGGGACGAACTTTGGGTTCCGAGCTCTCAAATACTGAAATGGAGCAAAGTTTGGACCATGTGTCGTCCAAACAACCTAAAGAACTCTCTTTGGGCCGAACTTTGAGTTGCTAACTCTCCAAAAACTCAAACGGAGCAAAGTTTGGACCAAATTCGTCCAAACCATATGAAGAACTGTCATTGGGACGAACTTTGGCTTCCGAGCTCTCAAATACTCAAACGGAGCAAACTTTGGACCATGTGTCGTCCAAACCACCAAAAGAACTCTCATTGGGCCGAACTTTGAGTTCCTAACTCTCCAAAAACTCAAACGGAGCAAAGTTTGGAACAAGTTCGTCCAAACCATATCAAAAACTCTCAATGGGACGAACTTTGGGTTCCGAGCTCTCAAATACTTAAACGGAGCAGAGTTTGGACCATGTGTCGTCCAAACCACCTAAAGAACTCTCATTGGGCCGATTTTTGAGTTCCTAACTCTCCAAAAACTCAAACGGAGCAAAGTTTGGACCAAGTTCGTCCAAGCCATATAAAAAACTCTCAATTGGACGAACTTTGGGTTCCGAGCTTTCAGATACTGAAACGGAGCAGAGTTTGGACCATGTGTCGTCCAAACCACCTAAAGAACTCTCATTGGGCCGATTTTTGAGTTCCTAACTCTCCAAAAACTCAAACGGAGCAAAGTTTGGACCAAGTTCGTCCAAACCATATGAAGAACTGTCATTGGGACGAACTTTGGCTTCCGAGCTCTCAAATACTAAAACGGAGCAAAGTTTGGACCATGTGTCGTCCAAACCACCAAAAGAACTCTCATTGGGCCGAACTTTGAGTTCCTAACTCTCCAAAAACTCAAACGGAGCAAAGTTTGGACCAAGTTCGTCCAAACCATATCAAAAACTCTCAATGCGACGAACTTTGGGTTCCGAGCTCTCAAATACTGAAATGGAGCAGAGTTTGGACCATGTGTCGTCCAAACCACCTAAAGAACTCTCATTGGGCCGATTTTTGAGTTCCTAACTCTCCAAAAACTCAAACGGAACAAAGTTTGGACCAAGTTGATCCACACCATATCAAAAACTCTCAATGGGACGAACTTTGGGTTCCGAGCTCTCAAATACTGAAACGGAGCAAAGTTTGGGCCAAGTGTCGTCCAAACCACCAAAAGAACTCTCATTGGGCCGAACTTTGAGTTCCTAACTCTCCAAAAACTCAAACGGAGCAAAGTTTGGACCAAGTTCGTCCAAACCATATAAAAAACTCTCAATTGGACGAACTTTGGGTTCCGAGCTTTCAGATACTGAAACGGAGCAGAGTTTGGACCATGTGTCGTCCAAACCACCTAAAGAACTCTCATTGGGCCGAACTTTGAGTTCCTAACTCTCTAAAAACTCAAACGGAGCAAAGTTTGGACCAAGTTCGTCCAAACCATATGAAGAACTGTCATTAGGACGAACTTTGGGTTCCGTGCTCTCAAATACTGAAATGGAGCAAAGTTTGGACCATGTGTCGTCCAAACCACCTAAAGAACTCTCATTGGGCCGAACTTTGAGTTGCTAACTCACCAAATACTCAAACGGAGCAAAGTTTGGACCAAGTTCGTCCAAACCATATGAAGAACTGTCATTGGGACGAACTTTGGGTTCCGAGCTCTCAAATACTGAAATGGAGCAAAGTTTGGACCATGTGTCGTCCAAACCACCTAAAGAACTCTCATTGGACCGAACTTTGAGTTGCTAACTCTCCAAAAACTCAAACGGAGCAAAGTTTGGACCAAGTTCGTCCAAACCATATCAAAAACTCTCAATGGGACGAACTTTTGGTTCCGAGCTCTCAAATACTGAGACGGAGCAGAGTTTGGACCATGTGTCGTCCAAACCACCTAAAGAACTCTCATTGGGCCGAACTTTGAGTTCCTAACTCTCCAAAAACTCAAACGGAGCAAAGTTTGGAACAAGTTCGTCCAAACCATATCAAAAACTCTCAATGGGACGAACTTTGGGTTCCGAGCTCTCAAATACTTAAACGGAGCAGAGTTTGGACCATGTGTCGTCCAAACCACCTAAAGAACTCTCATTGGGCCGATTTTTGAGTTCCTAACTCTCCAAAAACTCAAACGGAGCAAAGTTTGGACCAAGTTCGTCCAAGCCATATAAAAAACTCTCAATTGGACGAACTTTGGGTTCCGAGCTTTCAGATACTGAAACGGAGCAGAGTTTGGACCATGTGTCGTCCAAACCACCTAAAGAACTCTCATTGGGCCGATTTTTGAGTTCCTAACTCTCCAAAAACTCAAACGGAGCAAAGTTTGGACCAAGTTCGTCCAAACCATATGAAGAACTGTCATTGGGACGAACTTTGGCTTCCGAGCTCTCAAATACTAAAACGGAGCAAAGTTTGGACCATGTGTCGTCCAAACCACCAAAAGAACTCTCATTGGGCCGAACTTTGAGTTCCTAACTCTCCAAAAACTCAAACGGAGCAAAGTTTGGACCAAGTTCGTCCAAACCATATCAAAAACTCTCAATGCGACGAACTTTGGGTTCCGAGCTCTCAAATACTGAAATGGAGCAGAGTTTGGACCATGTGTCGTCCAAACCACCTAAAGAACTCTCATTGGGCCGATTTTTGAGTTCCTAACTCTCCAAAAACTCAAACGGAACAAAGTTTGGACCAAGTTGATCCACACCATATCAAAAACTCTCAATGGGACGAACTTTGGGTTCCGAGCTCTCAAATACTGAAACGGAGCAAAGTTTGGGCCAAGTGTCGTCCAAACCACCAAAAGAACTCTCATTGGGCCGAACTTTGAGTTCCTAACTCTCCAAAAACTCAAACGGAGCAAAGTTTGGACCAAGTTCGTCCAAACCATATAAAAAACTCTCAATTGGACGAACTTTGGGTTCCGAGCTTTCAGATACTGAAACGGAGCAGAGTTTGGACCATGTGTCGTCCAAACCACCTAAAGAACTCTCATTGGGCCGAACTTTGAGTTCCTAACTCTCTAAAAACTCAAACGGAGCAAAGTTTGGACCAAGTTCGTCCAAACCATATGAAGAACTGTCATTAGGACGAACTTTGGGTTCCGTGCTCTCAAATACTGAAATGGAGCAAAGTTTGGACCATGTGTCGTCCAAACCACCTAAAGAACTCTCATTGGGCCGAACTTTGAGTTGCTAACTCACCAAATACTCAAACGGAGCAAAGTTTGGACCAAGTTCGTCCAAACCATATGAAGAACTGTCATTGGGACGAACTTTGGGTTCCGAGCTCTCAAATACTGAAATGGAGCAAAGTTTGGACCATGTGTCGTCCAAACCACCTAAAGAACTCTCATTGGACCGAACTTTGAGTTGCTAACTCTCCAAAAACTCAAACGGAGCAAAGTTTGGACCAAGTTCGTCCAAACCATATCAAAAACTCTCAATGGGACGAACTTTTGGTTCCGAGCTCTCAAATACTGAGACGGAGCAGAGTTTGGACCATGTGTCGTCCAAACCACCTAAAGAACTCTCATTGGGCCGAACTTTGAGTTCCTAACTCTCCAAAAACTCAAACGGGGCAAAGTTTGGACCAAGTTCGTCCAAACCATATGAAGAACTGTCCTTGGGACGAACTTTGGGTTCCGAGCTCTCAAATACTGAAACGGAGCAAAGTTTGGACCATGTGTCGTCCAAACCACCAAAAGAACTCTCATTGGGCCGAACTTTGAGTTCCTAACTCTGCAAAAACTCAAACAGAGCAAAGTTTGGACCAAGTTCGTCAAAACCATATAAAGAACTGTCATTGGGACGAACTTTGGGTTCCGACCACTCAAATACTGAAACGGAGCAAAGTTTGGACCATGTGTCGTCCAAACCACCAAAAGAACTCTCATTGGGCCGAACTTTGAGTTCCTAACTCTCAAAAAACTCAAACGGAGCAAAGTTTGGACCAAGTTCGTCCAAACAATATGAAGAACTGTCATTGGGACGAACTTTGGGTTCCGAGCTCTCAAATACTGAAATGGAGCAAAGTTTGGACCATGTGTCGTCCAAACAACCTAAAGAACTCTCATTGGGCCGAACTTTGAGTTGCTAACTCTCCAAAAACTCAAACGGAGCAAAGTTTGGACCAAATTCGTCCAAACCATATGAAGAACTGTCATTGGGACGAACTTTGGCTTCCGAGCTCTCAAATACTCAAACGGAGCAAACTTTGGACCATGTGTCGTCCAAACCACCAAAAGAACTCTCATTGGGCCGAACTTTGAGTTCCTAACTCTCCAAAAACTCAAACGGAGCAAAGTTTGGAACAAGTTCGTCCAAACCATATCAAAAACTCTCAATGGGACGAACTTTGGGTTTCGAGCTCTCAAATACTTAAACGGAGCAGAGTTTGGACCATGTGTCGTCCAAACCACCTAAAGAACTCTCATTGGGCCGATTTTTGAGTTCCTAACTCTCCAAAAACTCAAACGGAGCAAAGTTTGGACCAAGTTCGTCCAAGCCATATAAAAAACTCTCAATTGGACGAACTTTGGGTTCCGAGCTTTCAGATACTGAAACGGAGCAGAGTTTGGACCATGTGTCGTCCAAACCACCTAAAGAACTCTCATTGGGCCGATTTTTGAGTTCCTAACTCTCCAAAAACTCAAACGGAGCAAAGTTTGGACCAAGTTCGTCCAAACCATATGAAGAACTGTCATTGGGACGAACTTTGGCTTCCGAGCTCTCAAATACTAAAACGGAGCAAAGTTTGGACCATGTGTCGTCCAAACCACCAAAAGAACTCTCATTGGGCCGAACTTTGAGTTCCTAACTCTCCAAAAACTCAAACGGAGCAAAGTTTGGACCAAGTTCGTCCAAACCATATCAAAAACTCTCAATGCGACGAACTTTGGGTTCCGAGCTCTCAAATACTGAAATGGAGCAGAGTTTGGACCATGTGTCGTCCAAACCACCTAAAGAACTCTCATTGGGCCGATTTTTGAGTTCCTAACTCTCCAAAAACTCAAACGGAACAAAGTTTGGACCAAGTTGATCCACACCATATCAAAAACTCTCAATGGGACGAACTTTGGGTTCCGAGCTCTCAAATACTGAAACGGAGCAAAGTTTGGGCCAAGTGTCGTCCAAACCACCAAAAGAACTCTCATTGGGCCGAACTTTGAGTTCCTAACTCTCCAAAAACTCAAACGGAGCAAAGTTTGGACCAAGTTCGTCCAAACCATATAAAAAACTCTCAATTGGACGAACTTTGGGTTCCGAGCTTTCAGATACTGAAACGGAGCAGAGTTTGGACCATGTGTCGTCCAAACCACCTAAAGAACTCTCATTGGGCCGAACTTTGAGTTCCTAACTCTCTAAAAACTCAAACGGAGCAAAGTTTGGACCAAGTTCGTCCAAACCATATGAAGAACTGTCATTAGGACGAACTTTGGGTTCCGTGCTCTCAAATACTGAAATGGAGCAAAGTTTGGACCATGTGTCGTCCAAACCACCTAAAGAACTCTCATTGGGCCGAACTTTGAGTTGCTAACTCTCCAAATACTCAAACGGAGCAAAGTTTGGACCAAGTTCGTCCAAACCATATGAAGAACTGTCATTGGGACGAACTTTGGGTTCCGAGCTCTCAAATACTGAAATGGAGCAAAGTTTGGACCATGTGTCGTCCAAACCACCTAAAGAACTCTCATTGGACCGAACTTTGAGTTGCTAACTCTCCAAAAACTCAAACGGAGCAAAGTTTGGACCAAGTTCGTCCAAACCATATCAAAAACTCTCAATGGGACGAACTTTTGGTTCCGAGCTCTCAAATACTGAGACGGAGCAGAGTTTGGACCATGTGTCGTCCAAACCACCTAAAGAACTCTCATTGGGCCGAACTTTGAGTTCCTAACTCTCCAAAAACTCAAACGGGGCAAAGTTTGGACCAAGTTCGTCCAAACCATATGAAGAACTGTCCTTGGGACGAACTTTGGGTTCCGAGCTCTCAAATACTGAAACGGAGCAAAGTTTGGACCATGTGTCGTCCAAACCACCAAAAGAACTCTCATTGGGCCGAACTTTGAGTTCCTAACTCTGCAAAAACTCAAACAGAGCAAAGTTTGGACCAAGTTCGTCAAAACCATATAAAGAACTGTCATTGGGACGAACTTTGGGTTCCGACCACTCAAATACTGAAACGGAGCAAAGTTTGGACCATGTGTCGTCCAAACCACCAAAAGAACTCTCATTGGGCCGAACTTTGAGTTCCTAACTCTCAAAAAACTCAAACGGAGCAAAGTTTGGACCAAGTTCGTCCAAACAATATGAAGAACTGTCATTGGGACGAACTTTGGGTTCCGAGCTCTCAAATACTGAAATGGAGCAAAGTTTGGACCATGTGTCGTCCAAACAACCTAAAGAACTCTCATTGGGCCGAACTTTGAGTTGCTAACTCTCCAAAAACTCAAACGGAGCAAAGTTTGGACCAAATTCGTCCAAACCATATGAAGAACTGTCATTGGGACGAACTTTGGCTTCCGAGCTCTCAAATACTCAAACGGAGCAAACTTTGGACCAAGTTCGTCCAAACAATATGAAGAACTGTCATTGGGACGAACTTTGGGTTCCGAGCTCTCAAATACTGAAATGGAGCAAAGTTTGGACCATGTGTCGTCCAAACAACCTAAAGAACTCTCATTGGGCCGAACTTTGAGTTGCTAACTCTCCAAAAACTCAAACGGAGCAAAGTTTGGACCAAATTCGTCCAAACCATATGAAGAACTGTCATTGGGACGAACTTTGGCTTCCGAGCTCTCAAATACTCAAACGGAGCAAACTTTGGACCATGTGTCGTCCAAACCACCAAAAGAACTCTCATTGGGCCGAACTTTGAGTTCCTAACTCTCCAAAAACTCAAACGGAGCAAAGTTTGGAACAAGTTCGTCCAAACCATATCAAAAACTCTCAATGGGACGAACTTTGGGTTCCGAGCTCTCAAATACTTAAACGGAGCAGAGTTTGGACCATGTGTCGTCCAAACCACCTAAAGAACTCTCATTGGGCCGATTTTTGAGTTCCTAACTCTCCAAAAACTCAAACGGAGCAAAGTTTGGACCAAGTTCGTCCAAGCCATATCAAAAACTCTCAATGGGACAAACTTTGGGTTCCGAGCTCTCAAATACTGAAACGGAGCAGAGTTTGGACCATGTGTCGTCCAAACCACCTAAAGAACTCTCATTGGGCCGAACTTTGAGTTCCTAACACTCCAAAAACTCAAACGGAGCAAAGTTTGGACCAAGTTCGTCCAAACCATATGAAGAACTGTCATTGGGACGAACTTTGGGTTCCGACCTCTCAAATACTGAAACGGAGCAAAGTTTGGACCATGTGTCGTCCAAACCAGCAAAAGAACTCTCATTGGGCCGAACTTTGAGTTCCTAACTCTCCAAAAACTCAAACGAGGCAAAGTTTGGACCAAGTTCGTCCAAACCATATGAAGAACTGTCCTTGGGACGAACTTTGGGTTCCGAGCTCTCAAATACTGAAACGGAGCAAAGTTTGGACCATGTGTCGTCCAAACCACCAAAAGAACTCTCATTGGGCCGAACTTTGAGTTCCTAACTCTCCACAAACTCAAACGGAGCAAAGTTTGGACCAATTTCGTCCAAACCATATGAAGAACTGTCATTGGGACGAACTTTGGGTTCCGACCACTCAAATACTGAAACGGAGCAAAGTTTGGACCATGTGTCGTCCAAACCACCAAAAGAACTCTCATTGGGCCGAACTTTGAGTTCCTAACTCTCCAACAACTCAAACAGAGCAAAGTTTGGACCAAGTTCATCCAAACCATATGAAGAACTGTCATTGGGACAAACTTTGGGTTCCGACCTCTCAAATACTGAAACGGAGCAAAGTTTGGACCATGTGTCGTCAAAACCACCAAAAGAACTCTCATTGGGCCGAACTTTGAGTTCCTAACTCTCCAAAAACTCAAACGGAGAAAAGTTTGGACCAAGTTCGTCCAAACCATATGAAGAACTGTCATTGGGACGAACTTTGGGTTCCGACCTCTCAAATACTGAAACGGAGCAAAGTTTGGACCAAGTGTCGTCCAAACCACAAAAAGAACTCTCATTGGGCCGAATTTATAGTTCCTAACTCTCCAAAAACTCAAACGGAGCAAAGTTTGGACCAAGTTCGTCCAAACCATATGAAGAACTGTCATTGGGACGAACTTTGGGTTCCGACCTCTCAAATACTGAAACGGAGCAAAGTTTGGACCATGTGTCGTCCAAACCACCAAAAGAACTCTCATTGGGCCGAACTTTGAGTTCCTAACTCTCCACAAACTCAAACGGAGCAAAGTTTGGACCAAGTTCGTCCAAACCATATGAAGAACTGTCATTGGGACGAACTTTGGGTTCCGACCACTCAAATACTGAAACGGAGAAAAGTTTGGACCATGTGTCGTCCAAACCACCAAAAGAACTCTCATTGGGCCGAACTTTGAGTTCCTAACTCTCCAACAACTCAAACAGAGCAAAGTTTGGACCAAGTTCATCCAAACCATATAAAGAACTGTCATTGGGACAAACTTTGGGTTCCGACCTCTCAAATACTGAAACGGAGCAAAGTTTGGACCATGTGTCGTCAAAACCACCAAAAGAACTCTCATTGGGCCGAACTTTGAGTTCCTAACTCTCCAAAAACTCAAACGGAGAAAAGTTTGGACCAAGTTCGTCCAAACCATATGAAGAACTGTCATTGGGACGAACTTTGGGTTCCGACCTTTCAAATACTGAAACGGAGCAAAGTTTGGACCAAGTGTCGTCCAAACCACAAAAAGAACTCTCATTGGGCCGAATTTATAGTTCCTAACTCTCCAAAAACTCAAACGGAGCAAAGTTTGGACCAAGTTCGTCCAAACCATATGAAGAACTGTCATTGGGACGAACTTTGGGTTCCGAGCTCTCAAATACTGAAACGGAGAAAAGTTTGGACCAATTGTCGTCCAAACCACAAAAAGAACTCCCATTGGGCCGAATTTTGAGTTTCTAACTCTCCAAAAACTCAAACGGAACAAAGTTTGGACCAAATTCGTCCAAACCATATGAAGAACTGTCATTGGGACGAACTTTGGGTTCGGAGCTCTCAAATACTGAAACGGAGGAAAGTTTGGACCATGTGTCGTCCAAACCACCAAAAGAACTCTCATTGGGCCGAACTTTGAGTTGCTAACTCTCCAAAAACTCAAACGGAGCAAAGTTTGGACCAAGCTCGTCGAAACCATATCAAAAACTCTCAATGGGACGAACTTTGGGTTCCGAGCTCTCAAATACTGAAACGGAGCAGAGTTTCGACCATGTCTCGTCCAAACCACCTAAAGAACTCTCATTGGGCCGAACTTTGAGTTCCTAACTCTCCAAAAACTCAAACGGAGCAAAGTTTGGACCAAGTTCGTCCAAACCATTTCAAAAACTCTCAATCGGACGAACTTTGGGTTCCGAGCTCTCAAATACTGAAACGGAGCAAAGTTTGGACCAAGTGTCGTCGAAACCACCAAAAGAACTCTCATTGGGCCGAACTTTTAGTTACTAACTCTCCAAAAACTCAAACAGAGAAAAGTTTGGACCAAGTTCGTCCAAACCATATGAAGAACTGTCATTGGGACGAACTTTGGGTTCCGAGCTCTCAAATACTCAACGGAGCAAAGTTTGGACCAAGTGTCGTCCAAACCATCAAAAGAACTCTCATTGAACCGAACTTTGAGTTCCTAACTCTCCAAAAACTCAAACGGAGCAAAGTTTGGACCAAGTTCGTCCAAACCATATGAAGAACTGTCATTGGGACGAACTTTGGGTTCCGAGCTCTCAAATACTGAAACGGAGAAAAGTTTGGACCAATTGTCGTCCAAACCACAAAAAGAACTCCCATTGGGCCGAATTTTGAGTTTCTAACTCTCCAAAAACTCAAACGGAACAAAGTTTGGACCAAATTCGTCCAAACCATATGAAGAACTGTCATTGGGACGAACTTTGGGTTCGGAGCTCTCAAATACTGAAACGGAGGAAAGTTTGGACCATGTGTCGTCCAAACCACCAAAAGAACTCTCATTGGGCCGAACTTTGAGTTGCTAACTCTCCAAAAACTCAAACGGAGCAAAGTTTGGACCAAGCTCGTCGAAACCATATCAAAAACTCTCAATGGGACGAACTTTGGGTTCCGAGCTCTCAAATACTGAAACGGAGCAGAGTTTCGACCATGTCTCGTCCAAACCACCTAAAGAACTCTCATTGGGCCGAACTTTGAGTTCCTAACTCTCCAAAAACTCAAACGGAGCAAAGTTTGGACCAAGTTCGTCCAAACCATTTCAAAAACTCTCAATCGGACGAACTTTGGGTTCCGAGCTCTCAAATACTGAAACGGAGCAAAGTTTGGACCAAGTGTCGTCGAAACCACCAAAAGAACTCTCATTGGGCCGAACTTTTAGTTACTAACTCTCCAAAAACTCAAACAGAGAAAAGTTTGGACCAAGTTCGTCCAAACCATATGAAGAACTGTCATTGGGACGAACTTTGGGTTCCGAGCTCTCAAATACTGAAACGGAGCAAAGTTTGGACCAAGTGTCGTCCAAACCATCAAAAGAACTCTCATTGAACCGAACTTTGAGTTCCTAACTCTCCAAAAACTCAAACGGAGCAAAGTTTGGACCAAGTTCGTCCAAACCATATCCAAAACTCTCAATGGGACGAACTTTGGGTTCCGAGCTCTCAAATACTGAAACGGAGCAGAGTTTTGACCATGTGTCGTCCAAACCACCTAAAGAACTCTCATTGGGCCGAACTTTGAGTTCCTAACTCTCCAAAAACTCAAACTGTGCAAAGTTTGGACAAAGTTCGTCCAAACCATATAAAAAACTCTCAATGGGACGAACTTTGGGTTCCGAGTTCTCAAATACTGAAACGGAGCAAAGTTTGGACCAAGTGTCGTCCTAACCACCAAAAGAACTCTTATTGGGCCGAACTTTGAGTTCCTAACTCTCCAAAAACTAGATCGGAGTAAAGTTTGGACCAAGTTCGTCCAAACCATATGAAGAACTGTCATTGGGACGAACTTTGGGTTCCGAGCTCTCAAATACTGAAACGGAGAAAAGTTTGGACCATATGCCGTCCAAACCACCAAAAGAACTCTCATTGGGCCGAACTTTTAGTTCCTAACTCTCCAAAAACTCAAACGGAGCAAAGTTTGGACCAAGTTCGTCCAAATAATATCAAAAACTCTCAATGGGACGAACTTTGGGTTCCGAGCTCTCAAATACTGAAACGGAGCAAAGTTTGGACCAAGGTCGTCCAAACCAAATGAAGAACGGTCATTGGGACGAACTTTGGGTTCCGAGCTCTCAAATACTGAAACGGAGCAAAGTTTGGACCATGTGTCGTCCAAACCATCTAAAGAACTCTCATTGGGCCGAACTTTGAGTTTCTAACTCTCTAAAAACTCAAACGGAGCAAAGTTTGGACCAAGTTCGTCCAAACCATATGAAGAACTGTCATTGGGACGAACTTTGGGTTCCGAGCTCTCAAATACTGAAACGGAGCAAAGTTTAGACCATGTGATATGGAATCAATCAATAATCCATTGCATGTACCTGAAGGACCAATTACAAGAAGCAAGGCAAAGAAGATTCAAGAGGCATTCACACTACATCTTCAAACACTAGCAAATTCACAAGACCCGACGGATAATTTTGAGGCCAAATTTTTATATAATGTTAGTTCAATGAGTCAAGAAGAGAATGGCATGAAGATGGCACGGGAAAAGTCCAATAGTTTAGAAGATGACACGGTGATCAAAAAAATTGTGCAGATTTTGTGAAGAAAATGCTGTCAAGTGTGCACTGCATGGGAAAACGTGATGTCAAACCTTGTCAAACGTTGCCATTATGAGGAGCGGATTCCACAGCACATATTTAAGACAATTTAAAGCAATTCTATCTTTTTAGTTTTGAGATATGGCTGTTCGTTTGATGTGCAATCAAGTTTTAAGTTCCTAGGTCTTATTTTCTACAATTTGCAATTAAGTGTAGTTGAAAGAGACTTTTGAGTTCCTTGGTCTATCCACGACCATTTGGCCTTTAAATGGCTTGTAATACTCTTGAAAACTCAGATTATCAATATTAAAAAGCTTGTGCTTATTCAACCCCTTTGGTGTTGTCTTTTTCTTTCAAATCTTGTTTTAGATTTGATGTTAAAATCAATTCATTGGATTAGTCTTGATCAAGCTAATTCTGGAGTGAGTTGTCTTAGGATTTATGAGTGACCATCATAGATTCTAAGTGTGATCTAAGTTAGCTTTCTTTGTGAGTGTTTGCAAGGATCCTAGAAGGACCTCTAGCTTTGCATCTAACAAGCAAGTGGGCGCTTATCACCATGTGTCGTCCAAACCACCTAAAAAACTCTCATTAGGCCGAACTTTGAGTTCCTAACTCTCCAAAAACTCAAACGGAGCAAAGTTTGGACCAAGTTCGTCCAAACCATATGAAGAACTGTCATTGGGACGAACTTTGGGTTCTGAGCTCTAAAATACTGATACGGAGCAAAGTTTGGACCATGTGTCGTCCAAACCACCAAAAGAACTCTCATTGGGCCGAACTTTGAGTTCCTAACTGTCCAAAAACTCAAATGGAGCAAAGTTTGGACCAAGTTCGTCCAAACCATATCAAAAACTCTCAATCAGACGAACTTTGTATTCCGAGCTCTCAAATACTGAAACGGAGCAAAGTTTGGACCAAGTGTCTTCCACACCACCAAAAGAACTCTCATTGGGCCGAACTTTGAGGTCCTAACTCTCAAAAAACTCAAACGGAGGAAAGTTTGCACCAAGTTCGTCCAAACCAAATGAAGAACTGTCAGTGGGACGAACTTTTGGTTCCGAGCTCTCAAATACTGACACGGAGCAAAGTTTGGACCATGTGTCTTCCAGACCACCTAAAGAACTCTCATTAGGCCGAACTTTGAGTTCCTAACTCTCCAAAAACGCAAACGGAGCAAAGTTTAGACCAAGTTCGTCCAAACCATATGAAGAACTGTCATTGGGACGAACTTTGGGTTCCGAGCTCTCACATACTGAAACGGAGAAAAGTTTGGACCATGAGCCGTCCAAACCACCAAAAGAACTGTCATTGGGCCGAACTTTGAGTTCCTAACTCACCAAAAACTCAAACGGAGCAAAGTTTGGACCAAGTTCGTCCAAACCATATGAAGAACTGTAATTGGGACGAACTTTGGGTTGCGGGCTCTAAAATACTGAAACGGAGCAAAATTTGGACCATGTGTCGTCCAAACCACCAAAAGAACTCTCATTGGGCCGAACTTTTAGTTCCTAACTCTCCAAAAACTCAAACGGAGCAAAGTTTGGACCAAGTTCGTCCAAATAATATCAAAAACTCTCAATGGGACGAACTTTGGGTTCCGAGCTCTCAAATACTGAAACGGAGCAAAGTTTGGACCAATGTCGTCCAAACCATATGAAGAACGGTCATTGGGACGAACTTTGGGTTCCGAGCTCTCAAATACTGAAACGGAGGAAAGTTTGGACCATGTGTCGTCCAAACCACCAAAAGAACTCTCATTGGGCCGAACTTTGAGTTCCTAACTCTCCAACAACTCAAATGGAGCAAAGTTTGGACCAAGTTCGTCCAAACCATATCAAAAACTCTCAATGGGACGAACTTTGGGTTCCGAGCTCTCAAATACCGAAACGGAGCAAAGTTTGGACCAAGTGTCGTCCACACCACCAAAAGAACTCTCATTGGGCCGAACTTTGAGTTCCTAACTCTCAAAAAACTCAAACGGAGGAAAGTTTGCACCAAGTTCGTCCAAACCAAATGAAGAACTGTCAGTGGGACGAACTTTTGGTTCCGAGCTCTCAAATACTGAAACGGAGCAAAGTTTCGACCATGTGTCGTCCAGACCACCTAAAGAACTCTCATTAGGCCGAACTTTGAGTTCCTAACTCTCCAAAAACTCAAACGGAGCAAAGTTTGGACCAAGTTCGTCCAAACCATATGAAGAACTGTTATTGGGACGAACTTTGGGTTCCGAGCTCTCAAATACTGAAACGGAGCAAAGTTTGGACCATGTGTCGTCCAAACCACCAAAAGAACTCTCATTGGGCCGAACTTTGAGTTCCTAACTCTCCAAAAACTCAAACGGAGCAAAGTTTAGACCAAGTTCGTCCAAACCATATGAAGAACTGTCATTGGGACGAACTTTGGGTTCTGAGCTCTAAAATACTGATACGGAGCAAAGTTTGGACCATGTGTCGTCCAAACCACCAAAAGAACTCTCATTGGGCCGAACTTTGAGTTCCTAACTCTCCAACAACTCAAATGGAGCAAAGTTTGGACCAAGTTCGTCCAAACCATATCAAAAACTCTCAATGGGACGAACTTTGGGTTCCGAGCTCTCAAATACCGAAACGGAGCAAAGTTTGGACCAAGTGTCGTCCACACCACCAAAAGAACTCTCATTGGGCCGAACTTTGAGTTCCTAACTCTCAAAAAACTCAAACGGAGGAAAGTTTGCACCAAGTTCGTCCAAACCAAATGAAGAACTGTCAGTGGGACGAACTTTTGGTTCCGAGCTCTCAAATACTGAAACGGAGCAAAGTTTCGACCATGTGTCGTCCAGACCACCTAAAGAACTCTCATTAGGCCGAACTTTGAGTTCCTAACTCTCCAAAAACTCAAACGGAGCAAAGTTTGGACCAAGTTCGTCCAAACCATATGAAGAACTGTTATTGGGACGAACTTTGGGTTCCGAGCTCTCAAATACTGAAACGGAGCAAAGTTTGGACCATGTGTCGTCCAAACCACCAAAAGAACTCTCATTGGGCCGAACTTTGAGTTCCTAACTCTCCAAAAACTCAAACGGAGCAAAGTTTAGACCAAGTTCGTCCAAACCATATGAAGAACTGTCATTGGGACGAACTTTGGGTTCTGAGCTCTAAAATACTGATACGGAGCAAAGTTTGGACCATGTGTCGTCCAAACCACCAAAAGAACTCTCATTGGGCCGAACTTTGAGTTCCTAACTCTCCAAAAACTCAAATGGAGCAAAGTTTGGACCAAGTTCGTCCAAACCATATCAAAAACTCTCAATGGGACGAACTTTGGGTTCCGAGCTCTCAAATACTGAAACGGAGCAAAGTTTGGACCAAGTGTCGTCCACACCACCAAAAGAACTCTCATTGGGCCGAACTTTGAGTTCCTAACTCTCAAAAAACTCAAACGGAGGAAAGTTTGCACCAAGTTCGTCCAAACCAAATGAAGAACTGTCAGTGGGACGAACTTTTGGTTCCGAGCTCTCAAATACTGAAACGGAGCAAAGTTTGGACCATGTGTCGTCCAGACCACCTAAAGAACTCTCATTAGGCCGAACTTTGAGTTCCTAACTCTCCAAAAACTCAAACGGAGCAAAGTTTGGACCAAGTTCGTCCAAACCATATGAAGAACTGTCATTGGGACGAACTTTGGGTTCTGAGCTCTCAAATACTGAAACGGAGCAAAGTTTGGACCATGTGTCGTCCAAACCACCAAAAGAACTCTCATTGGGCCGAACTTTGAGTTCCTAACTCTCCAAAAACTCAAACGGAGCAAAGTTTAGACCAAGTTCGTCCAAACCATATGAAGAACTGTCATTGGGACGAACTTTGGGTTCCGAGCTCTCAAATACTGAAACGGAGAAAAGTTTGGACCATGTGCCGTCCAAACCACCAGAAGAACTGTCATTGGGCCGAACTTTGAGTTCCTAACTCTCCAAAAACTCAAACGGAGCAAACTTTGGACCAAGTTCGTCCAAACCATATGAAGAACTGTCATTGGGACGAACTTTGGGTTCCGGGTTCTCAAATACTGAAACGGAGCAAAATTTGGACCATGTGTCGTCCAAACCACCAAAAGAACTCTCATTGGGCCGAACTTTGAGTTACTAACTCTCCAAAAACTCAAACGGAGCAAAGTTTGGACCAAGTTCGTCCAAACCATATTAAGAACTGTCATTGGGACGAACTTTGGGTTCCGAGCTCTCAAATACTGAAACGGAGCAAAGTTTGGACCAAGTGTCGTCCAAACCACAAAAAGAACTCTCATTGGACCGAACTTTGAGTTCCTTGTTGTGTTTAATGTCCTATAAACTCGTAGTTTGTAAATCATTAAACATATTCTATTTCCAATAAAGACGTTATTGAGGTTATTCAGTAAAAGATGTTATTGAATATGTAAATTGCGAATGATTAACCTAAATCCAATAAACTAAGATCCTTGACTATAAAATGAATACTCGAACTATATGTAGGGACATATCGTAGGATCAAGTTCAAGTTTATAGTCAAAATAGTCTATAGTATAAGGATACGGTTGGGTGCCTTATCCTGGTGACACTATGGACGCGGCCCACTTTGTATTAAGTACAAACGATGAGATCCTAAATCGTTCATGTGGTGACATGCGAGTGGGGGCGTCCTATGCAATGAGTTTGCATAAGACTGGACCACGAAATAAGTCACTTTCTCTTTATAACGCCGTTTACTGAAGAAACTGACTATTTCTCATAGATGACCTAGGTAACTCGTTCTTAATCCTGAGCTATCTATGAACTCCTGTTTATGAGAGATTATCCTTTGATCTGCATGGGTGAGAGTGGCCAGCATCGCCGACTCGACAAGCCTACCATTTTGGGGATAAGATCGAACAGATAGCTGGGGACATAGTTTCGCAAGACGGAATTCACTCCTACCCATTTTAGGGATAGCAGAGAGGTTGTTCTCTTAAGTACTAACTCCAGGACTTGAACAAGGGGCCCCACCCTCTCGTTGGATCGAGAGGAACTTAGGTTTGATGGTTGGACCGCAAACCGATTGTTCATTAGAGGATTAGTGGAACTTAAGGAACAAGAAGTACTATAGGGGTGTAACGGTTATTTGACCTAGCTATAGCTACGAACAACCTGTGAAGGAACGACTTACTGAACATGGTTAAATCAAGTGGACGGAAATATATCTATAGTGAGGGGAGTGCAACTATCGGGCTATAGTGGAGTGTCCCGATAGTTAACGAATGTTGGCTAGCTTAGATAATGAGATTAGTCGGTTAGCCTTGAATCGTTGGAGCCCATGATCTATAGGTCCATTAGGTCCCTCTACTAGCTCATATCGGATTAAAGCCTAGAACATATTGATAGGAATTTTTGAATCGTTCAAAAACGGGAAATAGGGTTTTTATCGTAAGACGTGTTCGACACAATGATTTAATTATGAATTAAATTAGGAATTGAGAGATGAGGTATTTGAAAGTGTTTTAAATACCATATATATGTATTAGGAATCATATATAATTCATGACATTAGGTGATAAAGATTGATTGGATCAATCATATCAAAATTACTTGGAAATGTCCCAATTAATTGCCTAGAAATCAATTTCAATTTTGAATTGAAATTGAAATGAATTGCAAGCTGAAAATTTACAATTAGGATACAATTCATAATGGATTTAGTGGCATTTCCACTCTTGCATGATGATGCATAGTGGAAAACAACACAACCATGCACTAGATGCATGTGTTGTGAAGTAGACACCTAGAATCCACTTTGAGTTGCATCTTGGCCATGTGGCTAAGTGTCATGAAGCTTGTCTTTGCATGGGAGATGTCTATAAAAGGGGCTTGAATTAGATTCAAGAAGGGAAAGCTTTCATTTAGTGTTATGCTGCAAATTTTCTCCCTCAAATTCTCTCTCATTTCATCTCCTTCCAAAAGCTTGTACCATCAAGCATTCCCTTCTATCTTTCTTCTATAGACTCCCACAAGTCTTTCTAGGCCCAAGAGAATAGTAGGGAAGACTCTAGAGGTTGTCCAAGGAGCATAGGAGAGGCAAACACCACAAGGAGTTCCACATAAGTGAGCTACAAAGGTTGGTGTTCTCTCAACTCTATATTCTGTCTTTTATAGAACATGCATGCTTTAGGAGCAAAATTGAATGTCTTAAGTGCTTCCGATCTTCAATTGCTTCCGCATGTGTTATATGAACACCTTCAATTGGTATCAGAGCATGATTAGAGCACTTAATTCGTTTTAATTTTGCTTTGGTGGGTACCATTTTGAAATTGAATTTTCTGTGTGCTAAAATGGAAGTGTTCTGGTTTGGCAATTTTTTGAGCATTCAAACCTTCATGAAATTGTAATTGCTCGGATATGTAAGAGCATTAATGTGTGTACTATAGTCTGTAATTTTTATAGAGTCATTAGAGTCCATATAGGCTGTAAAATCGAAGAAAAACCGGAGAAGACGCAGCAGAAAAGTAAAATTCCAGCAGCAGCAGTTTTTTTTTCTTCTTCTTTTCGGGTCCGGTTCGGTCTGCTGCAGTTTTTTTTACACATATTTGAAGGCCGGTTAACTCCATGGAGGGTTGGTTCGGGTCGGTTCGTAAAGCTCGGGATCATCACAAGCAATTTTATTGATTATTATTGTAATAATTAGTTGATTGTTTGTTTTAAATTGCCAAACCATTCCATTTTAGCTTGATTTAATTTCTTTTATGCATTGAGAATGTATGGTTTAATTGGATTAAATGTATGTGCATTATGAGCATGCCATATAGTTTAAAATCCCACCATAGGAAAGCATGTTCATGCATTTTTTAATAAGTGTTATTAATAGTTCAAATGCATGAGGGAAATTTTATGTTTAAATTGATATAAATGTTGTATTGATTTAGGGAGATTCATGCTTGAATGGTTAATTAAAATTGATTAATTGATATAAAAGTTATATTAATCAAAAGATAAAATTAACCTAGCATGAAGCATGAAATTTCCTTAGAATTTTGTTTATAAGAGTTATATTCAAAAGGCAAGTTTGTTATAGTTTAGATTTATAATTGTTATAAATCACATAAAAATTTAAAATCTATAACAAAGAAAAAGGTGCATGCTCACTTAGGGTTAATTTGATCCAACTCTCGATCGATTTCAATTAGATTCAAATAGGTCGATAAGCTTGTAAAACATAGGTTACAAGAGAACTCACCCGACGAGATGCTGTCTAAGGCTGGAGGTATTTAAGTTGACGGTTTACGGAACACCTCCTACCTGGGCATCGAGTCGGTTCTTGAGTTAAAGTTAACCCAGTTTTATGAGCATGCACGTGTGTGATGTGAGGTTTTAATCGTTATCACCTAGACATCGTAAGATTATATGAACTTAGACTTAGGGTTATTCAATTAGTCGGAATTCACCTAAGTATAAGTATACCCAAAACCGTTTAAAATACTTAGTGGGAGGGGAGAGATATATCAAATCCATTTCCCTTTTACGTTCTCCCTTTTGTTCACAAGGTGAGATTTATGCTTGGCCTCGTGTTGATTATACCTCAACTGCTCCACTCGGAAGGTGTTTGCATAAATCAATAACAAGGTGAATGGAGAAAGTATTTATAGTAAGTGAGTGAAGGAAGTGTGTCAACACATCCTGCGGTCTCCTCCGTTAGGTTGCACCGTGAGATTTCCATGTTGCGCCTGCTTGTATGCCCTGGAGCTACTAACCATTCGGAGGGTTGTAACATGGAGATCGGAACAACGCAAACTCCAGAGATGGATAGGATTACTTAGGACCATTTCCAACATTAGCTTTTCCATTCGGTAGCATTGTTGGGGCCGTTCTCCGTAATCTTAAAACGGCGGGTCACACTTACAAGGGTTACTAAGTGTTAGTAAATTCCTGACCAAACGTAACGATAACTAAACAACTATAGGAATAAGAGTTATTCTGGGATTAGTATTTAGTCAAGAACGTCTTGGTTTGGTGAAGGAGTAATTGACTGCCCCTCGGTAGCGGTTGCTCTAACTCACTAAAGTGTCGTTGCAAAATAATAATCCTGGGTACATTATTACTTTTGCTAAAACTTGATTGGATTTTGTCTAAAAATGGTTAATAAGCAATTTCTAATAGCTTTGTTTAATTTTTCAGCATGTCTAGCTCACTAGTACAATTACTCGCTTCGGATAAGCTTAACAGGGATAACTATGGAACTTGGAAGTCTAATCTAAACACAATACTAGTAATCGAGGATCTTAGATTTGTCCTTACCGAAGAGTGTCCGCCTAACCCTGGCTCGTCATCAAACCGAATTGTTCGGGAAGCATATGAGAAATGGACTCGAGCTAATGATAAAGCAAGAGTCTATATTTTAGCAAGCATTTCGGATGTCTTGTCGAAAAAACACGAGAGGATGGTCACCGCAAGGGAGATCATGACTTCGTTGCAAGGTATGTTTGGACAACCGTCCTCACAAATCAGGCACGAAGCTCTCAAGAATGTTTACAATTCCCGAATGAAGGAAGGTGCTTCAGTTAGGGAACATGTTTTGAACATGATGGTTCAGTTTAACATTGCTGAAGTAAACGGTGCTACAATTGGCGAGGGTAGTCAAGTAAGTTTCATAATGGAGTCTCTTCCGAAGAGCTTCATTCAGTTCAGGACAAACGCTGTCATGAACAAAATAGACTTTAACCTTCACTTTGCTAAACGAGCTCCAGACTTACCAAAGTCTCACTAAGAGGGGACATGAAGGGGAGGCAAATGTTGCTACAACCAAAAGGTTCCAAAAGGGATCATCCTCAGGAACCAAGTTTGGACCTTCCACTTCAAAGAATAAGAGTATTCAAATGAAGAAAAAGAAGGATAAAGGGAAAGGAAAAGCTCCAGTGGGAAGCAAGGCAAAAACTAAAGCTGCAGATAAAGGAAAATGTTTCCATTGTAATGTAGACGGACATTGGAAACGCAATTGTCCCAAGTACCTAGCAGAAAAGAAGGCTGAAAAGGAAAAACAAGGTAAATATGATTTGCTCGTTATCGAAACATGTTTAGTTGAGCAAGATAGCTCTGCCTGGATATTAGATTCAGGAGCGACTAACCATGTATGCTCTTCTTTACAGGAAATTAGTTCCTGGCATATGCTGGAAGACGGCAAAGTAACTCTCAAAGTTGGACCCTGGAGAGGTCGTCACAGCCAGAGCTTCAGGAACTCTTAAGTTGTCTTTTGGAGATAGATTTTTGTTACTAGAAAATGTCTTGTACGTTCCCGATATAAAAAGGAACTTAATTTCTATCTCTTGTTTGATTGAACATGAATACCAAGTATCTTTTGATATTAATAAAGTGTTTGTTAACAAAAGAGGTATGCATATATGTTCTGCAAAACTTGAAAGCAACTTATATGTGTTAAGGCCAATTCAAGTTAAAGCTATTTTTAATACGGAAATGTTTAAAGTAGCAGAAACTCAAAACAAAAGGCGGAAAGTTTCTCCTAATACCTATCTTTGGCACTTGAGATTAGGCCACATAAATCGCAATAGGATTGAAAGATTGGTAAAGAGTGGACTACTAAACCAGTTAGAAGATGACTCGTTACCACCATATGAGTCCTGCCTCGAGGGAAAAATGACCAAACGACCTTTTTCAGAAAAAGGTTATAGGGCCAAAGAACCTTTAGAACTCGTGCATTCGGATCTCTGTGGTCCTTTGAATGTCAAAGCACGAGGAGGGTATGAATACTTCGTCAGCTTCATTGATGATTATTCAAGGTATGGCTACCTTTACCTAATGCATCACAAGTCTGAAGCCCTTGAAAAGTTCAAAGAGTACAAGACCGAGGTTGAGAACCACTTAGGTAAAACGATTAAAACACTACGATCAGATCGAGGTGGAGAATATATGGACCTACAATTCCAAGACTATTTGATAGAACATGGAATTACGTCCCAACTCTCAGCCCCTGCTACACCACAACAAAATGGTGTATCAGAGAGGAGAAACCGAACCTTGTTAGACATGGTTTGATCAATGATGAGCTATGCTCAGTTGCCTGATTCGTTCTGGGGATATGCAGTTGAGACTGCCGTATACATTTTGAACATGGTTCCCTCTAAAAGTGTTTCTGAAACACCTTATGAGCTATGGAAAGGGCGTAAAGGTAGTTTACGTCACTTCAGGATTTGGGGATGCCCGGCACACGTGTTAGTACAAAACCCAAAGAAGTTGGAACGACGTTCAAAACTGTGCTTATTTGTAGGATATCCTAAAGAAACGAAAGGTGGTCTATTTTACGATCCTCAGGATAATAAAGTGATTGTATCGACAAACGCTACGTTCCTTGAGGAAGATCACATAAAAGATCATCGACCTCGCAGTAAGCTAGTATTAGATGAGATTTCAAGAAAAACTACAAAAGAATCTACAAAAGTTGTAGATCAAGCTGGTCCATCAAAAGTTGTTGATCAAACACATCCATCTCAGGTAGTGAGAGAGCCTCGACGTAGTGGGAGGGTTATAATTCAACCTGACCGTTACATGGGTTTAACAGAAACTCAAACCATCATGTCTGATGATGGTGTAGAGGATCCATTGTCCTTTAATCAGGCAATGAATGATGTTGATAAGGACCAGTGGATCAAAGCCATGGATCTCGAAATGGAGTCAATGTACTTCAATTCGGTCTGGGATCTTGTAGAGCAGCCGGATGGGGTAAAACCTATTGGTTGCAAATGGATCTACAAGAGAAAACGAGACCAAGCCGGTAAGGTTCAAACCTTTAAGGCTCGACTTGTGGCAAAGGGTTTTACTCAGTGGGAAGGAGTCGATTTTGAAGAAACTTTTTCCCCTGTTGCCATGCTTAAGTCGATTAGAATACTCTTATCCATTGCCACATATTATGATTATGAAATATGGCAAATGGATGTCAAGACAGCCTTTTTGAACGGCAATCTTGAAGAAACTATCTATATGGCTCAACCAGAGGGATTCATAGTCCAGGGTGATGAGCAAAAGGTTTGCAAACTTAAACGATCCATTTATGGATTGAAACAAGCATCAAGATCCTGGAATATACGTTTTGACACTGCGATCAAAACGTATGGCTTTGAGCAGAATATTGACGAACCTTGTGTTTACAAGAAAATCGTCAAATCCACTGTAGCTTTTCTAGTTCTATACGTAGATGATATCCTACTTACTGGGAATAATGTAGGATTCCTGACTGACGTAAAACAATGGCTAGCGACTCAATTCCAAATGAAAGATTTGGGTGAGGCTCAATTTGTTCTGGGCATTCAAATCATTAGAAATAGAAAGAACAAAACGCTAGCACTGTCTCAAGCATCATATATCGACAAAATGTTGGTACGATATTCGATGCAGAACTCCAAGAAAGGATTATTACCTTTTAGACACGGGGTTCACTTATCAAAGGAACAAAGTCCTAAGACACCTCAAGAAGTTGAGGAAATGAGACGAATTCCCTACGCATCAGCAGTTGGTAGTTTGATGTATGCCATGCTGAGTACCAGACCCGACATATGCTATGCCGTAGGAATTGTCAGCAGATTTCAGTCCAATCCTGGTCATGCGCATTGGACTGCCGTTAAAAACATCCTTAAGTATCTAAGGAGAACTAGGGATTATACGCTCGTGTATGGAGCTAAGGATCTGATCCTTACAGGATACACTGACTCAGATTTTCAGACCGATATAGATTCAAGAAAATCAACATCGGGATCTGATATGAATTCTACCAATAAAGAATTCCAATAGAGTTGAAGGTATTGATTTCAGTTACTTTATTGGTAGAAGAGCTTCAAGATGGAACGCATTAAATGCACTCCGGGTTCATGAAAGCTGCATTTAATGCAAATCAAGCATCAATTAATGGAACTATACTTTAAGCTACATCAAAAGGAAGCTTCATTAATTCATGGAATGTTACACATAAAATGAAGATTGACCAAGACTTCAATTCTCGGATTTATGGAGTCCATTATGTAATTTTTCAGTTTTTTGAGTCTTTTCAATGTTACTTAGGTTACTTTTGTTAGTGGCTCTTTAATACATTAAAGTTAAGAAGGTTACACACTTTAAGGTGACCTAGTGGCTGAATTTAGGTTATATATTGGAGGCTATAAAAAGCCATCTTTGATGTAACCACAAATCAGATTTTGATGATGTTTCAATGAAATTGAGTCTTTTGAGCCTAAAGGCCATGAGCAACTTTCTTTGCATATCTTGTGTTTAGATTTGCATGCTAGGATCATTCAAGTAGCTTTGATCGAACTACTTGTGGAGTGATTCGAATCTCGAGTTTAGAAACGAGTTTTCTCTACTCTTGATCTTGATCATCAAGGTAAATCCGTTTCTATCTTCTTCCTTGGGATGAAATCATCTTGGTTTTGGGGTTTTTGATATTGAGTTCTATGGGTCTTGTTTGCTAGCAAGGTTTTTAGATCCAATCATCAAGGGTTTCTTATCATTTGGTATCAGAGATTTAGGTTCTAGATCGGATATATGTTTCCGTTGTTGCATTTGCTTTCTTATTCTTCATTCTGAATTGTTTTTTGTTCTTGCTGTTCATTTGTTTTCATTCTGTCCAGAAATATAAAACTGAAAAAAAGTGTCATTTTCGTTCGTCGTTTCGTATTCTTGTCTTCTGCAATCTTATAGATCTTAATCTGATCTTCAACTTTGTCTTCTATGAGATCTTGAGATTCGGGTTGCTTCATATAGAAAATCCGTCATTTTGATAGTATATCTGGAAAAACCGAGAAAATCGAGATTCTGCAAATTGTTGTTGTTCTTGTTGGTTTTTGTGTCAAAGTGTGTTGGATCTGAATTTGCTGGTAATGATACTCTCATTTGTGTTAAATTTGACCGTTTGATATTTATTGGTTTCAGTTGCATGTTTAATTTTTTGAAATTAAACAGCCAATTGTAATAAATTTAGCGGTTACAATTTTGCACATTTAAATTTCCAGCCACTTGGTGTCAATGCCCATGATCTTTCTCATTTGTGTAACTACTATTGTTGTAAAGGCTGATTAAAACTTCATAATTCTTAATGTTAGCCTTTAGATATTTATTTGTGAAGAGTTACAATTCAGAGTTTGTTCTTTCCATCTAGCAATTAATATTCAAATCTGTCCATTCTTCTTTCTTAACTTGTTTCTTATTTGATTTTCGTTTTGCTCCATATTTAAGCTATTTGAATTGATTTTAGGTGTGTTGTCTATCACTTGATTGCAAACTTGCTCATTGGCTCATGTGAGAAATAATGTGCATTTGCTGAGAGTGTGTTTATTTTTTAGTGTAAACACGAGTGACTACACCTTTACGAGTGTAAACACGTGAGGGAGTGCTTGTGAGGTCCATTTTTTTTTTTGTTACGTTACGTAGTTTTACAGAAATGTCTCAAGAGGATTTTGCAAGACTTCACCGAAGCATGGAGCAAATGACCATGCAATTTGAGAAATTGGATGCAAGGATCAAATCCGTGGAGAAACAACCAGCCTACCTTATCCGAAAGGAGAGATCTAATCCAATGCACCATAAGGAGTATTGGGAGGTCAACGGAAAAGAATATGGTGGAGGTTTCCAAGCTGTCCAACGGAGAAATTCAAGAGACATTCATAAAGTTGATCCCAACTTGCGCAAGAAGCCTAAACTTCCTAAATTCTATGGAAGTACAAACTCAAAGGAGTACATTCAATGGGAAAGGCAAGTTGATCATGTCTTTGATTGTTGCACTTTAAGTGAGGAGAAAAAGGTAAAACTTATTGTTTCTCATCTTAGAGATTATGCCATTATTTGGTGGGATAAATTGTTTTTGAGTTCAAGGAACCTTGAACATCCAATAGATTCATGGAATGATTTGAAGCAATTAATGCGGGAGCACTTTGTTCCTAAGCTTTTCTATAACTTGCGGACTTTGAGACAAGGGAGCAAAAATGTGGAGGCTTACTACATGGAGATGCAAAAATTGCTTGATGAACTTGATCTTTATGAGGATGAGATGACTACCATGGCTCGTTTCTTTAGAGGACTTAATAAGGAGATTGCCACCCTACTTGATCTTCAACTTTATGGGGATTTAGACGAGATGGTACATTTAGCCATAAAGATTGAAAAACATCTCCAAAGGAAGTCTACAAGGTACACTAAACATAAACCAATTTCCATTATTCATTCATCTTTGGAAAATGTTAGTTTACCTATTACAATACAGCCTAATATTGAGGTAGAAAGTGGTGAAATTAAACTTGAAATGCAACCAACACATGTTAATGATTTCTTATCTAGTAGGCAATTAGATTGCAAAGACTTGTTTGATTGTAACCCTTCTACTATTGTTATACCTACTCATGATGAAGTACATGTTGATGTGTGTGAGTTAGGGAAAAAGGCACAAAAGGCCAAGACAAAAGCATGTGAATTGATTGAAAAAGAATCTTGTGAGAAAATGAGTGAAAAGGAAAAGCATGAGATTAGTTTATGGCCTAAAGAGAAAAATGAGAGAAAAGCCAAGAATATGAGTTTGTGTGAAACAGTTTGTGAGGTTAAATATGTTTTGTTTTCAAAACAAAATATTTTTTATCTTTTATACAAAGGAACTTGTTTTCTCACCGGTGAGCTCAAACCATGTTTTTCTAGTGTTTCTTTTGAGTTCTTACAGGAAGCCAAAACACTCATTGAGAAGCTTGATTCAAAGTTTCCTTCTAAAGTCAACAATGGCAACCAACACATGGACATAAATGTCAATACATTTATTGAGAGGCAAAACTCCAAATTTGCTTCTAAGTTCATCCATGGCAGCAAGCATAAGGTGTTCAAACCGGGTGATTGGGTTTGGAAACACTATTGGAAGGATCCTTGTTCTTTTCATAAGAAACCCAAGTGGAGATCCAAAGGCGGTTTACCAATCACATCCCATGACTACAAGATTGCTCTACAAGGCGAGAGAGATGTCAGTTACATTTTCAATGCCGCTGATTTTCGTCCATTTGATGTAGGAGACCCTTTTGATTTGAGGACAAATCCTCTTGAAGAAGGGGAGAATGATATGAATTCTACCAATAAAGAATTCCAATAGAGTTGAAGGTATTGATTTCAGTTACTTTATTGGTAGAAGAGCTTCAAGATGGAACGCATTAAATGCACTCCGGGTTCATGAAAGCTGCATTTAATGCAAATCAAGCATCAATTAATGGAACTATACTTTAAGCTACATCAAAAGGAAGCTTCATTAATTCATGGAATGTTACACATAAAATGAAGATTGACCAAGACTTCAATTCTCGGATTTATGGAGTCCATTATGTAATTTTTCAGTTTTTTGAGTCTTTTCAATGTTACTTAGGTTACTTTTGTTAGTGGCTCTTTAATACATTAAAGTTAAGAAGGTTACACACTTTAAGGTGACCTAGTGGCTGAATTTAGGTTATATATTGGAGGCTATAAAAAGCCATCTTTGATGTAACCACAAATCAGATTTTGATGATGTTTCAATGAAATTGAGTCTTTTGAGCCTAAAGGCCATGAGCAACTTTCTTTGCATATCTTGTGTTTAGATTTGCATGCTAGGATCATTCAAGTAGCTTTGATCGAACTACTTGTGGAGTGATTCGAATCTCGAGTTTAGAAACGAGTTTTCTCTACTCTTGATCTTGATCATCAAGGTAAATCCGTTTCTATCTTCTTCCTTGGGATGAAATCATCTTGGTTTTGGGGTTTTTGATATTGAGTTCTATGGGTCTTGTTTGCTAGCAAGGTTTTTAGATCCAATCATCAAGGGTTTCTTATCAGGATCTGTGTTTACTCTAAATGGAGGAGCAATAGTATGGAGGAGTATTAAGCAAGGTTGCATTGCTGACTCTACCATGGAAGCAGAGTACGTAGCCGCCTGTGAAGCAGCAAAAGAGGCAGTATGGCTAAGAAAATTCCTAACAGAGTTGGAAATTGTTCCAAATATGCAACTGCCTGTCACCCTCTATTGTGATAACAGTGGTGCAGTTGCAAACTCTAAGGAACCTCGAAGTCACAAGCGAGGAAAGCATATTGAGCGCAAATACCATCTCATCAGTGAGATCGTGCAACGAGGAGATGTGATCGTCACGCAGATTGCTTCGGAGCACAACATGGCTGACCCGTTTACAAAACCCCTCACGGCTAAAGTTTTTGAGGGTCACATAGTTAATCTAGGATTACGAGCTTTATTAGACTAGGGCAAGTGGGAGAAATGTAAGGGTATGGTTGATGCCCTAGTTTATTGTCTTTATACTTCTCTCACACCTAACTTTATGTACCCCACTAGAGTTTCTAGTCCAAGTGGGAGTTTGTTGGGTTTAATGTCCTATAAACTCGTAGTTTGTAAATCATTAAACATATTCTATTTCCAATAAAGACGTTATTGAGGTTATTCAGTAAAAGATGTTATTGAATATGTAAATTGCGAATGATTAACCTAAATCCAATAAACTAAGATCCTTGACTATAAAATGAATACTCGAACTATATGTAGGGACATATCGTAGGATCAAGTTCAAGTTTATAGTCAAAATAGTCTATAGTATAAGGATACGGTTGGGTGCCTTATCCTGGTGACACTATGGACGCGGCCCACTTTGTATTAAGTACAAACGATGAGATCCTAAATCGTTCATGTGGTGACATGCGAGTGGGGGCGTCCTATGCAATGAGTTTGCATAAGACTGGACCACGAAATAAGTCACTTTCTCTTTATAACGCCGTTTAATGAAGAAACTGACTATTTCTCATAGATGACCTAGGTAACGCGTTCTTAATCCTGAGCTATCTATGAACTCCTGTTTATGAGAGATTATCCTTTGATCTGCATGGGTGAGAGTGGCCAGCATCGCCGACTCGACAAGCCTACCATTTTGGGGATAAGATCGAACAGATAGCTGGGGACATAGTTTCGCAAGACGGAATTCACTCCTACCCATTTTAGGGATAGCAGAGAGGTTGTTCTCTTAAGTACTAACTCCAGGACTTGAACAAGGGGCCCCACCCTCTCGTTGGATCGAGAGGAACTTCGGTTTGATGGTTGGACCGCAAACCGATTATTCATTAGAGGATTAGTGGAACTTAAGGAACAAGAAGTACTATAGGTTGCTAACTCTCAAATACTGAAACGGAGCAAAGTTTGGACCATGTGTCGTCCAAACCACCAAAAGAACTCTCATTGGGCCGAACTTTGAGTTGCTAACTCTCCAAAAACTCAAACGGAGCAAAGTTTGGACCAAGTTCGTCCAAACCATATCAAAAACTCTCAATGGGACGAACTTTGGGTTCCGAGCTCTCAAATACTGAAACGGAGCAGAGTTTGGACCATGTGTCTCCAAACCACATAAAGAACTCTCATTGGGCCGAACTTTGAGTTCCTAACTCTCCAAAAACTCAAACGGAGCAAAGTTTGGACAAAGTTCGTCCAAACCATATCAAAAACTCTCAATGCGACGAACTTTGGGTCCCGAGCTCTCAAATACTGAAACGGAGAAAAGTTTGGACCATGTGCCGTCTAAACCACCAAAAGAACTCTCATTGGGCCGAACTTTGAGTTCCTAACACTCCAAAAACTCAAACGGAGCAAAGTTTGGACCAAGTTCGTCCAAACCATATGAAGAACTGTCATTGGGACGAACTTTGGGTTCCGAGCTCTCAGATACTGAAACGGAGAAAAGTTTGAACCATGTGTCGTCCAAACCACCTAAAGAACTCTCATTTGGCCGAACTTTGAGTTCCTAACTCTCCAAAAACTCAAACGGAGCAAAGTTTGGACGAAGTTCGTCCAAACCATATCAAAAACTCTCAATGGGACGAACTTTTGGTTCCGAGCTCTCAAATACTGAAACGGAGCAGAGTTTGGACCATGTGTCGTCCAAACCACCTAAAGAACTCTCATAGGGCCGAACTTTGAGTTCCTAACTCTCCAAAAACTCAAACGGAGCAAAGTTTGGACCAAGTTCGTCCAAACCATATCAAAAACTCTCATTGGGACAAACTTTGCCTTCCGAGCTCTCAAAAAGTGAAACGGAGCAAAGTTTGCACCATGTGTCGTCCAAACCACCTAAAGAACTCTCATTGGGCCGAACTTTGAGTTCCTAACTCTCCAAAAACTCAAACGGACCAAAGTTTGGACCAAGTTCGTCCAAACCATATGAAAAACTCTCATTGGGACGAACTTTGGCTTCCGAGCTCTCAAAAAGTGAAACGGAGAAAAGTTTGCACCATGTGTCGTCCAAACCACCTAAATAACTCTCATTCGGCCAAACTTTGAGTTCCCAACTCTCCAAAAACTCAAACGGAGCAAAGTTTGGGACGAACTTTTGCTTCCGAGGTCTCAAAAAGTGAAACGGAGCAAAGTTTGCACCATGTGTCGTCCAAACCACCTAAAGAACTCTCATCCGGCCGAACTTTGAGTTCCTAACTCTCCAAAAACTCAAACGGACCAAAGTTTGGACCATCATTGTCCAAACCATATATAAAACTCTCATTGGGACGAACTTTGGGTTCCGAGGTCTCAAAAACTTAAATGGAGCAAAGTTTGGACCATGTGTCGCCCAAACCACCTAAAGAAGTCTCATTGGGCCAATCTTTGAGTTCCTAACTCTCGAAAATCTCAAACGGAGAAAAGTTTACTGAAACGGAGAAAAGTTTGGACCATGTGTTGTCCAAACCACCTAAAGAACTCTCATTGGGCCGAACATTGAGTTCCTAACTCTCCGAAAATTCAAACAGAGCAAAGTTTGGACCATGTTCTTCCAAACCATATGAAAAACTCTCATTGGGACGAACTTTGGGTTCCGAGCTCTCAAATACTGAAACGGAGCAAAGTTTGACCATGTGTCGTCCAAACCAACTAAAGAACTCTCATTGGGCCGAACTTTGAGTTCCTAACTCTCCAAAAACTCAAACGGAGCAAAGTTTGGACCAAGTTCGTACAAACCATATGAAAAACTCTCATTGGGACGAACCTTGGGTTCCGAGCTCTCAAAAACTGAAACGGAGCAAAGTTTGGACCAAGTTCATCCAAACCATATGAAAAACTCTCATTGGGATGAACTTTGGGTACCGATCTCTCAAATATTGAAACAGAGAAAAGTTTGGACCAAGTGTCGTCCAACCCACATAAAGAACTCTCATTGGGCCGAACTTTTAGTTCCTAACTCTCCAAAAACTCAAACGGACCAAAGTTTGGACGAAGTTCGTCCAAACCATATAAAAAACTCTCAATGGGACGAACTTTGGGTTCCGAGCTCTCAAATACTAAAACGGAGCAAAGTTTGGACCATGTGTCGTCCAAACCACCTAAAGAACTCTCATTGGGCCGAACATTGAGTTCCTAACTCTCCGAAAATTCAAACAGAGCAAAGTTTGGAACATGTTCTTCCAAACCATATGAAAAACTCTCATTGGGACGAACTTTTGGTTCCCAACTCTCAAAAACTGAAACTGAGCAAAGTTTGGACGATGTGCCGTCCAAACCACCTAAAGAACTTTCATCGGGTCGAAGTTTGAGTTCCTAACTCTCCAAAAACTCAAACGGAGCAAAGTTTGGACCAAGTTCGTCCAAACCATATGAAGAAACTCTCATTGGGACGAACTTTGAGTTCCGAGCTCTCAAAAATTGAAACGGAGAAAAGCTTGGACCATGTGTCGTCCTAACCACCTAAAGAACTGTCATTGGGCCGAACATTGAGTTCCTAACTCTCCAAAAACTCAAACGGAGCAAAGTTTGGACCAAGTTTGTACAAACCATATGAAAAACTCTCATTGGGACGAACCTTGGGTTCCGAGCTCTCAAAAACTGAAACGGAGCAAAGTTTGGACCAAGTTCGTCCAAACCATATGAAAAACTCTCATTGCGATGAACTTTGGGTACCGAGCTCTCAAATATTGAAACAGAGCAAAGTTTGGACCAAGTGTCGTCCAACCAACATAAAGAACTCTCATTGGGCCGAACATTGAGTTCCTAACTCTCCGAAAATTCAAACAGAGCAAAGTTTAGACCATGTTCTTCCAAACCATATGAAAAACTCTCATTGGGACGAACTTTGGGTTCCGAGCTCTCAAAAACTGAAACGGAGCAAAGTTTGACCATGTGTCGTCCAAACCACCTAAAGAACTCTCATTGGGCCGAACTTTGAGTTCCTAACTCTCCAAAAACTCAAACGGAGCAAAGTTTGGACCAAGTTCGTACAAACCATATGAAAAACTCTCATTGGGACGAACCTTGGGTTCCGAGCTCTCAAAAACTGAAACGGAGCAAAGTTTGGACCAAGTTCGTCCAAACCATATGAAAAACTCTCATTGCGATGAACTTTGGGTAGCGAGCTCTCAAATATTGAAACAGAGCAAAGTTTGGACCAAGTGTCGTCCAACCCACATAAAGAACTCTCATTGGGCCGAAGTTTTAGTTCCTAACTCTCCAAAAACTCAAACGGAGCAAAGTTTGGACCAAGTTCGTCCAAACCATATAAAAAACTCTCAACGGGACGAACTTTGGGTTCCGAGCTCTCAATTACTGAAACGGAGCAAAGTTTGGACCATGTGTCGTCCAAACCACCGAAAGAACTCTCAATGGGCCGAACTTTGAGTTCCTAACTCTCCAAAAACTCAAACGGAGCAAAGTTTGGACCAAGTTCGTCAAAACCATATGAAAAACTATCTTTGGGACGAACTTTGGCTTCCGAGCTCTCAAAAAGTGAAACGGAGCAAAGTTTGCACCATGTGTCGTCCAAACCACCTAAAGAACTCTCATTCGGCCAAAATCTGAGTTCCTAACTCTCCAAAAACTCAAACGGACGAAAGTTTGGACCATGTTTTTCCAAACCATATATAAAACTCTCATTGGGACGAACTTTGGGTTCCGAGGTCTCAAAAACTTAAATGGAGCAAAGTTTGGACCATGTGTCGCCCAAACAACCTAAAGAACTCTCATTGGGCCAATCTTTGAGTTCCTAACTCTCGAAAATCTCAAACGGAGCAAAGTTTGGACCAAGTTCGTCCAAACCATATGAAAAACTCTCATTGGGACGATCTTTGGGTTCTGAGGTATCAAAAACTTGAACGGATCAAAGTTTGGACCATGTGTCCCCCAAACCACGTACAGAACTCTCATTTGGCCGAACTTTAAGTTCCTAACTCTCCAAAAACTCAAACGGAGCAAAGTTTGGACAAAGATCGTCCAAACCATATGAAAAACTCTCATTGGGACGAACTTTGGCTATCGAGCTCTCAAAAACTTAAACGGAGCAAAGTTTGCACCATGTGTCGTCCAAACCACCTAAAGAACTCTCATTGGGCCGAACTTTGAGTTCCTAACTCTCCAAAAACTCAAACGGAGCAAAGTTTGGACCAAGTTCGTCCAAACCATATGAAAAACTCTCATTGGGACGAACTTTGGCTTCCGAGCCCTCAAAAACTGAAACGGAGCAAAGTTTGGAACATGTGTCGTCCAAACCACCTAAAGAACTCTCATTGGGCCGAACTTTGAGTTCCTAACTCTCCAAAAACTCAAACAGAGCAAAGTTTGGACCAAGCTCGTCAAAACCTATGAAGAAACTCTCATTGGGACGAAATTTGGCATCCGAGTTCTCAAAAAGTGAAACGGAGCAAAGTTTGCACCATGTGTCGTCCAAACCACCTAAAGAACTCTCATTCGGCCGAACTTTGAGTTCCTAACTCTCCAAAAACTCAAACGGACCAAAGTTTGGACCATGTTTGTCCAAACCATATATAAAACTCTCATTGGGACGAACTTTGGGTTCCGAGGTCTCAAAAACTTAATGGAGCAAAGTTTGGACCATGTCTCGCCCAAACCACCTAAAGAACTCTCATTGGGCCAATCTTTGAGTTCCTAACTCTCGAAAATCTCAAACGGAGCAAAGTTTGGACAAAGTTCGTCCAAACCATATAAAAAACTCTCATTGGGACGATCTTTGGGTTCTGAGGTATCAAAAACTGGAACGGATCAAAGTTTGGACCATGTGTCGCCCAAATCACCTACAGAACTCTCATTTGGCCAAACTTTAAGTTCCTAACTCTCCAAAAACTCAAACGGAGCAAAGTTTGGACAAAGATCGTCCAAACCAGATGAAAAACTCTCATTGGGACGAACTTTGGCTATCGAGGTCTCAAAAACATAAACGGAGCAAAATTTGGACCATGTGTCGTCCAAACCACCTAAAGAACTCTCATCGGGTCGAAGTTTGAGTTCCTAACTCTCCAAAAACTCAAACGGAGCAAAGTTTGAACCAAGTTCGTCAAAACCATATGAAGAAACTCTCATTGGGACGAACTTTGCCTTCCGAGCTCTCAAAAAGTGAAACGGAGCAAAGTTTGCACCATGTGTCGTCCAAACCACCTAAAGAACTCTCATTGGGCCGAACTTTGAGTTCCTAACTCTCCAAAAACTCAAACGGAGCAAAGTTTGGACCAAGTTCGTCCAAACCATATGAAAAACTCTCATTCAGACGAACTTTGGCTATCGAGCTCTCAAAAACTGAAACGGAGCAAAGTTTGGACCATGTGTCGTCCAAACCACCTAAAGAACTCTCATCGGGTCGAAGTTTGAGTTCCTAACTCTCCAAAAACTCAAACGGAGCAAAGTTTGAACCAAGTTCGTCAAAACCATATGAAGAAACTCTCATTGGGACGAACTTTGCCTTCCGAGCTCTCAAAAAGTGAAACGGAGCAAAGTTTGCACCATGTGTCGTCCAAACCACCTAAAGAACTCTCATTGGGCCGAACTTTGAGTTCCTAACTCTCCAAAAACTCAAACGGAGCAAAGTTTGGACCAAGTTCGTCCAAACCATATGAAAAACTCTCATTCAGACGAACTTTGGCTATCGAGCTCTCAAAAACTGAAACGGAGCAAAGTTTGGACCATGTGTCGTCCAAACCACCTAAAGAACTCTCATCGGGTCGAAGTTTGAGTTCCTAACTCTCCAAAAACTCAAACGGAGCAAAGTTTGAACCAAGTTCGTCAAAACCATATGAAGAAACTCTCATTGGGACGAACTTTGCCTTCCGAGCTCTCAAAAAGTGAAACGGAGCAAAGTTTGCACCATGTGTCGTCCAAACCACCTAAAGAACTCTCATTGGGCCGAACTTTGAGTTCCTAACTCTCCAAAAACTCAAAGGGACCAAAGTTGGGACCAAGTTCGTCCAAACCATATGAAAAACTCTCATTGGGACGAACTTTGGCTTCCGAGCTCTCAAAAAGTGAAACGGAGCAAAGTTTGCACCATGTGTCGTCCAAACCACCTAAATAACTCTCATTCGGCCAAACTTTGAGTTCCCAACTCTCCAAAAACTCAAACGGACCAAAGTTTGGACATAGTTCGTCAAAACCATATGAAGAAACTCTCATTGGGACGAACTTTGGCTTCCGAGGTCTCAAAAAGTGAAACGGAGCAAAGTTTGCACCATGTGTCGTCCAAACCACCTAAAGAACTCTCATTGGGCCGAACTTTGAGTTCCTAACTCTCCAAAAACTCAAACGGAGCAAAGTTTGGACCAAGTTCGTCCAAACCATATGAAAAACTCTCATTCGGACGAACTTTGGCTATCGAGCTCTCAAAAACTGAAACAGAGCAAAGTTTGGACCATGTGTCGTCCAAACCACCTAAAGAACTCTCATTGGGTCGAAGTTTGAGTTCCTAACTCTTCAAAAACTCAAACGGAGCAAAGTTTGAACCAAGTTCGTCAAAACCATATGAAGAAACTCTCATTGGGACGAACTTTGCCTTCCGAGCTCTCAAAAAGTGAAACGGAGCAAAGTTTGCACCATGTGTCGTCCAAACCACCTAAAGAACTCTCATTGGGCCGAACTTTGAGTTCCTAACTCTCCAAAAACTCAAAGGGACCAAAGTTGGGACCAAGTTCGTCCAAACCATATGAAAAACTCTCATTGGGACGAACTTTGGCTTCCGAGCTCTCAAAAAGTGAAACGGAGCAAAGTTTGCACCATGTGTCGTCCAAACCACCTAAATAACTCTCATTCGGCCAAACTTTGAGTTCCCAACTCTCCAAAAACTCAAACGGACCAAAGTTTGGACATAGTTCTCCAAAACCATATGAAGAAACTCTCATTGGGACGAACTTTGGCTTCCGAGGTCTCAAAAAGTGAAACGGAGCAAAGTTTGCACCATGTGTCGTCCAAACCACCTAAAGAACTCTCATCCGGCCGAACTTTGAGTTCCTAACTCTCCAAAAACTAAAACGGACCAAAGTTTGGACCATCATTGTCCAAACCAAATATAAAACTCTCATTGGGACGAAGTTTGGGTTCCGAGGTCTCAAAAACTTAAATGGAGCAAAGTTTGGACCATGTGTCGCCCAAACCACCTAAAGAAGTCTCATTGGGCCAATCTTTGAGTTCCTAACTCTCGAAAATCTCAAACGGAGAAAAGTTTACTGAAACGGAGAAAAGTTTGGACCATGTGTCGTCCAAACCACCTAAAGAACTCTCATTGGGCCGAACATTGAGTTCCTAACTCTCCGAAAATTCAAACAGAGCAAAGTTTGGACCATGTTCTTCCAAACCATATGAAAAACTCTCATTGAGACGAACTTTGGGTTCCGAGCTCTCAAATACTGAAACGGAGCAAAGTTTGACCATGTGTCGTCCAAACCAACTAAAGAACTCTCATTGGGCCGAACTTTGAGTTCCTAACTCTCCAAAAACTCAAACGGAGCAAAGTTTGGACCAAGTTCGTACAAACCATATGAAAAACTCTCATTGGGACGAACCTTGGGTTCCGAGCTCTCAAAAACTGAAACGGAGCAAAGTTTGGACCAAGTTCATCCAAACCATATGAAAAACTCTCATTGGGATGAACTTTGGGTACCGAGCTCTCAAATATTGAAACAGAGAAAAGTTTGGACCAAGTGTCGTCCAACCCACATAAAGAACTCTCATTGGGCCGAACTTTTAGTTCCTAACTCTCCAAAAACTCAAACGGAGCAAAGTTTGGACCAAGTTCGTCCAAACCATATAAAAAACTCTCAATGGGACGAACTTTGGGTTCCGAGCTCTCAAATACTAAAACGGAGCAAAGTTTGGACCATGTGTCGTCCAAACCACCTAAAGAACTCTCATTGGGCCGAACATTGAGTTCCTAACTCTCCGAAAATTCAAACAGAGCAAAGTTTGGAACATGTTCTTCCAAACCATATGAAAAACTCTCATTGGGATGAACTTTTGGTTCCCAACTCTCAAAAACTGAAACGGAGCAAAGTTTGGATGATGTGCCGTCCAAACCACCTAAAGAACTTTCATCGGGTCGAAGTTTGAGTTCCTAACTCTCCAAAAACTCAAACGGAGCAAAGTTTGGACCAAGTTCGTCCAAACCATATGAAGAAACTCTCATTGGGACGAACTTTGAGTTCCGAGCTCTCAAAAATTGAAACGGAGAAAAGCTTGGACCATGTGTCGTCCTAACCACCTAAAGAACTGTCATTGGGCCGAACATTGAGTTCCTAACTCTCCAAAAACTCAAACGGAGCAAAGTTTGGACAAAGTTCGTCCAAACCATATGAAAAACTCTCATTGGGACGAACTTTGGGTTCGAGCTCTCAAAAACTTAAACGGAGGCAAAGTTGGACATGTGTCCGTCCAAACCACC